>OZ022502.1:99508497-99968497 GCA_963989385.1 Ctena decussata | reverse complement strand
CTCTGCATGAGACCCCGGGGGAATCTATCCTGGTGTTCCTCTGATTAAGCGGGGTAGCGTGTGCGGAGACACTTTGCATGCGACCCCAGGAGAATCATCCCTGGGGTTAGGGGTGCGTGTGCGGGCACTGGACGGGCATGCGTCTCCGAAAACTTCCCCTCTGATTTGGCGGGGTAGCGTGTGCGGAGACACTTTGCATGCGACCCCAGGAGAATCATCCCTGGTGTTAGGGGTTCGTGTGCGGGCACTGGACGGGCATGCGTCTCCGAGAACTTGCCCTCTGATTTAGCGGGGAAGCGTGTGCGGAGACACTCTGCATGCGACCCCGGGAGAATCTTCCCTGGTTCTCCTCTGATTAAGCGGGGTAGCGTCTGCGGAGACACATTGCATGCAACCCCAGGAGAATCATCCCTGGTGTTACGGGTTTTGTGTTCGGGCGCTGGACGGGCATGCGTCTCCGAGAACTTCCCCTCTGATTAAGCTGGGTAGCGTGTGCGGAGACAGTCTGCGCGCGACCCCAGGAGAATCTTCCCCGGAGTTCCTCTGATTAAGCGGGGTAGCGTGTGTGGAGACACTTTGCATGCGACCCCAGGAGAATCATCCCTGGTGTTTGGAGGTGCGTGTGCGGGCACTGGACGGGCATGCGTCTCCGAGAACTTCCCCTCTGATTTAGCGGGGCAGCGTGTTCGGAGACAGGCTCCATGCTACCCCGGGAGGATCTTACCTGGTGTTCGGGCAATCGTGTTCGGGGACAGGACCTGCATGCATCCCCGCGAACGTCCCGTCTGATTTTTGCCGGGTAGCGTGTGCGGAGGCACTCTGCATTCGACCCAGAAAGAATAAAAGCCAACACAAGAAACAGACTTCGTCTGGCGCAGGGTTATGAATCAAAAGTCGGATCTATATATTTATATATATATATATATAGGGAGATATGTTTGACCGTTTTCTTTTCTGTTTTTTTAGTTATTTTCACTTTAATGCAGGAGACATGGTCAGTTTGCTCGGGCATTATTGAGCGGCGTGATGATGCATCCATTCCCTTTAGACTCCCTCTGCCACTTCGGGCTTTCGTGTGCCCCGGTGTCGGGCACTGGACCGCCATGCATCCCCGAGAACGTCCCCTGTGATTTACAGGGGTAGCGTGTGCGGAGACACTCTGCATGCGACCCCAGGAGAATCATCCCTGGTGTTAGAGGTTGCGTGTGCGGCGGGCACTGGACGGGCATGCGTCCCCGAGAAATTCCCCTCTGATTTAACGGGGTAGCGTGTGCGGAGACACTCTGCATGCGACCCCGGGAGAATCTTCCCTGGTGTTCCTCTGATTAAGCGGGGTAGCGTGTGCGGAGACACTTTGCATGCGACCCCGGGAGAATCTTCCCTGGTGTTCCTCTGATTAAGCGGGGTAGCGTGTGCGGAGACACTTTGCATGCGACCCCAGGAGAATCATCCCTGGGGTTAGGGGTGCGTGAGCGGGCACTGGACGGGCATGCGTCCCCGAGAAATTCCCCTCTTATTTAGCGGGGTAGCGTGTGCGGAGACACTCTGCATGCGAGCCCCGGAGAATCTTCCCTGGTGTTGCTCTGATTAAACGGGGTAGCGTGTGCGGAGACACTTTGCATGCGACCCCAGGATAATTTTCCCTGGTGTTAGGGTGTGCGGGCACTGGACGGGCATGCGTCCCCGAGAAATTCCCCTCTGATTTAACGGGGTAGCGTGTGTGGAGACACTCTGCATGCGACCCCGGGAGAATCTTCCCTGGTGTTCCTCTGATTAAACGGGGTAGCGTGTGCGGAGACACTTTGCATGCGACCCCGGGAGAATCTTCCCTGGTGTTCCTCTGATTAAGCGGGGAAGCGTGTGCGAGACACTTTGCATGCGACCCCAGAAGAATCATCCCTGGGGTTAGGGGTGCGTGAGCGGGCACTGGACGGGCATGCGTCCCCGAGAAATTCCCCTCTGATTTAGCGGGGTAGCGTGTGCGGAGACACTCTGCATGCGAGCCCCGGAGAATCTTCCCTGGTGTTCCTCTGATTAAGCTGGGTAGCGTGTGCGGAGACACTTTGCATGCGACCCCAGGAGAATCATCCCTGGTGTTAGGGGGTGCGTGTGCGGGCACTGGACTGGCATGCATATTATTGACATTATCTGCTTAACAGATCCATGATTATCTAACACTCAGACCAAAATAGTATACCAGAATGCTGAAAAGAGGTAAAATCTCAAATAGCATCCTTGTACACAACGTATTGCATATGATACATTCAACATTTCGAAATGTGTGAATAACTTCTACAGTACAAGCCCTACAAATCTAATTTTGAGCTCTCTAGTAAGTGAATTTTGACAAAGAATCCAAAGCTGTAAAAAAAAAAAAAAAAAAAAAAAAAAAAAAAAAAATTCTGGCTACACATACACTTTGTTCTCTATTATATATATAATGTATATTATTGAGTGTCTCCGCACACGGGTATGGTCGGGTGGTGCGATGGTGCTGTGTGTAACTTCCAGTGCCGGGGCGTCCTACTGATTTGGAACATTGTAGGGACTACTGTGCCTGCAGTAGGTGCGGGTTGTTAAATGTACATTATTGAGTGTCTCTGCACACGGGGATGGTCGGGTGGTGCGATGGTGCTGTGTGTAACTTCCAGTGTCGGGGCGTCATACTGATTCGGAACATTGTAGGGCCTACTGTGCCTGCAGTAGGTGCGGGTTGTAATGTACATTATTGAGTGTCGCCGCACACGGGGACGGTCGGGTGGTGCGATGGTGCTGTGTGTAACTTCCAGTGTGCCTACAGTAGGTGCAGGTGGGGGTTGTTTGGACATTTTTTCTCTCGTCTATCATTTGTCCTCTTTCTCCCTGTCTGGAAGACGGCCCGATATAGACTGAAATACTGACTCAAAGGGCCGTTAAACCCAAAACAATCAATCAAGTCTCCTCACACGCTACCCCTGTAAATCTGGGTGACGTTCTCGGGGAAACATGCCGGTCCAGTGCCCGCACACGCAACCCCGAACACCAGGGAAGATTCTCCCGGGGTCGCATGCAGTGTGTCTCCGCACACGCTACCCCTGTAAATCAGAGGGGACGCATGCAGGTCAACCACTAACACCGGGGGAAGATTCTCGCGGGGTAGCATGCAGAGTGTTTCCGCACACGCTACCCCTGTAAATCAGAGGGGAGGCATGCAGGTCCAGTGCCCGCACACGCAACCACTAACACCGGGGGAAGATTCTTGCGGGATAGCATGCAGAGTGATCTCCGCACACACAACCCCTGTAAATCAGAGGGGAGGCATGCAGGTCCAGTGCCCGCACACGCAACCACTAACACCGGGGGAAGATTCTTGCGGGATAGCATGCAGAGTGATCTCCGCGCACACAACCCCTGTAAATCAGAAGGGGAAGATCTCGGGGTCACAGCGTACACGCAACCAATAACACCAGGGGATATCGTTTAAACTAACCAATAACACTAGGGAAGATTCTCCCGGGGTCGCATGCAGAGTGTCTCCGCCAGCACACACTACCCCTGTAAATCAGAGGGGAAGATCTCGGGGTCGCATGCCTGTCCAGGGCCCGCACACGCAACTCCTAACACCAGGGAAGATTCAGCCTCTGACTTAGAAAAAATATGTTATAGGGCCAGGGTTAGGGGTACGGCTTAGCCTATACTATTTGCCGATCTATAGGCAACAATCACATGGAATTATAAGACAATTGTGACTTATAGATCCAAAGTTATATGCAATATATTGTAAACCATACCTTTGCATAGTAACTTTTATATCAGTGCTAAAAGCTCAGGGATTCTCTCCTAAATCTCATGTAAATATCTTTGCAGGCCAGTTTTGATTAAAACATACATAAAAGCACGTAAAATAAGCTCAATATAGCGTATTTTAAAAAAGTCGACCACAGCGCCATTCAAGTCTGCCAAAGCGCCACAAAATTTCGACCAAAGCGCCAAAATGGCGCTATGGTCGACTGTCCAATCTGCCAGAACGCCATTAAAATCTGCCAAAGCGCCATTTTTGGCGACCAAAGCGCCACTCGATTGTATCCTAACCCCTAACCCTAACCCTAACCCTAACCCTAACCCTAACTACACAAGGTATCCAACCTTGCACATCAGGCGCCCCCGAACAAATGATTTGAATTTGTAAACCACGTGACACTAACCCAAATCCCACGTGATATCAATAGCCAATCAAAATGCAAAGGCCCATCAAGGGCCCATTCGAGAGGGCCCATCTCGCCAAAATGCTCTTACCCTAACCCTAACCCTAACCCTAACCCTAACCCTAACCTCCTATAAGACCCGAGAAGAATTCCCTGGTGTTAGGGGTTGCGTGTGCCCAGGTGTCAGGGCCCGCGTGTACGGGGACAGGACCGCATGCATCCCTGGTTTTAGGGGTTGCGTGTTCGGGCTCTGAACGGGCATGCGTCTCCGAGAACTTCCCTTCTGATTTAGCGGGGTAGTGTGAGCGGAGACACTCTGCATGCGACCCCGGGGGGAATCTATCCTGGTGTTCCTCTGATTAAGCGGGGTAGCGTGTGCGGAGACACTTTGCATGCGACCCCAGGAGAATCATCCCTGGGGTTAGGGGTGCGTGTGCGGGCACTGGACGGGCATGCGTCTCCGAAAACTTCCCCTCTGATTTGGCGGGGTAGCGTGTGCGGAGACACTTTGCATGCGACCCCAGGAGAATCATCCCTGGTGTTAGAGGTTCGTGTGCGGGCACTGGACGGGCATGCGTCTCCGAGAACTTCCCCTCTGATTTAGCGGGGAAGCGTGTGCGGAGACACTCTGCATGCGACCCCGGGAGAATCTTCCCTGGTGCTCCTCTGATTAAGCGGGGTAGCGTCAGCGGAGACACATTGCATGCAACCCCAGGAGAATCATCCTTGGTGTTACGGGTTTTGTGTTCGGGCACTGGACGGGCATGCGTCTCCGAGAACTTCCCCTCTGATTAAGCTGGGTTGCGTGTGCGGAGACAGTCTGCGCGCGACCCCAGGAGAATCTTTCCTGGAGTTCCTCTGATTAAGCGGGGTAGCCTGTGTGGAGACACTTTGCATGCGACCCCAGGAGAATCATCCCTGGTGTTTTGAGGTGCGTGTGCGGGCACTGGACGGGCATGCGTCTCCGAGAACTTCCCCTCTGATTTAGCGGGGCAGCGTGTTCGGAGACAGGCTCCATGCTACCCCGGGAGGATCTTACCTGGTGTTCGGGCAATCGTGTACGGGGACAGGACCTGCATGCATCCCCGCGAACGTCCCGTCTGATTTTTGCCGGGTAGCGTGTGCGGAGGCACTCTGCATGCGACCCAGAAAGAATAAAAGCCAACACAAGAAACAGACTTCGTCTGGCGCAGGGTTATGAATCAAAAGTCGGATCTATATATTTACATATATATATATATATATAGGGAGATATGTATTGACCGTTTTCTTTTTTTATTTTTAGTTATTTTCACTTGAATGCAGGAGACATGGTCAGTTTGCTCGGGCATTATTGAGCGGCGTGATGATGCATCCATTCCCTTCAGACTCCCTCTGCCACTTCGGGCTTTCGTGTGCCCCGGTGTCGGGCACTGGACCGCCATGCATCCCCGAGAACGTCCCCTGTGATTTACAGGGGTAGCGTGTGCGGAGACACTCTGCATGCGACCCCAGGAGAATCATCCCTGGTGTCAGGGGTTGCGTGTGCGGGCACTGGACGGGCATGCGTCCCCGAGAAATTCCCTTCGATTTAACGGGGTAGCGTGTGCGGAGACACTCTGCATGCGACCCCGGGAGAATCATCCCTGGTGTTCCTCTGATTAAGCGGGGTAGCGTGTGCGGAGACACTTTCCATGCGACCCCGGGAGAATCTTCCCTGGTGTTCCTCTGATTAAGCGGGGTAGCGTGTGCGGAGACACTTTGCATGCGACCCCAGGAGAATCATCCCTGGGGTTAGGGGTGCGTGAGCGGGCACTGGACGGGCATGCGTCCCCGAGAAATTCCCCTCTGATTTAGCGGGGTAGCGTGTGCGGAGACACTCTGCATGCGACCCCGGGAGAATCTTCCCTGGTGTTCCTCTGATTAAGCGGGGTAGCGTGTGCAGAGACACTTTGCATGCGTC
The DNA here is from genome assembly GCA_963989385.1 of Ctena decussata. Lineage (NCBI taxonomy): Eukaryota > Metazoa > Mollusca > Bivalvia > Lucinida > Lucinidae > Ctena > Ctena decussata. The sequence goes on along the minus strand of OZ022502.1, from coordinate 99,962,371 downwards.
CCCGGGAGAATCTTCCCTGCTGTTCCTCTGATTAAGCGGGGTAGCGTGTGCGGAGACACTTAGCATGCGACCCCAGGAGAATCATCCCTGGGGTTAGGGGTGCGTGAGCGGGCACTGGACGGGCATGCGTCCCCGAGAAATTCCCCTCTGATTTAGCGGGGTAGCGTGTGCGGAGACACTCTGCATGCGACCCCGGGAGAATCTTCCCTGGTGTTCCTCTGATTAAGCGGGGTAGCGTGTGCAGAGACACTTTGCATGCGAGCCCCGGAGAATCTTCCCTGGTGTTGCTCTGATTAAACGGGGTAGCGTGTGCGGAGACACTTTGCATGCGACCCCAGGAGAATTTTCCCTGGTGTTAGGGGGTGCGTGTGCGGGCACTGGACGGGCATGCGTCTCCGAGAACTTCCCCTATGATTTAGCGGGATAGCGTGTGCGGAGACACTCTGCATGCGACCCTGGGAGAATCATTCCTGGTGTTCCTCTGATTAAGCTGGGTAGCGTGTGCGGAGACACTTTGCATGCGACCCCATGAGAATCATCCCTGGTGTTAGGGGGGTGCGTGTGCGGGCACTGGACTGGCATGCATATTATTGACATTATCTGCTTAACAGATCCATGATTATCTAACACTCAGACCAAAATAGTATACCAGAATGCTGAAAAGAGGTAAAATCTCAAATAGCATCCATGTACACAACGTATTGCATATGATACATTCAACATTTCGAAATGTGTGAATAACTTCTAAAGTACAAGCCCTACAAATCTAATTTTGAGCTCTCTAGTAAGTGAATTTTGACAAAGAATCCAAAGCTGTAAAAAAAAAAAAAAAAAAAAAAAATTTCAGGCTACACATACACTTTGTTCTCTATTATATATATAATGTATATTATTGAGTGTCTCCGCACACGGGTATGGTCGGGTGGTGCGATGGTGCTGTGTGTAACTTCCAGTGCCGGGGCGTCCTACTGATTTGGAACATTGTAGGGACTACTGTGCCTGCAGTAGGTGCGGATTGTAATGTACATTATTGAGAGTCTCCGCACACGGGGATGGTCGGGTGGTGCGATGGTGCTGTGTGTGTAACTTCCAGTGCCGGGGCGTCCTACTGATTTGGAACATTGTAGGGCCTACTGTGCCTGCAGTAGGTGCAGGTTGGGGGTTGTTTGGACATTTGTTCTCTCGTCTATCATTTCTCCTCTTTCTCCCTTTCTGGGAGACGGCCCGATATAGACTGAAATACTGTCTCAAAGGGCCGTTAAACCCAGAACAATCAATCAAGTCTCCGCACACGCTACCCCTGTAAATATGGGGGACGTTCTCGGGGAAGCATGCCGGTCCAGTGCCCGCACACGCAACCCCATACAGCAGGGAAGATTCTCCCGGGGTCGCATGCAGAGTGTCTCTGCACACGCTACCCCTGTAAATCAGAAGGGGAAGATCTCGGGGTCGCAGAGTACACGCAACCAATAACACCAGGGAAGATTCTCCCGGTGTCGCATGCAGAGTGTCTCCGCACACACTACCCTTGTAAATCAGAGGGGAAGATCTCAGGGTCGCATGCCTGTCCAGTACCCGCACACGCAACCCTAACACCAGGGATGATTCTCCCGGGGTCGCATGCAGTGTCTCCGCACACACTACCCCTGTAAATCACAGGGAACGATCTCGGGGACGCATGCCGGTCCAGTGCCCGCACTCTCAACCCCATACAGCAGGGAAGATTCTCCCGGGGTCGCATGCAGAGTGTCTCTGCACACGCTGCCCCTGTAAATCAGAAGGGGAAGATCTCGGGGTCGCAGCGTACACGCAACCAATAACACCAGGGAAGCTTCTCCCGGGGTCGCTTGCAGAGTGTCTCCGCACACACTACCCCTGTAAATCAGAGGGGAAGATCTCTGGGTCGCATGCCTGTCCAGTGCCCGCACACGCAACCCCTAACACCAGGGAAGATTCAGCCTCTGACTTAGAAAAAAATATCTGTTATAGGGCCAGGGATAGGGGTACGGCCTAGCCTATACTATTTGCCGATCTATAGGCAACAATCGCATGGAATTATAAGACATATGGGACTTATAGATCCAAAGTTATATGCAATATATAGTAAACCATACCTTTGCATAGTAACTTTAATATCAGTGCTTAAAGCTCAGGGATTCTCACCTAAATGTCATGTAAATATCTTTGCAGGCCCGTTTTTACTCAAACATACATAAAAGCACGTAAAATAAGCTCAGTATAGCGTATTTTAAACCAGTCGACCACAGCGCCATTCAAGTCTGCCAAAGCGCCACAAAATTTCGACCAAAGCGCAAAAATGGCGCTATGGTCGACTATCAAATCTGCCAGAACGCCATTAAAATCTGCCAAAGCGCCATTTTTGGCGACCAAAGCGCCACTCGATTGTATCCTAACCCTAACCCTAACCCTAACCCTAACCCTAACCAACTGACTTTGAGTATTTGATTCGTAAGACGGATTAAAGTGATCAGAGCTATAAAAAGGCTCAAAACTGCTGATAGATGTATGTGAGTGTGCTTGCTGCCTATACTTTGCAGTAGTAGACATAAGTTCTAATGTTTCTGATTACCATATGTGCTCATTGTACTTGGAATTGTTACTTTACATTTAGCTTGCCTGTCTTAATGCTGAAATTATGTGTGAGCTTTCATTAAAAACTTTGAAAGCTATATGACTGGATTGGGGCTTGGTATAGAATATGCAATGTATGCACAAATGTTTGTATTTAAGAAGCGCTGTTAGATCAAAAGTGTAACAGAAGAAAACTGAAACTGTTACATAATGTTTGAACTTTCAAGTTCTTTTAACTACGGTTTAAATTCAGTTAATTCAGATTAAACAAACTTTCATTGATAAAGCTTCTTTTAAGAAGTATTCTATTTCTACAATGCAAATTGAACTTTCTATTTCCAGAAATCAGGAGGAATCTGTGTATCTACTTTAAATTAAGATCAAAGTCTTATAAGTACAATATTGACTCAAAATACTGAATTTTAACGCCACGGCCTGCTCGCAGCGCCAAAATGTAACCGAATAGGCTGGAGGAGGCCGAGCTCGGCGAGTGTCGACGTGCGGGTCGACACGCCCCAAGGGTTTGGAATCAAACCTAGGCTCCTTGAACTAAGTTCAAGTAGCGTAGGTTTGCACGGGTTCAATGCCTGGGCTTTACTGACCTCTATCCTATCACAAGAGCTTGTCAGTAAGATAGAGTTACTGGTCTTAGGCAGTCTGACCCGGTGGGGTCAGGCGACGTAATCCAGTTTCCCACCCTGCAGCTGGTTACAAGCTCCCTCAGGTTCGTACACTGGGTGTGGGTAGTTCCTTAGTGCTCTGAGTCAATAAAACACAAGCTATTTTAAATGATTAACAAATATTTAATGAGATATGAGAATACTTTGTCATAGTCAGAGAAACGAATTGCTACTTCAAGAAAAATGACTTATGATAAAATGAAAGAGATGCAAATTCCCAACTACATTTCGTACAAAATGTGTTAGTGGGAATTTGCCATACCTAAGGGAAGAATAACCACCCGACAGGTAGTATTTATTCATTCCCTTTACCGGAAGCTCTGTCCATCTTAGAGCTTTGCCACCAATCCGTCTTTCCTCCTTTCCTCTAATCGTCAATGAAATATTTCATCAAATATATAAATCAAATATTATAAATATTAAGTATTCTTGTTTGCATAAAAGAAGTACAGGGAAAGTGAAACATTCACTATAACCATGTAAATCGTATGCACAGTTTGTCTGCACATGAAAAATCAAAGATTCCATCCTAAAACATTAGAGAAACTTTGAAATATCCTACTGAGTAACTCCAGTAGAGTGAAAATCCTCTCAGTTGAAAGGGAAATTCAGTTCTACAGGAGTTACCTCCCTTAGGAGTAAAATTAGACTATAGACCACTGGTGCTAACCGTGTGGCGGATATCTCTTTCAAACCATCGGTACAAAATTTCTCTGCTCTAGTATGGAATGAATATAAGTCTGCAACACAAAGTGTATCAAGGAAAACCTGAAACTATTACACTAGTATTGACAAACACCCTTGGCCCTCACAAACCATCAAGAAGATGGACATGGCACAGTCCAGATGGGAAACACCACAATAAGAATGATTACATCTTGTGAGGAAGCGCTTCCGATTAGGAGTCAACATCCATAGGACAAGGAGCTTTCCTGGAGCAGACATAGGAAGTGACCATGACTTGGTGATGATCACTGCATGAAAAGGTCGTTTTACTCATATTTACTAGGGTATGCACTATCAACGCAAACGCAGCCTGTTATTATGCACTATACGTTTGATTACTTGGACGCGTAATGGTAAACCTGTAATATATTTGCTAACTTTTATTATAACTTCAAAACCTTGCAAATGTTACCGCTATATTTACATTCATTCACATACATGAGGAAATATATTTCAAATGTTGCATACGTTTGATAATGATTCTATACTTTAGTACACTTTCTTAAATACAAATGTTTACGCTTATATTTGAACGCCCTTGTAAATACCGTAAGCGCCGGCTTTTACAATGGTATGGCACTAACGTTAAATAATATGTAAATATTGACTTATATTTACACGTCTTTGAACAGGGCATCACATTATCTTAAACATAACCCGGTATTTACTCCTATTTATCGTACTGCAAATAATATGTAAATGCATTGTTTTACCCATACATTTGCATAGGCCCAACAAAACCTTTGACATCTGTGGATTTACAGGTTAGCCACCGAGGATGGACGTACATGTAAATATTGCCCTATATTTACTCGTATTTGAATAGCAAGCCAAACAATATCGAATCTAGCCCTTATATTAACACCTGTTTATGTCCTCTCAAAAAGTTGGTAAATACCTTCGTTTACGCATACATTTGCCCAGACCTACATATGAGTTAAACGTTTGGTTTTATATGATATTTACTGTGAATGGACGTAAGCGTAAATAATATCTTATATTTACGCTACATCAAACAGACTGTCAAATGATATTGAATCTAACCCTCATATTTACTTACATTTAGCTATCTTCAAATATTCGGTAAATATCTGCTTTTACGCATATTTGCATAAGCCTGCACATGAGTTAAACACTCGGTTTTATAGCAAATTTACTATGAATGGAAATATGCGTTAATGTTATTTTACATTTACTCTGCCTCGAGCGGGCTGTCAAATGATATTGAATCTAGCCCTTATAGACATCAATTTATGTCTCCTGAAATACTCGGTAAATACCTTAGTTATGCATATATTTGCATAAGCCTGCACCTTACTCGAAATACTTGGTTTTACTGTATATTTACTATCAGCCGACGTGTCATATGCATAGATATTATTTTATATTTACACTTCAGCAAACATTCCAAGCCTGTTCTGAATAAAGTTTCAAATAAATTACAAAATACAAATAAATTAAGAACAAATATATTGTAGTTGGGCATATTTAATGTCAGTTAGCGCAAAATTTGCGGATAATACCGTAAAACGAATAAAAAAAAATGCAGCGGCGCATTAGGTCATTGTACTACATGTCTATTATTCTAAATCTAGATAGAAAAACATGAGATTTTCTCTCAATCTAGATCTGTTTCGCCAAGTCGCAGGACTTTGTGGTGCTTATAATACTCTTAAGCTCTAAATACTGGACAGAACTGCCTGAAATAATTGTGTAGGTATAGATTAGACTGTTCTTAAAGGACTTGTCCAGATTCGGAGATGTAATATTCTGTAGTACAAGAAATCCACTTGAGGAGATGTCTCGCCTGTTTGCGCATGTCAAAAAAAAAAAGTTAACTTATAAAACTCGACACATATTTGCGCCACTCCGAATACAACGACGACGTCGACACAGAAAGTTTGATTTGACTGAATCTGTTGTATTTTCCCAGTACACACTTGCTCAGAGAGAGAGAGAGAGAGAGAGAGAGAGAGAGAGAGAGAGAGAGATTTGAACTGACGGTAGTAATTAGGACAGTGCGACAGAAATATTACGAGGAAACTAATACACTGTAAGAATTTCCCGTAAATTTTATGGTAACATTCGTGGCTGCTAAGCCCATTGGAAACTACAGCACTATTTAATATGGAAAACTGTTTCAGAGATCTCCTCAGGTCTCTCAATAGATCTTTGGCAGATATTATATATTAAGATATGCGCAATTAATTAGCAAGATTTAAATACAATACAGTCATAAAAAGTAACGTTACTGTCCCACAATGCCCAGCAACAAACAGGTCTCTTTTACCGTAAAATTTAGTGTACTTTCTGTGGGTAAACGTGCTATTTTGAGGTAGTTTGCCAATTGTTAATTTCATTTTTTTTTAAATTTGCAACTACCGTAGTTGTGGGGACAGCGGTTGTTCCAACATAAGAGCTGTAAAGTCACAATAATAGTTTTTATATCGTAAATGCACCCCGCCTCCCTAGTTTTTTGGTATGACCAACCCCTCTGGGAAAGAGAGAGAGAGAGAGGGAGAGAGAGAGAGAGAGAGAATTTGTCAACTATATGAAAATATTTCGCGTGAAAAAAAAGTCATATGTGTTCAAATTTTAAATAGTTGGTCAAAATTTGTTATAAAGGTAGATTCTTTTAATATTTTTAACCATTGAAGTTTGGTTTAAAATGGTCTTCAAAAACACTCAAACATATATACATCATATGTGCATGGTTAATGTAAAACCGTTCCATATGTGGCTGTAAATCAATATAATCGAATTATCTATAGACTGAGTGTGCACCTTTCCGTCTGTTTTAATTTGTACCATATGGGCTCATCGTCATCCAATAAGGTAATTACAACGCATATTGATAAATCATAATTACATTATGACCTTGGACAGGTCCTCCAAATGCAACTAAGTATGCACCGAAAGAGAAGGGACATCAAAGTCAACTTAGCAATTAAAATGCTAAAGGCGAATTGCGTAGACTCAGATAAGCAGTTGCATAAAGTCGCGTAGTTTGATAAGCCAACTGCTGCTTGCACAAGCCAAATATGGGTCTGGTGCCTATAAGAAGAGCAGCGATATAAGACCCAGTTCAGACTGCATATACCTTGATCCGAAAGAACCGTCAGGGCGGTAACAAACATGCGCTGCTAATGAATGTCAAATTCGATCAGTCCACTAGAAGCTTCGATAGAATGAATTTTGCACGCTTGTTAAAGTTCACTATTAAGCATAACGCATTGTTATTGTACCTTACTGTCGTGTATGAAATTATTTCTCTGTTGATATAGAATAGTAAGAAAGAAGGTGCATTTTATTAAGTAAGAAAGAAGGTGCATTTTATTAAGATGATAATGACATTCTGCGCGCAAGGAAGCGCCGTTTACACTGTGACGAATTCTGATGCCGCGGGATTCGAACTCGGTAAGCCAGGTCTTAGCCGACTGCGATTCCGAGGCCCATAACGTGTTCGTTTATATACTTATTACATCATCTCTGTAAGCAAATCCTTGAAATAAGAGTCAGCATAGTGCTTAAGTCGGGCACACCGGGCCTACATGTAAATAGTCGCGACTATTTTTACACCTGGACAAAAGCTTGCCAGGTTTCAGTTCCACGGTATTTTCTGTTAAACATCTAGCAGAACAATTGGAAAATGAAATTGACTTGGAGAGAGAGAGTATGCATAGACATGTGCCTGTTGACCTTTTGGCCCACACATATCATTTTTTTAAAGAAAATATTGGCGTGTGTAATTGTAAAGAACTTTTCTAGTTACTCACTATTTTCTGCATACAAAAAGGCGTGCAGTCAGCTAAGAGACCATGTAACTGATGTGTTGTCAGTATGAAAGACTACCAATTTTCCGTAAGACAAAAATGATAAGATGTTATATAGGAAAATTGTACTCTCGGTCGTTTTGGAAACAAGTTTTGACAAGTTTGGCTATAATGTCCGAATTTGAACTGGCATGACAACAATTAATGTAGCCCATCAGAATTTAGCATTTTATCTATACGCTTTGCTACTTTGGTGAAGATGGAAGTTAAATTTGGTCATGTTTTGGCCCTGTTTTGAAAAGGGTCGAAATTGTCATTGAAATACAGTGTTCTTAACTTTTATCACTGTGTATCAAAACAACTGCTGGTTTCCAAAATTCAATTGCCTCGGCATCTTCTGTTAACATAATGACATCGGATAAGACCAATGATGTCAAACGTTATAACATATCAAAAGTCCTATGTATTAGTTATATCTGCTGCTTAGCTCATCTATGAGTATGCTAATTTTTGGCGAGGAGTATATTTACGCTTATACGTATTCGCGAATCTCTCTAGACTCGGAAAATGAAACATTTCGCGAATATTAAAACGTAGCTTAAATTAGTTTAAACAATATTTTATTCAAAAATTTTATACATACATACATAATACAGTGAATCAAAACAGGATCTGACAGTAAGCGTAACACTTATATGTAAGTCATCTTACGTATAGCTTAAATCATAAGGTGTAAACTGCCAACTGCAATGCTGAAAAACGTCGTATCAACGGTGATGCACTCTAAATCTGAAAACAACGTCGGGTCAACATTTACATTAATACGACATTCTTTCAGCGAGTTTCACTGTCTGGATCGTGATCCGGTGCAAATTACACGGCAAATAAAAATTAATGCCCGTTTGATATGGAGAAATGCATTCTTTGTTTGCTGATATGGCTAGTTTGACTGACGCATACGATATATATTTGAAACTTTAGTCAGAAAATTCGATGAAACGAAGCATCAACCTAGCGTGTGTTAACCGGTCCGCCCTATTTGGTGGGGTTTCGTTTCCTTAAAAGGATATTCCGGATCTCGATCCACACAGTGAGTTTGTTTTGCCGCAACTGCAATATTGAGACACTCTAAAATAAATTAATGTTTCATATACAATGTGCAGATTATTGGTGTAAAAGCCAAGCTTTAGATCAGTTTGCGCATAATCCTTGAATACTAATCAGCGCCTTTCCTCTTGTGTACGCGATGGATTCAGACATAACACATCATTAGGCTTTCTTTGTCACTGGAAAAGGTGTACATAATGGTAAGACAAACAAAAGTCTGTTCATTCTCTACGTTAAAAACGAAAATATTTGGACCATGAGGACATGGTGTAGTCTCCTTTCACATAGACTACACTGTAAAAAAAATCTGTAGATTTTACGGTAGAATAACTGGAAACCAGCTGCCAGTCCTTTTCCCGTTACTTTTACGGGCGTTTGCCTGTACGACATTGTTGGAAATCACGAAAATGAAGTTTTATGTAAACTTGGCGCACTCGAAAATAATTTTGTATTGTTGACGGGCTATCTGACCAAAACGACACCTGCTCTATTCTGTCCCACTCGGCTTGATGATTTCTGCAATTTTTACGGGCGCCCGTAAAAATAACGGTAAAAGGACTGGCAGCTGGTTGCCAGTTATTTTACCGTAAAATCTACCGTTATTTTTTGCAGTGTATATTTGGATCGTAAGGGTATACAAAGTGAATTTGGTCACAAAGGCTGTCAAATTCGTTAGCCAAGGCTACTAAGTCCATTTTTTTCCTTACCTAAGGAATATAGTGGACATAGTACCCTTAGCTTGCAAAGATAACAGTCCATATAATCATACATGTTGATCAGGAGTTGGGCTGCACATCTACTAAGATAGCGTGTGCGAATGGCGAAGACTCAGGTAAACCTGTGCATTCATATCATCCCTGCCTATGTATATGGCAAACCACACTATTATGTTCTTTATTTCGTTAAATACTGCAAAAGAGATGGATGGATGGATGACTTGCGATTTTACTTCCTTTTCAACAGTATTTCAGTCATATCGGGACGATGGGACGGTGATAATGAAAGGATGTGTGCAATGGAACCCCGTTTACGGTAGGAAAGATTTTTGCCTCAAGCGGGACTCGAACCCGATCCGCTAGATCAGCAAGCGAGCGCTAAACCCACTGAGCTACTGGGACTCCTCTGCAAAAGAGAAGCTTACTGAAAGTGTGAACAATCAAGACTCTGATCAGTCTAAGCATCCTCGCAAATTTAAATAGTAAACGATTTGCGTCGCATGAAAATATACTTTATTGCATTTTCAAAAAAGACTATAATCAGATCAGCCTGGGCAAGTGGTAAGGCATAGGTTAAGCGCTGACCTGCTGATCTAACGGTCCAGAGCTCGACTCCCGGAGGCGGAAATCTTTAATCGTAAACCGGGTTTCATTGCACAGAGCCTTACATTAGCACCCTCCTATCGTTTGAAAGGGACTGGTTTTGGTGTAAGTAGAGATTACCCTGCGGAAATTAGTAGAGCACGCAAATCTATTTGGCCACAGTTCAAAGAGGCACGATCGGTTCAGACAAACAGAGTACAAATTAAATATCCCGCTAGACTTGTGGTCAATGGAGACACTATTCATGACTGTTTTCCTGACTGGGATGATGTTCTGTATACCAGCCGCTCGAAAGTGACTGAAAGCCGGGAACAAGGTTATAGTAATACCGTGCGTAGTAAATCCAAGACTGCCCTGCCAATGGCTGCTGCGCAGCCTGGTCCTAATAGAACACAGAGTCGTGAAACCTTGTTTTCGCGGCAGGACAGTGGCCCTTTTGTTCAAAAGAATACTGCCAACGAGCACGGTGATTCGTTCGGCGCTGCGCAGACTGCAAAACCTGTTTATTTTGAGCAGACCGGTCCTCGTGAAAACAGCAAAATCGTGGTTTCAGGTGGACAGGGTAAATCTGCTCTAGCTGATAACGCACTATCTTCGCAGCGGCAAACACCTCACAGTGAGCGTTCGCCTTCGGTAATTTCCGGTGGTAATGCGACCGGTCAAAGAGGCCCTGCCAATAATACGGACAATTCTTCCCATACTGTACAGAGAAATGACAGTAACACTTATAGCCATGATGATGAATCTGTAAACCCCACATTGGCTACAGATAGTGGTAATGGGTAGGAATCAAGGGGGAAGGTACCCTTACGAATAACGTTATTGAATATTCAAGGGTTATTATCTAAAAATGTAAATAAGCTTGATAGTCCAGAACTTAAGCATATTTTTGAATGTAACGACATTGTGTTATTTACGGAAACGTGGTCGTCTGATCTTTACAATTACAGTATCAAAGATTTTGAATGCATAACTCTTCACAGAGTTGAGAAAAAATTAGGTTCAAAGAGGGACTCTGGAGGATTAATAATATACGTAAGGTCGCATTTATTTGACAAAAACTTAATTGTTCAGAAAGATAGCGATGACATCATCTGGTTAGGATTTCACCCCGGAGTGTTGGCAGACGATTTTGTATTTTTAGGTCTGTGCTATGTATTGCCATCAGGTACTAGTCGTGAACCGCTAGTAGAATTTTCTGTATTTGACAGGCTTTTGAATAATATGGCAGAGTTCAAAGCTACATACTCAGATAATTGTAGTTTCATTGTGTGTGGAGATTTGAACGCACGCACTGGAAATTTACCAGATATGATTATTGATGATAATAACTTGCACGTACCTTTACCTGATGACTATATAGTTGATGATTATATACCCAGAGTATCTCAGGATAAAGTTGTCAATAGTAAAGGTTATTTATTGTTAAAATTTTGTAAACAGTCTTCACTAAGAATCTTGAACGGTAGGTTTGGAAACGACAAATCTGTTGGTCGCTTTACCTTCAGTGGGCATAATGGTCAAAGCGTCGTAGATTATATCTTGGTATCGAAGGAGTTGCTTGACACCGTTTCTTCATTTTCGGTTGCAGACCCTAATATATTGTCGGATCACTGTGCCTTAACCTGCTCTTTGATGGCGTGTATCAACAAAAGTCAACATGAAGACGGCAATGATCATTGTGAAAAGATTACATATAAATATAAATGGAATGATGCAGAGGCTGATACTTTCAAACGATTGCTTTCATCCGATGATACAATTCATATGTTTAATTCAATTCAGTCTTCTTTTTTATCACCACATAATAATAATGATTTTATTGATACCGGCATAAGCAAATTTGTCGAAACTCTAGAGTACTGTGCGTCTCCATTTCACAAGCGTATTTTTCACACTAATGGCGAGACCGACTACAGCGTTAAAAGTCAACCTTGGTATACTGATATATGTAAATATAAAAAGGACATATTCTATGAATGCTTAAACGTTTTTCGAAATGATAAAACGGAATCGAATCGATTAGCGTTTGTGAATGCTCGTTCTGATTTTAAATCAACTTTACGAAGGTCTAGGTATGAATATAATCAACAGCAAACACATAACCTGATACGCTCAAATATAAAAATGCCAAAGCTTATTGGAATCTTCTTAAAGGTGCGTATTCGGAAACTAACCCGCAAATGAATCTTTCAGATTTCGCAAGATATTTTAAAGCTGTAAATAATCCGGATGACCCCTTTTATTCGATAGATGAAGATTCAGAATTTCTACTTAATCGTTATCTTAACGGAGAAATCCAAGTCATGTTCGATGAACTTAATGTAGCTTTAACATGTGGTGAAATAAGGTTAGCAATTAGTCAGTTAAAAACTTGTAAATCTGGTGGCCCAGACAGACTCATTAATGAATTTTTTATTAACGGTAAGGATATTTTAACATCATATCTACACACAATATTTAATGTTATTTTTGATCAAGGCTATTTTCCCGATTCTTGGTCTTTGGGTGAAATTATCCCTATTCATAAAAAAGGTAGTAAAGTTAATGTGGAAAATTACAGGGGTATAACACTCCTAAGTGTTTTTGGTAAACTTTTTACACGCATTTTGAATAACAGACTTACAGAATGGGCTGAAAATTATGGCGTATATATTGAGGCACAAGCGGGATTTAGACAAAATATGAGCACTATAGATAACGTTTTTATATTAAACAGTCTAATTTCACATTCTCTAAATTCTAATAAGAAGCTTTATTGCAGCTTTATTGATTTTTCCAAAGCATTTGATTATGTTGTGAGAGACATTCTATGGCAAAAGTTGCTTAAATTTGGAGTAAGAGGTAAGATTTTGGATATACTGATATCAATATATAAAAATGTGAAATCAAAAGTTAAATATAACAATTATTTGAGTGGAGAATTTACATGTCAAACTGGAGTAAGACAAGGGGAATCATTATCGCCATTTCTTTTCGCTATCTACGTAAATGACATTGAAGAAGAGTTTATTATCAAGGGTGCAAGTGGTATTGAAGTTGTCATCTAAAATTATTTCTGCTTTTATATGCAGACGATATCGTTATATTTTCAGACACACCAGAAGGTTTACAGAAAAGTTTAGATATACTCTTTGATTACTGTAATAAATGGAAGCTTACTGTGAATATAGATAAGTCAAAAGTTATGGTTTTTAGAAAAGGCGGGAGAATAAGAAGTGATCTATCTTTTAAATATGGAGATACAGGGATGGAAATTGTGTCAAAATATACGTATTTAGGAATTGTCTTTACTTCTGGTGGATCGTATAATGTTGCCCAAAAAACGTTATCAGATCAAGCTCTAAAAGCGATTTTCATATTGAATAAATACCTCACAAAATTTGTTAATGTGTGTCCTAGTCACGTCTTAGAATTATTTGATAAATTAATAAGCCCAATTTTATGCTATGGCTCTGAAGTCTGGGGGTTCAATAAGGGAAAAGACATTGAAAAAGTTCATCTTCAATTCTGTAAAAGACTTTTAGCAGTAAAACATTGTACGCAGAACGATTTTATTTATGGCGAATTGGGGAGAACGTCTTTTCAAAATAAACATTATCTCAATACGATTAAATATTGGCTAAAAGTAACCCAAACTAGTACTGTTAAGTACACACGAATTGCATATGATTGTTTATTTTCCGATATAGAAAAGTATCCTAATAAAATTAACTGGGCATCACAGGTTAAGAATCTTTTATGTGAGCTAGGCTTTAACGAAGTATGGTTAAATCAGTCTGTTTCTAATCCTAAAATATTCTTATCCTTAGTAAAACAACGTTTGAATGATACCTTTATACAAAACTGGAATTCTCGCCTAAATGATTCGAGCAGGGCTTTATTTTATAGGAATTTTAATATTTTCGGTTTTAAACCATATCTTGACATTGTCAAATTCGAACAAATTAGACATGCATTAACTAGGCTAAGAACTTCCTCTCATAGACTTGAAATTGAAGTCGGTAGATGGGCTAAACCTGAAAGTGTTCCTATACACCAACGTCTTTGTCTAACATGTAATCTAATTGAGGATGAATTCCATTTTGTATTACAATGTAGAAGATATATTGTTTTAAGGCGACTTTATATCAGTAGTTATTTTTATAGCAGACCTAACATGTTTAAATTTATTGAACTCATGACCTCAACTAATGAAAAAACAATTAAGAATTTAGCATTATATGTTCTGAAAGCTTTTACAGAAAGAAGAAATTATGTATTTCAGTAATTCAATAAACATATCACGTGGCGCGCGGTGTTGAATCGACGTTGAGTCGACGTTGGTTCAACGTCAAAACGTTGAGTCAGCGTTGATTCAATGTTGATTCGACGTTGTGTGCCTGCTGGGAAGAAATTAAAATTAAGCGAGATGAGTAAAATGACGTTATATTATTATGCTGATTTTTCTATTACATATTGTCACGTTTAGTATGGCAAACTCAATAAGCCTTGATTCAGCACTGATTCAACGTCGACCCAACTTCATGCCGTTGAGTGGACGTTGATTTAGAGTTGATTTGACGCTGGTTGCTCGGTAGCTATTGTTTTCATATTGAAAAATGACACGTGATAGTTTATGTTATGATAGTTTAAACAAAATAATTCCATTACGTTTGTCTTTAAGAAAAAGTAACCTGCTACCTTCTCCCTACATTATCAGTTTTGTCTTAATATTTGTATACTTTTGCAGTTACATGTACGACCGCATGTTCTCACATGCCATCGTAATTAAATACGTATCTCACCCATTACAATCGAATAAGCGCGGATCCAGTACTGGCGTTAGTGATTTTTAGGGGTGGTCTTTTATGCGCACTATGCCAGTTCCAACATTGAACTGTCATGGAACGTATAGGAGACGTTGTGGAGCGGTCCGGCGTGACGCGCATTATGACTTGTATTGTGGAACTGCTCTTGTTCGAGTGGATGGGTGCATCTGCTTTGTTTTTAGTCCTCGAGAACTTTACAGAATTTGAACACCTTACTACAGAACCACTATGTATACTAAGTTATATGTTTATAATTGAATTATTTGTTCGCCATGTATGTCACAATTTTTGTAATGTTGTATGTAACCTATATGCTCATGGGCCTGAAGGCCTTATGCTAGTAAAATTATCTGTTATCTTCCTGATGTGTCTGAAATACTGCTGAAAAGGACGTAAAATTGCAAGTCATCTTTTCATCCCTTTTAGATCGGTTGTACAAAGGTAGGTAATATGGCTAGCCACGTGCGTCTATTAATGGGTATACCGCATGTCCAACCCTTGTACACTATAACTTTACATTGTACGAATATTTGCAAGTTTTGTTTTAGCTGAATAGCTGATTTACGCGTATTTTGGCTGTAACGTAAAATCGCTGAAAGAAAATATTTCAATCCTTACGTATTTTTCCTTTCTTTGAGTTAAATTGCTAAGAATTTCATTATGCAATCCGGAATACAGTCATCTTGCCTCCTCACAGAAATTATTGGTATGTAAAATGGTCTGGGTACTGGCTGTTCGCGCATAGTTTAAGATACCTTTCCTTGGGACCTGGTTAATTTGTCTTCAACTTTAATCTGCCTGAGTATAAAGGCGATGTAGCTGCAAATAGTGTAGACCCAGATCAGACTGATGTTTGAATGATGAATGTGCTTCTGGTCTAGGGATGTTTGGGATAGGGTTTGGGATCTGATTCAATCAGTTCCTGAAGTGTAGTTACTCTTTAAATTTACAGTGTACTGGGACAATTAAGGTCTTGCTAAAATAATACCGCTCAAAGAATCTATAAGAAAATATCACATACTAAACGAAAGATACTGGTTATACGGCATGTGCAAACACCGAGCAGAAGATCGACCTGTATATTTTTACAGAGAGAAAGAGTATTCGCTTCTGTTGTACATATTTTCAGAGTGCGAACACTGTGGTAACACTGTGCCGATGCACAGGCTGATCTGCGTTTTCACTGTTCGAACATTTCATATAATGCCAGTTTTCTCGAAACATGGCTGCAGAAAAAATAGACAAAAGAAAATGAACAATTTTATAAAAATTTGTATTTGTGTTACATTTATTTCGTATTTTATAGAAGAAAATGGTAAAATATAATTAAAATTAATAATAAAAACACCCACACGCATGTAATAAAGAAGAAGGAGTGTAAGATTCTGTTTATCATATGACCCATATAAATGGGGTTTTAACGCCTTCAAACTGCACATCATTTCAATAAGAAAACGCATTGTTGACATGGACGTTGTCAATGACGTTACGTGTACGCGCCAAAGTGTTATTACACGTGTGGTCATACGATTTTTATGACATGGCGTTAGCCACTGAATAACAGCGACGTCATATGATAAATGTAATTATGAGATTTACAATTTGCATATCCAGTTAGACTTATCTACAAGCATGTAATTTGATATTTGATATTGTGTGTTCTAACACAGTGCGCCTATAGAAGCAATGGAAAGTTTTCGTGTTTTATTGCGCAACAATTCACTGTCTCGGAGCGCGTGAGACTAATTACTGACGTCACTGGCATTACTGACGTTATTTTGTGACGTTTTGAGATGTTAGACGGTGTAACGTCTCTATTTTTTGCTGAAATTGCCAATGAAACGTACGTTTACTGCGCTTGTGATATGATCTACTTCACAACTGACCGCCAAAAAGTGCTTATTACTCAACAATTCACTGCTAGAGCTGATTTATTTCTTAAATAAAAATGATAAATTAAACATTCAACTAAGGGTGGTGCTGCCATTCGGTTAAAATGTTTATGTAAGCAGTTGTAACCAAAACCGCAAATATTAACCGCCTTCTCACAGAAAAAAAAACAAACCTTTTTGATATTTTACAAACTTCGAAATTTCAATGTTCAGGCATGACGGTATAGGAGCTCACCATGTGCACAATAATGAGGCAACTCGATAAGATCATCGATGGGTGGATTCTTTTTAAAGTTTTACCATTACGTAATGTCGCTAAAACTAATTAAGATAATAAGATGCGGATTTTCCATATTCAACTGCGCACAGTAAAGCACTTTCATTTTACAATTAATGAATGAGCATGTTCTAAAACAACTGACCATTTAGAGCAATGAGCGATCGCAAGGGTTAACATTTTTTACTTGTCCTTTGAAGAAAGAAGTTGTAATCAGAACGTTATTTGTTATTTTAATTTTAACTACTGATACAACGATAGTAAATTAATCTGTTTGCACTGCAGCCAATATGATAAATCTGCGTTCGAAAATACTGTGAAAATGTGGAACGAAGTGAATATAATTAAAACTAGCTATGATGTGAAGGGCCGAACCGATTATCTTTCAAAGGTAAAAGAAACATCTGGAAACGTACAGTGTAATAAATACTGAATTAATATATGGGTCATTAGCACAAAGTCTTAATGGGATATCTACATTGGCGCTTATTTCAGCCAACAGTATTTGATTACCCGACAAAAACTGCGACGATTCCATTGGTTGAAGAAGACCGCATATCTTCTGATCATACCGATGCAAATTAGTTCTGTTATTGGTAGAACAACACAAGACTTGGAATGTAGTGATTATATACCGCCGTAAAATAAGCATATTTTGTGTCGGTCTTTGGAAACATCACGTCATAATTTTGAAAATTAATATTTAAATAATTAAGTGGAGGAAGTTAAGCTTATAATATAGATTACGGTGGAATCAGTCATACGTTCATTTGAGCCACGACACGAGAAAACCAACTTAGTGGTTGTGCGCACAGCGCAGACTCAGATCAGCCTGGACATCCGTCCAGTCTGATCAGAGTCTTCGCTGTCCGCATAAAGGTAGCTTAGACCCTTAGCTACCCTTTAAGCGCTTAGGGAAGAGTCTGATCGGACTGGGCGGATGTCCAGGCTGATCTGAGTCTACACTGGGTGCACAACCACTTTGCTGATTTTCTCGTGTCGCGGCTCATTTATGAATACATGTATATTGTTTCATCGTAAAATCAAAGAATTAAAAAGTCCGTTATAAGGGTATTTGTCGAATTTTATTGCATGACAGAGACTCTAGACGATATGCATTATTTTTTTCACATTTATAATATTTAGCGTGAATAGCTTATCCACAAGACAATTTAAACAATTTGACCGAATATTCCTCTTCCTTACCCAAAATGAATAACATATGCCCGCCTCTCCAAAGCCCAGTAAATGATATGCAAATGTTCATATGAACACTATATTTGATATCCCAAACTATTGGGTAAATACCAAAATAAACACATGATTTGGCATCTGTAGGCATATTGGAAAAACTAATGTGCCATTAATATTTACATAGCATTGCAAATGTTGTTTCATACTATATTTACCATACGTGCACACGTTTGCAAAATATAACATTTGAAGTTTGCAGCGAATATAGCAAATGTATGTCCATACAAGCTTTTGATAAAATGTATGCATAGCGTGCAACGTGTGTAAATATTAAACATTTACATACATTTAAAAAATGAACAAACCAAACATAAATACATTTGTTTACTTTAAATTTGATTTTAATGTAAATATGTCGTATTTGTCTATGTTTAACATTATTTTACCGAGTAAGCAAATTTTCAAGCATTTTAATGTGTAACATTTATTTGTATATACAAACGCATGAACTTAAATATTTCGATTTTACAATAAATTTGCATACTTGCTAAAACAGGTTTGAGTACGTTTAGTTTGATTGTTATTTAAAAGGTAAAGAAACGTTAGTAAAGCATCGTATTTTGGCTACATTTGAATATGTAGGTAAATATATATTTGACATATATTTAACAATATTTGTAGTGCTAAGTAACTATTGACATGCTTATCAATTTACATAGTACGTAAATGTGTGTCACTTTCGCATATTTGCTAGCCTACAGAAACTCAAAGATGCTGATAAATTTACACCGACTTGTAAAAGTTGGTAAATATGTGTATTTTCATACTCTGCGCCCCTCTAGTTTATACTACGTAAAGTGCGGCGCTTACGGCTTACCTCTAGGTATGCGCACATACGTAAATTTGATCATTTACGACAGGTAAATATAAGTCAAATTACCGCAAATGAAAGGCAAACGTATGCAAATAATTGCAAATACCGGCGTTTTCATCTATTTGATACATGTTTGATGAGCTGCGTAAAGCGGACTTTTCATGCAGTGGATGACCTTCCGAGTTCGTCTGAAAAAGGCTAGAAAGCCAACCCAGCCAAGACTAAAGTTTGATCTTGAGAAGCTAAGGGACCCAGATGTGGCAGGCACTTTTCAAGCAACAATAGGTGGGATATTTGCACCACTCATTGGTCTGAGGGATGATGACATGGACATAAATACCATGATTACCACCTACAATACAGTAGTGACTGGGGCAGCCAGTGAGATACTTGGGAAGGAACGTCGCAGGGAAAAGCCCTGGGTCACCAAAGATGTTCTCGACCTCTGTGATGAGAGGAGAAATTTGAAGAAGATGTATGAAGCAGGAGGAGCAGAAGAATACAGGGAAGCAAACAAGAGGATTCAAAAGGCAGTGAAGAAAGCGAAGGAGGACTGGATAGCTAGTCAGTGCGAGGAGATTGAAACTTGCCTGAACAAAAAGAACAGCAGGAAAGCATACCAGCTGGTGAAGGATCTAACTTCAGAGAAACAGGGTAGATCCACATCTATCCAGGACAAGTCTGGGAAATGCCTTACAGAGGAACAAGAGATTCTCAGCAGACGGACAGGATATTGCTCAGAACTATACAACCATGAGACTTACGGTGACAATGCGGTTCTGGACTGCAATCAACCCCCAGAAGAAGATCAACAACCGATCCTTCGTGAGGAAGTTGAGATTGCAGTAGCAGCATTAAAGAAGGGGAAATCTGCTGGAGTTGATAATATACCAGCAGAACTTGTTCAAGCTGGCGGGGAGACCATGATTGGTGTTTTAACAGATATCTGTAACAGGATCTGGAGAACGGGAGAAGGGAGAATGGCCTACCCCATGGACTCAGTCGCTGATCATTATGCTCTCTAAAAAAGGCAACCTACAGATCTGCCAGAACTACAGAACCATCAGTCTCATCAGTCATTCAAGCAAAGTCATGCTGAAAGTCATCTTGAATAGACTTAAACCACAAGCCGAAGAGATAATCGCCGAAGAACAGGCTGGGTTCCGAGCAGGAAGGAGCACCACAGAACAGATCTTCAACCTTAAAATCCTGTGTGAAAAGTATCTCCAACATCAGCAGAATCTGTACCATGTCTTCATTGATTTAAAAAAAAGCCTTTGACAGGGTATGGCATGCAGCCTTATGGGCCACCATGCGGAAGTACAATATCAGTGCAAATCTAGTTCGCACCATTGAGCAGCTATACGACAAGGCAACAAGTGCAGTCCTGATCAATGGCAGCACAAAAGAATGGTTCAGAACAACAGTTGGAGTAAGACAAGGATGTCTTCTGTCACCCACCCTCTTCAACATTTTTCTCGAACGGATCATGTCTGATGCTCTGGAAGAACATGACGGAAAGGTTAGCATAGGCGGCAGAAATATTACCAATCTGCGGTTTGCCGATGACATAGACGCTCTAGCTGAGGAAGAGCAGGAACTAGAATCTCTAGTTGAAAGTCCCGACCAAACCTGCACAAGATATAAGATGGAGATCAGTGCTGAGAAGACCAAACTGATGACGAACAGCGCAGGTGGCATTCAGAGGAGATCAAGGTAAAGGGGCAGAAGCTGGCTACTGTAAGCAGCTTCAAATACCTTGGAGCAGTTGTCTCAGATAAGGGCTCAAAACAGGAGGTTCTCTCAAGGATTGCACAAGCCACTTCAGCTCTTACCAAGCTGAAACCAATTTGGAGAGATAACAACATATCTCTTGGATCAAAGGTGAAACTTATGCGCTCCCTTGTCATTTCCATATTTCTGTATGCCTGTGAATCGTGGACCTTGACAGCAGAGTTAGAGAAATGAACGCAGGCCTTTGAGATGAGATACTACCGAAGCTTACCGAACATTTCGTACAAGGACCATATAACCAATGAGGAGGTTCGCAGGAAGATCCAAGCAGCCATTGGAGAATATGATGAACTCCTGACGCTGGTCAAGAAACGGAAACTAAGGTGGTTTGGCCATGTCTCAAGGTCTTCTGGTTTAACAAAATCTTCACGGCACAGTGACAGGAAAAAGAAGAGCTAGACAGAAGAAGAGGTGGGAAGACAATATCAAGGAGTGGACAGGAGTGGATTTTGCCAGCTCAACTAGGGGAGCTGAAGACAGGACAAGGTGGAAAAGGGTTGTTTGGAAGTCATCTGTGGTGCCCCAACGACCTAGTAAGGTTATGGGATAGAATAGAATAGATAGAATAGTTCATGTTCCTCCACGAAGTCCTGGAGCAGCTTATCGTGTGTTGTTATAGGGCCTTGGTTGTAACAATGTTCTATTAAAATCAGGGGCGGATCCAGGATTTCTGGTTATGGGAGGCGTCAAGCTGGGGGTCCAGGGGGGGGGCGCTAGGGCCCCGGAAGCTCCTGCGTTTTAGCCGTTTCTAAGTGGTTCAGAAAGGTTTCCAGAACCCCGCCTATCCGTTCTCAGGGTAAACAATTTTATGTATTATACTAGAATCCTATTTTTATGTGGTAAACAAAGTATAAGGATGATACACCTAATTCATATAGTCAAAGAGAGATTAATACAATAATGCTCTACACGTGTCTAAACTTGAAAATCCATCACTTTATCCAGTACCATTAGACAATCCGACGCCGGTTTTAAGCAGGTTGTCCCACCTTTGTAGTCACTCACTGACAGGTAGTTACTATATCAAAGACACTTTTTGTTTAAAATATATTTGCTTTATTCTCTTTCTGACAACGGGTCCAACAGCAACATTCTATTGTGGCGTACAAGTCGATTATCTTATCAAGGTCTAACTTGATATCACGATGAATATACAAAAGCATCAGTGCATCAGTACGGAAAACGGAACCGAAAGACAGTTGAATAACAGAATGGTAGGCAGTAAACACAGAAAGATAATTAAATGGCGGTAAAAGAGGGGCGTCGCCGATGTGGCATCTTTGAATTGAGATTTCTACGTTTGCGAGCGGAGCGAGCAAGATAAAAAATCAGACATTTAAAAAAGCAGCTATAAATCATCAAAAAAACTTTGCTTTGGCGATTTTAAGGGGGGGGGCGCCCCCCCCCCCCCCCCACCCTTGATTCCGCCACTGAAATTCACCTGCAATGATGATTCTATGAGACTGTCTATATTTTGATAATATATCGTGAAGAACATCCAAGCATATAGGAGGATATAGATCGTTTAGGTTGTTGGGCAAGGAGTTGGGCATGAGATTTCAACCTGTTAAATGCAATATAAAGCAAATTACAAGGAAACGGATCAAGAAGATTAATGCTTCCTACACATTAAAGGGAACGGTCCTCAGTAATGTAGAAACTATCAAGTATCTCGGCATAATCATTGCCAATGATTTGAAATGGAACACACATGTCAGTAATATTTGCACAAAGGCTAGCTAATAGGACCCTCGGCTTCCTCAGACGTAACTTGGCAGCATGTCCACAAGATGTCAAGGAGTCAGCATACAAGGGACTGGTGCGTCCAGTCCTGGAGTATGGCAGTTCAGTTTGGGACTCTCAAAGTATACTTCTTCAAGATGAACTTGAGAAGGTGCAGAAAACGGCAGCTAGATTTGTAACAGGAAATTACACATATGAAACTGGGAGTATGACTGGCATTCTGGAGAAACTTAAGTGGGAATCCCTAAAAAAAGAGAAGGAAAGATAGTAGACTCATAATGTTTTACAAAGGTCTGAGGGGTGCAGCCAGTATACCCATAAATGACCTTGTTTCCCCAAATAGGCGTACCAGGAATCATCATTCCCTGACATTTCAAACCCCATTGGCTGGGACTGATATTTACAAGTCCAGTTTCTTCTCCCAGACTATTAGAGATTGGAACTATCTATCTATCTATGTTTACTGCGTCACCCTCTACCCGATGTTATGCGCAGGGTTAGTAAGAATAAAAGTAAAAAAGTGATAGTGAGATCTAAAAGAATGATAGTGAGATTAGAAAAAAGATGAAAGTGTTAGTATTGTTAGCAAAGTAATGAGATAAAAGCAGTGTAAAAACAGATCTTATTTTCTATGGCCTTTGATGATTTATCTTGCTCACCTCTAGATTGAAGGAGTCAAGATCTTTTAAAAGACTTATACCTGTAGGGAGCCGGTTCCACAAAACAACAGTCATTGGAAAAAAGGAATACCTGTAATAATCTGTAGTAGCATGTACCTGGCGGAAACTTAGTGGATGCATGTGACGAGATAAACTGATGGGACGCTCAAAATATGAAGGCATTGGCACGGCAACAAGACCATACGTGATCTTATAGAACATCGCGAGGCGAGCATCATATCGGCGATTTTCTAGGGAGCGCCAACCGAGGTTACTCAGCATCTCAGTTACACTATCATACGAGGAATATCTACTTGTCACCCATCTGGCAGCCCTTCTTTGCAACATTTCTACTTTTTGGATATTCTGTTTGTGAAAGGGCTCCAGACAGAATCAGAATCAGAATTGTTTACTGGTGATACGTCCAAGGACAATCATTCACCAGGACCTGTGAATCAGGGAAGCTCTAGCTTCCCTGATTCCCTGACGGTGGGGGCATACTCAACCTGGGGTCGGACTAAAGTTTTATAGGCTAATTCTTTTACGGACTGATTTTTAGTTCTAATATTTCTTTTAACAAAACCTAAAGTTCTATTAGCCTTATTTGTAATTTCATTTATGTGGGTGTTCCAGCTAAGATCTTCGAACTCCCTCGAAGATTCACTTATTTCTGCTGCTGAGGGTGCAGAGGATTCAGTTACTAAGTTTACTTCTCTTATAAGGGCTAGGGACTAGCTTCCCTGATTCACAGGTCCTGGTGAATGATTGTCCTTGGACGTATCACCAGTAAACAATTCTCATTCTGATCCTGATTCTGAAGCATTCAAAATATTCTAAATGAGAGTCTACGGAACTGTTACATGTGGGCAAATAAACATTAACAATACACAAGTTCACGCTTCCCAAGAGTTAACTTGTGTATTGTCAATGTTTATTTGCTCACATGTAATAGTTCCGTAGACTCTCATTTCCCGTTTTGTCCATGGTCCGTTTTCACAACATGACCTTAGTCTAGACATTCTCAATGAGATATATCTCTAATTAAGAATGTTCAGAGACGTGCCACTAAATTAATTCCATCATTAAGACAATTACCATATGAAGAAAGATTGAAAAAGTTGGGTTTACCTACGTTGAACTACCGAAGATGTCGAAATGATATGATTCAAGTATTCAAAATAATGAATCAGATTGACAACATACCAGTTAATCAGCTATTCATATTATCTGAGGAATCTAGAACACGTGGCCATAGCCTTAAGCTTACAAAGGGGCATAATAGAACTTTACATAGAGCTAGTATGCTTTCTCAGCGTGTTGTGAATCCATGGAATAGACTCCCGTCTTCCTGTGTAGAAAGTGACTCTATCAACAGTTTCAAATCTGCATCGAATGCTGCCTGGAAGGATCATCCACTAAAATTTGACATGTAAATAGTTTTAAAACATTTTAGCGCACTCCAAAATTTTAAAGTTTTAAGCTTTGTATACCAAGAAGATTTGATAGGATGCTGTGATCGGCCTACACAAGCGTTCCTGCTTAGAAGATGGCCTGGTACCCGTAAGTTACCCGTAAGTTAGGCGGTACTCGGACAAAACGGACCATGGACAAAACGGACCAGACAAAACGGACCACGGTTAGGACAAAACGGACCACGTTTCAGGACACAACGGACCACGATTCAGGACCAGACGGACCACGCTAGAAGACAAACCAGGCCATTTATTGGTGCCAATTAAAAGATTAAGGAGTATATAATTACCAAAGACAATGTTAAATGGTCAAAATTATTTGACTACTGTTCATGATCTCAACTACCTTTGGTTGTCGCAACTGTCTTATTTAATTTAATTAATTAATTTAATGGTAAGATTTTATCTTTTAAGCATGCAAATGTCTTTATTAGTGTTGCAACTAAAATAAAACATGCTTTCTCAAGGTTAACGGAAGGTCTGAATGTAGCTGATGTGGATTTTAATCATTGTAAATATTTGACTTCAGTACTTTCAGTACTTTGATTTTAATAGATCATAGACTTTCACTATTAACATTAAGACTTATTGTCTGCAGTTGCAGTTATACTGTAATTAAAGATGACTTCGAATGCAGTTTCATTGTTTTTATAAATTATGAAGTTAATAGTGAAATGAAACTATTTAATATGCCATAATATTCAATTTTAAATAAATAATGTATAAAACCTCCAAAATTTGAGGATTGTTTATCATCAATCTAAGTGTGGGCTTTATTTGCCCCAAGGCTATGCACTACTTGCATTGCTGCTAATCCATTGTTATACTGGTAAAGATTTGATTGATAGCTTCTTTTCATTGGTCAGTTTTGGTGAGTTTTACATGTTTAGAGATTTAGACTGTCACTTTGGATTTGACTTTTGCAGTGATGAGAAGATATTTTGACTTTGATAAAAACTGACTTACCTCATCAAATTATTGTGTTTGTGAACAAATTTGGCTTTGTGAGTATCATCTTTTTTAGACTTTTTATCCTAGCAGGCTACATTTGAAATCTCAGTCATTTTGGTATTTCTGCGATAAAATCTGTGGAAATTCAGTTTGGTCTCCTATAGGTCAAATTACTAACTTATAACATATCAGTGCACATTTGTTCTCTTGAAATTTCAGTTACAGCATGTAATAGTCACAGCACACCGAGAATGGGCCAGTGAAAGAAAGACCAGAGCAGAAAGTCTAAACCCACAGTTTGATAGGTAGAATTTAACATATTTACAATTGGTCATGTTGGCTATGGGGTTAATGCTTTAAAATCATAATCACGGCTTCGTGAGTTCGAATCCCGCTTGTGGAATTCTTTTCATGCTCCGTGATGTTATTTTTATCATTAGATTATTGTCCATAGGCTGATATAGCTGAAATGCTGTGTTAAGGGCATGTAGAGCCAGATCAGCCATTTCATAATTGTTTCATTTAATAAGGCAAATTGGTTTTATATGTTTATAGAGAAACGGTGGTTCACATTTATATATAAATGCATTGTTGGGCAATTATTTATGTCAGCTATTTTGTCATTTTGAAAACATTTCATAGATTGTGTTCTCAAGGATCAAGATGCCGTCAAAATCATGTCTGGTAGTCACCTGCTTACATTAGTGCATCTGTGATTTGATTTGATATAATTTTTATCATAAATAGGTGATTATTACAGACTGATATGGCTGTATTCATATAATAATTTGTTTGAGGGTGTACTTTCCTTAAATCTAACTTAAAAGTTAACATTGCTTAACTGCCAGTGAGAACATGATTTGTTCTCATTGATACTAACCAGTGTGCTTTTGAGTTGAAATATTATTTGACATAAATATGGTAAGATTTATTTTTTACCTGGATTTACCTGGATCTCGACGCCCATTAGGAGGCTATTCAATAGCCTGTTCCGGCGCATTTCTTGAATGTGTCCTGTTACTAGCTGATTGACCCGGTGTGTAGCAGGACGCTGTAAACTTTGTTGGGTGATACTGCCAGTGTTTGTTTAAGCGACTTTTAAAGGACTCGAGGAAGGGTGCCATTACCACTGACGCGGGAAGATTGTTCCAATTATCAATTACCCTTACACTGAATGAATTTGCTCGCACGTTCAACCTTGCTCGTCTCTTAAACAGCTTGAAAGGGTGACCTCTTGTAGCTTGATAGGTAGCCATTTGGAACAGTTTTTCCTGATTTACAAGGTCAATATTATTCAATATCTTGTAAACTTCCACGACATCAGCTCTTTCGCGTCTGTATTCCAATGTTGGAAGCCCTAAGCGCCTTAACCTCTCCGGATAAGTCAGTCCTTTTAATGAGGGAACTAATCTTGTCGCTCTACGCTGAGTGTTCTCAATTGTAATTTTATCCTTCTTGTAGAGGGGTGACCATATTACTGAAGCATACTCTAAATGTGGTCTGACCATTGACTTGTACAGGTTCAAAAACATTTCTTGACTCAGATATGTAAATGTTCTAAATATAATACCTAAATTTCTATTAGCTATTGCCACTTTACTTGATATATGTTGTCTAAAATTTAATTTAGAGTCTATAACTACCCCTAGATCTTTCTCCTCCTCCACATTTTCAATTTGCACATTTCCTGAGTCTGAGGGCATATGGTATCTACTGACTGTTGTAACTGGGCCCAAATGCAGATGTTTACATTTTTTTATATTGAAAAGCATTTTCCATGTGTCTGACCACTCTTTAGAGCTGTCAATGTCACTTTGTAAGTCATCTCTGTCTTGGTTGCTTCTTATAATTTGGTACAGTTTGGCATCATCAGCAAAAAGTTTCACCAAACACTGGATTGCCTTTGGCATATCATTTATGAAAATCAAAAACAAAATTGGACCTAATACACTTCCTTGTGGAATCCCAGAAGTAAGATTTCTCCAGTCTGATGGAATACCATTTACTATAACTCTCTGCTTTCTGTTATTCAAAAAGTCACGAATCCAATCTAGAACGTTTCCCTTTACTCCATATCCACTGATCTTTCTTAGGAGCCTTTTGTGGGGGACCTAATCGAAGGCCTTTGAGAAGTCTAGGTAAATAACATCGACTTCGCATCCCTGATCTATCGCCTCGGTAATGTCCTCCATGAATTCTAGCAATTGTGTAACGCAAGATCTTCCTTTTATGAACCCATGCTGTTCTATACAGAATAGATTATTTATATTCATGTGTTGTACCAATGCGTCTCGAATAATTCTCTCCATGATTTTACCGGGTACTGATGTCAGACTTATAGGGCGGTAATTGCTAGGTTTTGATTTATCTCCGCTTTTGTGAATAGCTGTAACATTTGCACGTTTCCAGATTTCTGGAAGTTTTGCTTCACTTAAAGATTTTTTATATGTAGTGTTTATGATAATACGGTAGATGCCAATATATTGCTGTAGGCGGAGCTTAGTATTCATGAGCGTTTTTAGGAATATGATTATATGCCAGCATGCGAGATCATTCAGAATATGGAGCTTGATGAATAAATACGATTATATATCATGTAGAATAGATACAATATAACCCAACAATGTCTTTCTAATTGAACCCTATTAAGGAACATTACAATGGCGACGAAAATGGGATAAAAAAAAGTGAAATAAAAAAAAAACAAATAAAAACAAAACCACAAAACCGAAGTTCAACAGAAAAACTTCGGGAAACAAAAAAAAAAATAAAAAAAAGAATGGAAATAAAACAAAAAAATTGGATTTTGAACTAAACCAAAAGGAAACAAAAAAACAACAACAAATGATTAAATTCCGTGCAGCAAATTCAGGTGGATTTATTTAAATAAACTGACATTAAATGACTTGATAAAATAAAAAAATGGCTGCGAAACTGGATCTTTCCAGCCCTGGGAGATTCAAAGTAACAGGAGAACGAACCAATTTAAACAAAGAATGGGAACAATATTTGCACAGATTTGAGTATTACATAAAGGCTGCAAATATCAACAAGGACGAGCAGAAACGTGCACTGCTGCTACATGTAGCTGGACATGAAGTTCAGGATATATTCGAAACGTTGGATGACCAAGGAACCACGTATGACGATGCTGTTACGCAGTTGACAAACTATTTTAAGCCAAAGAAAAATAATGCTTTTGAGCGGCACATATTTCATAAATCAAAGCAATCAAATGAAGAAACAATAGATAATTATATTGTTAGACTGTCCAAATTAGCAATTTCGTGCGAGTTTACAGACAAGGACGAAATGATCAGAGACAAAGTGGTAAACTCATGTAATTCAACAAAGCTACGGAAAAAATTACTGGAAGAAGAAACTCTAACTCTGGACAAAGTAAAGACAATTTCACGTACGTTTGAGTTAAGTGAAACACACTCAAAACGAATGGAGATACATGACGATAGCCAACCGGCTGCTGGGGCCAACAATGACGAAATCAACCGGGTTCGACACCAAACGGGACGAAACAAAAACCAAGGGGCGCGACCAAAACAACAAAACCGAGGGACCAAACCAACGTACCAGAGGAAACCGGCAGACAGACGACCACAAGGAGAGACGACTGCTGTTTGTTATAGGTGTGGCCAGAAAGGACATTACGGAAAATCGTGTGAGAAAACAAAAGACGTCACGTGTTAGGCGTGCGGGGGCAAACGTCATTTTGCCAAAATGTGTACATCTAAAGTTAAAAACGTGCATGTTCTTTTGGAAAATAATGGAAATAATAGTGACAATGAGAGAGAGGAAGTTTTCTTATTACAAGGTAAGAATGACGCCACACTATCATTACCTTTACAAGGGAAATTGATCAATATTTTGATTGACAGCGGGGCATCAACTAATGTCATTGACAAAGCAACATATGAACTGGTCAAAACCACAGAAAACTACCAAAGTCAAACGCTAAGATTTACCCTTACGGTAGCAATGTTCCATTAGACTTGCTTGGGAAAAACAAAATTAAAGATGCAAATCGGTAGCAAAGAGCATGAAATCAATTTCCAGGTCATCAAAGGCACAGGTAAACCATTAATTGGCCGTAAATGTGCTACCAAACTAGGCTTATTGCATATCGGTATGATCAACTCATTATCGATAGAACAAACAAATAGTTCGCAAGAAAATACAGAAACAATTGTAAAATCGTTTGAGAATGTATTTAAGGGAACCGGCCGACTGAAAAATTTTCAGCTCGATTTACATGTAGACAAGGCTGTGACACCGATTGCACAGCCGTTACGCCAAACACCAAAATTGATGAGCTTGAAAAAAATGACATCATCGAAAAAACGTCAGGACCTACCCCCTGGGTCTCGAACATAGTAGCGGTACCCAAACAAAACAATACCGTTAGGCTTGCAATAGACATGCGACAAGCAAACAAGGCAATATTGCGTGAACGATTTCCTATGCCAAATATAGACGAGACACTTCAGCAAATGAACGGGGCGAGCGTGTTTTCCCGTCTAGACCTCACGGAGGCGTTCCATCAAATAGAACTTAGTGAACAGAGTAGATATATTACGACCTTTGTGTGTCATAAGGGTCTTTACAGGTATAAACGTCTTAATTATGGCATATCTTCAGCATCAGAATTGTTTCAACGCATTTTGCAACAAATTTTGCAGGACATACCAAGCTGTAAAAACATAGTAGACGACATAATAATCTATGCAGACAACCAAGAAGATCATGATAAGGTCTTAAAACTGGTTCTTACAAGGTTACGTGATAAGGGCTTAGTTTTGAACAAATCGAACTGCGTTTTCAATCGTTCAAGTCTAAAATTCATGGGGCATGTTCTGTCAAACAATGGGATACAGGTCGATGAAGCCAAGGTTAAGGCGGTTCGTGACGCCGAACCACCTAAGAATGCAGGGGAAGTGTTGTCATTTCTAGGGCTAGTAAATTTCTGTGCGAAGTTCATAAAAAAACTACGCTACAATCGCAGAGCCACTGCGAATGTTAACGCGAAAATATGACCCGTGGCAATGGACGTCTGAGCAGCAACGTTCGTTTGACGCACTGAAACAAAGCTTGATTAGTGCTGAGGTTATGGCTTACTATAATCCGTCAGCAGAAACACATTTGGTAGTGGATGGAAGTCCGTGCGGCGTAGCAGCAATAATGAACCAAAGACAACCAAACGGGGACATACGTCCAGTCGCTTACGCTAGTAGAACGTTAACGCCTACCGAGAGACGTTACTCACAAACAGAGAGAGAAGCACTAAGTGTGTTATTCGGAATTCAGCGTTTTTCTGTTTATTTATACGGTATGCAGTTTATCGTATACTCAGATCATAAGGCACTTGAAAGAATATTCACTAGTGGGCATCAAGCACCACCTAGGATTCAAAACTTTGTGTTGAAATTGCAACCATACAATTTCACAGTAAAGTATTTGAAAGGGTCTGAGAATATTTCAGATATTCTATCTCGGACACCGATTTTAGAAGCAGACAATGAAACGTGTGACATCACCGAGAAGTATGTCAATTATGTAATGGAAACAAGCTTACCCATTGCACTCACGTTAGACGAATTGCAGCAGAAATGCGAATCTGATGAAACGCTGGTTAAGGTGCGTAAAAGCATTCAAACAAACAGATGGGGCAAATCCGATTAGTTGAAACCTTATCATCAAATCAAAAATGAATTATCAGTGAAGGATTCAATTATCCTCAATGGTAATAAAATAATCATCCCGAAATCAGTACAACCCCGTGTTTTAGATTTAGCACATGAGTCACATCAGGGCATTGTTAGAACAAAACAACTACTTCGAGCAAAAGTATGGTGGCCTAGCATTGACACAGATGTCTTGAACAAAATAAAAACATGTCATGCTTGCCAGGTGACTTCAGTTCCGCCGAGGGAACCACCTGTTGTAATGACCAGACTGCCCGATGGTCCATGGCAACGATTAGCAATGGATATTTCAGGTCCGATAGAAAACAAATATTATCTACTCGTGGTAATCGATTATTACTCGCGTTTTCCGCTCGTAGAAATTATCACATCTACTACCAGTAAAACCATCATAAATCATTTACGAAAGTGGTTTAATTTGATGGGTCTGCCAGCAGAGGTACGCAGCGACAATGCGCAGAATATGGTCAGTACAGAAATGGAAGAATTCTTCAGACAACATGGATAAAGCATTCGTATTCCATGCCATTTTTTCCTAGACAAAACGGAGAAGTTGAAAGATTTAACCGGTCACTGAAAAAATGCGTGCAAACTGCAGTTGCTGAAAATAAAAACTGGCGTACTGAACTGCAAACGTTTTTGTTGCATTACCGAGCAACAAAACATGCAACGACAAATGTCAGCCCTGCTGAGCTATTGTTCAACAGGTCTATCAAAACAAAGATTCCCGAAATGCAGCTTTACACGGTACCTGTCAAATTAAGGGCACGCGACAAAAGGCAAAAAGAAAAAAATCAAATTTCATGCCAATAAAATCAAACCAAAGTCGTACAGAAAGTTTTCTGTGGGTCAACCAGTTCTCATTCTTAAACAAGAAAGGGGGAAAGTACTGCAAACTTTTGAAAATAAAGTTTACAGGGTAACCAGTCAAAATTACACTTCTTTGAAGTTGCAGTCAAGTTGTGGCGGCATTCGATACCGTAATGTGTGTCATGTTAGACCTTACTTTGCAAAGAACTTTCATCAGCAGACAGAGACAGTTTCTCACGGAAATAAACCGCAGAAAAAACAATTGAGAGACAGGCAAACCATAAAAATGCCAGTTAGATTCCGTGATTATGAGAAATAAACACCATGGACGCTAATCCAGCGGAAAGATAAACAAAACATTTGCTGTTCGTCAGATTTCTGACGATGTATATCAAACAAACTATGTGGGAGTTATAGATTTTATCTGACATTTACATCAACAGCCGTGAATTCAAAGCTCTTCGCCTAATTTTTCTGACTAGCTTGTTAATTAAAATAATAAAAATGTTGAGAAGTAATTTATCATTTGATTACAAATGCTTTACTAATGTCAAGTTTTATCAACATGAACGCTTTAGAACATGTAAAGTGTGGAAAATTATTTCTAAAAGGGAGAAAGATGTAGTGTTTATGATAATACGGTAGATGCCAATATATTGCTGTAGGCGGAGCTTAGTATTCATGAGCGTTTTTAGGAATATGATTATATGCCAGCATGCGAGATCATTCATAATATGGAGCTTGATGAATAAATACGATTATATATCATGTAGAATAGATACAATATAACCCAACAATGTCTTTCTAATTGAACCCTATTAAGGAACATTACATTACATATAGTAGTTAATGGTTTGCTGAGTACTTTTGGGGTTTCTTTTATGAGTTTTGGATGAAAGGAGTCTGGTCCTTGAGATTTATTAGGGTTTACTTGATGAATAGCTTTTAACACCAGATATTCTGTTATATCTATGTTTTCCAAGGTGTTCATATATGATTGCTCTTCAAAGTTTGGCAAATTCTGATCATCCTCTAGTTCGAATACACTGGCAAAGTATTCATTTAAGACATTGGAGGTTTCTTGTTCATTTTTTGTTAGTTCTCCGTTCCCCTTATTTGTTTATTTTCAGGACTTTTAAACTTCTGTGACCACAATATCTGATTAAAGTAAGAAACCCTGAAGTCGTATATACCTCTTTTCGTGCTCTATTGGATTAAAATCAGCTGAGTGATAGACCGGTTACATGAACATGGTCCGTTTTGACCTTAAACGTGGTCCGTTTTGTCCTGAACGTGGTCCGTTTCTTTCTTTCTTTCTATCTTTACTGTCTCGGTCAATCATGACCATGATGACAGGTTTCTGGTGTGGCGCATAAGTTGTCACAAAAAAAAAAAAAATAAATAAATAAATAAAAAAATGAATTTGTGACAAAGCCACCAGCAGGTTAAAACTATTTACAAGAAGTCCTCAGGGGCAGGCATTCCATGCCTAACCCCTGCCCTACCCTAGGATATTAAAATTTGGCCTTAAACCCATCAACTGTCTCCGAAGAGACAGCTTCGGTTGTAAGGCCATTCCAAGTTGCAATTGTCCTGGGGAAAAAGGAATTCTTAAAACCGTCCGTGTAAGCGTTTGGACGGTGGTACTGGAATGGGTGGGACCTAGTTCTCCTGCTCCCTTCACCAACCTCAGATAGGTACTTATTCTTATCTACAATGGCAAGATTATTATGGATTTTGTAGAATAGAGACAGAGAAGCCTGCTGTCGTCTTTCCTGCAGGTCCGGCCATTGGAGTTCTTCTAACATTTCTCCCACATGGCTTTGATTGCGCCAGCGCCTACAGGTCCAACGGGCAGCAGTCCTCTGTACTTTTTCTATTCTGTTAATATCAACTTGGCATCCAAACTGGCGCTGCATATTCTAATTTGGGCCGGACCAGAGTTTTATATGCAGCAGCCTTGATTTCCTTCGATGCAAAAATCAAGTTTCTACGAAGGAAACCCAAAGTCTTAGTAGCCTTACTGGTAATTTCATTGATGTGCTGACCCCACTCGAGGTCATCCGTAATTTCAACTCCTAAATATTTGGCTGATGATACATTCTCTAGGACTTGGTTATGCAATGTATAACCATGGATTATTTGCTTTGGAGGGGGGTGCCTAGTCACCCTCATAGAGTGACATTTGGCAACATTAAATTTCATGAGCCATGCCTCTTCCCAAAGTGCCAATTTATCTAAATCATCTTGGAGTATCTGTTGGTCTTCGGACCGTCTAATATTTCTATAGAGTACACGGTCATCAGCAAAAAGGCGGACTGTGGAGCTTATGTTGTCTGGCAGGTCATTAATAAAGATTAAGAACAGGATGGGCCCTAAAACAGAATCCTGGGGGACACCAGACAACACGGGGAGAGGGTCTGAACAGACACCATCCAGAACAACTTTTTGTGTCCTTCCAGATAGCCAGGCAGAGATCCACCGGAGGATATCATTTCGGATACCATAATACTCCAGTTTGTAAATCAATCGTCTATGGGGGACCTTATCAAAAGCCTTGGCAAAGTCCATAATAATGAGGTCTGTTTGTTTGTGACCTTTATTATTGGCTCTGTCTAGGTTTGCCTGCAAATCATGAATGAACTGGACCAGTTGAGTCTCGCATGACCTACCACTTCTGAAGCCATGCTGAGACTCAACTAAAATCTTATGGTCCGATAGATGTTGCATGATTTTGCTCACGAGAATGTGCTCAAGAGACTTACAACAAATACAAGTCAAGGAGACCGGCCTGTAATTGGCAGGGTCATATTTTTCTCCCTTTTTGTAAATGGGAGCCAAATTAGCTTGCAGCCAGTCATCTGGTACTCTAGACTGGGCCAAGGACTGGTTGAAAATGCAGGCAAGGACCGGGGCAATTTCAGCACTGCATTCTTTTAACACACGTGCACTTAGGTCGTCTGGACCTGAAGATTTATGGGGGTTAAGACGGTCTAATAGTTTTTTGACCCCATTAGGGTCAATGTATAAGTCTTCAATATCTGGGTAGGGGGTTGGTCCTTTTGATGGGGGGGTCACCTACTTGTTCCCGGGTGTATACAGACTCGAACTGTCTGTTAAATATGTCTGCTTTGTCCTTATTAGCAGTTTTCAACATGCCAATTTCCCTTAAACAGGCCACACCCGTGGAATCCTTTCTTAAGTTTTTCATAAAGGACCAAAACTTTTTCAGCCGATCATTTTGGATACAGTCTTCTATATTAGTGTCTGTATCTGAGGGATTGAAGATATCAGAAACATACCTCCAATAGGCATCACGCATTTCTTTTTGGACATGAGCTCTGAGTCGTTTATAACGACTCTTCAGGGACTCGTTATCTGCCCTGCGAGCTTTGTGGTACAATTTTTCTTTTTTCCTAATCAATGCCCTAATGCGTGCATCTATCCATGGATAGCCAAGTTTTCCTTTCGTCATTTTAGAAGGAATAAACTTGTTTACTGCATTTAGTAAGACCGTCTTAAACTCAATCCACATCTCATTATTAAACATCAACGTGAGCAAAGTTCTGCGACATGAAACGGTCTGCATAGTCAAGCATGTGGTCTCTAAGACCTTGCATATCAGCCCGTTTATACAAGAAAACTTTCCGTGGTGACTGAAGGACCCTTTTCGCTTTTATGTCATATTCCACCAAAACAATATCATGGTCAGCTCGACCAATTGGTGGCATACCCTTAATTCTTGTGACAGGGGTGGGGTTGTTAGTCAAAAGGATATCTAGGGTCCTTTCTTGTCTTGTAGGGATATCAACCATTTGAGAGAGGCAGTGCTCCTGAACAATCTTTACTAATTGGGACTGCACCTGCCTTTTGGGCATTCCCAGGGGTACATATAACTTATTCCAATCAATGTCCCCACAATTGAAGTCACCTCCAAGAAGGACATGAGAGTTTTTACATGACATGTGGCATACCTAATTTAAACTCAAGCCTTTTCGAAGAGTTTGATGCAAGCTCGTCCTCGAGCTCCACACCGACCCGTACATCATTCTTCTCTCACGATGACAGCGCGAACATCGGCTCACCCAGATACAGTTCCTCCCCATCATCTCATCGCAGATGCCCTACAGCAAAAAGGAAACTTCGTGTCATTGTGGTGAATTTCCAGAGCATTAGAGCAAAGCGGGAAGCATTTTGGACTATGCTTGACTACTCTGCACCCGATGTCATTTTGGCCACTGAAACTTGGCTTAACCCTGCCATTGCTGAGCGAGAGGTCTTGCAAGAGAATTATAGGTTTGCCGCCCGAAAAGATAGACCAAACAGTACATACGGGGGAGTTGCCATCATTGCCAGACAGGAAATGGAGGCCACTGAAATTGACGTTAATTCTACATCAGAATTTGTCGCAGCAGCCTTCAATACCACTAGCCTACAGAAACCAGTCATCATCGGCTGCCTGTACAGGCCAACAGATAACAACAGGGAGTACTGTCAAGAATTGTGCCGTGCTATGAGCGACCTCCACTCCCTGTATAAGGACAACATTATGTGGATAGGCGGCGATGCCAACCTACCTGATGTGAACTGGGTTTCAGACTCTATCACTGGTCATCAGTATTCAGTACCTATCAGCCAAACCTTCATAGACACCATCAACGACATGGGCTGTGAACAACTGATTGACTTTCCAACTAGACTGGAGAATACGCTCGACATCTTCTGCTCAAACAGGCCTACCCTCATAGATAGATGTCTTCCACTACCTGGTTTTAGTGACCATGACATGGTTTTAGTGGACACAGGGATCATTCCAAAAAGACAGAAACCAGTTCAACGCAAGATTTACCTATGGAATAGAGCTAACAAAGCTGCTATGGAAAGGGAACTTGACGAATTCTCCAAGAACTTCACCAGCTCCATTGACACATCTACACCAGTAAATACTTTATGGTCACTTTTCAAGCAGAAGTGCAAAGAGACTGTAAATGCCTTCGTTCCATCCAAAATGACCTCGACGCGACTCAGCCAGCCTTGGTGCAACAGAAAAGTCAAGCGTCAAGCCAAACGGAAAAAGAGGGCCTACAAGAGAGCCAAGACATCCAAACTCCAAACAGATTGGATCAGATATAAGGAAATACAACGTGACCACCAGACTACATGCAGAGATGCCAGAAATACATATGTCCGAGACATGGTCAGTGACACCGGCTCCAACAGTAAGAAGCTGTACTCATACTGTAAGAGCATGAAAAGCGACAGTTCTGGTGTTGCACCCCTGAAAAAGGACGGAGTGAGCTACTCAGAAACTCAAGACAAGGCCGAGATTCTGAATGACCAGTTTTCTTCTGAATATACGAATGAAGACATGTCAAGCATTCCAAACCTCGGACCAGGCATTTCATCATCAGTTCCTCCCCTGCGAATCTGCGAGAAAGGAGTCAGGAAGATATTAGAGGGCCTAAACCCGCACAAGGCTTCGGGACCAGATCAGGTTTCATCCAGATTTCTGAAAGAAATGGCATCCTCCATCGCACCGGCTTTGACCCTTATATACCAGGCTTCGCATGACCAAGGACAGACACCAGACGACTGGAAAGGCGCTTTTATCACACCGTTATTCAAGAAAGGGGATAAGAGCAAGGCCTCCAACTACCGACCTGTCTCCTTAACATCAGTCTCTTCCAAGGTCATGGAACACATCGTCCATAGCCATATCATGAAGTACCTGGATGAGGACAAGATCCTCTCGGACCATCAACATGGCTTCAGGAAACGGAGATCCTGCGAGACGCAGCTAATTAACACTATCCAGGACCTTGCGAATGGCTTGAACAATCACCAACAGATCGACGCCATCCTGCTGGACTTTTCGAAGGCGTTCGATAAAGTAGCACACGAACGCCTAGCCAGGAAGTTATACCATTATGGCATACGGGGAAGGACCCTAGATTGGATTAAAAGTTTCTTGAATGGCTGAACCCAGCAAGTGGTGCTCGATGGAAAGACTTCTACAGCCTCGCCAGTCAGTTCAGGTGTTCCTCAAGGAACCGTGCTCGGCCCCCTGCTATTTTTGATCTACATCAATGACCTCCCATGCAAGGTTAGATCAACAGTACGCCTTTTTGCTGATGACTGTCTACTCTACCGGACTGTACATTCCGAAGAAGACACCACAGCACTTCAAGAGGACTTAGATCAGCTTCAACAGTGGGAACGAGATTGGCAGATGAGGTTCAATCCTGATAAGTGCGAGGTCATACGCATAACCAACAAACGTAAAGTCCTTAGCAGCACCTACAAGATACACGGCCAAACTCTCCAACAGACCAACAAATCCAAATACTTGGGCGTCACTATCGACAGTTCCCTATCTTGGAATCCTCACGTTGCAGCAGTTACTAAGAAAGCCAACAATACCGTATCTTTCTTACGAAGGAACCTGTCAGCATGCCCGAAGGATGTCAAAGTTACCTGCTATAAGTCATTGGTGCGGCCACAACTTGAATATGCATCCTCTATTTGGGATCCACATACCAAGTTAAATATCAGCAAGCTGGAAGCTGTCCAACGTCGCGCAGCAAGATTCTGTCACAGTGACTACAGGCGCACAAGCAGTGTAACATCTATGATGGAAGACCTAGGCTGGGAGCAACTACAGGCCCGCCGTCAACAGACTAAAGCCATCATGTTATACCGGATTGTCAACCAGCTTGTGGACATTCAGGCAGCGTCATTACTGATTCCAGCAGGTATCCACACCAGAGGACATGCCAACAGATTCCTTGTGCCCTACTGCAGTGTCAACGCTTACAAATATTCCTTTTATCCGTCCAGTATTCGCCTCTGGAACAGCTTACCAGCCGAGCTCATCACTGCTCCTTCCTTGGATGCTTTCAAGGCAAGGATAGGCTCAACAACTACCTAGATCAGAACAACATGTTTTTATTCTGTTTTTAACCTGCACCGTGGACCTTCCGCCACACATGTAAATATCACATATGCGTGAGAATGTTCCAGAGGAGCCCAGCGCATTATTGGAAGAAGAAGAAGACATGATTCGTCCTAGAGAGGCATTTAGATGATCCAAATACTCTGGATCAATGATATCTGGAGGTCGGTAGAAGGAGCCAAGATACAAAGTTTTACAGCCAACAATTTGAAGTTTAACCCAAACAAGTTCACAGGCGTGGTCCGTTATGTCCGTGGTCCGTTTTGTCCGTGGTCCGTTATGTCCCTAATTCATTTAGACGCACGACTGCCGCACCAATAGTACCGGTTTTTGCCCGAAGAATGAACTTGTAGAAGAACAAGAACATAATGCCCTCATACGAATTATCAGTTATTCTAAAATCCGCCTTAAGGCGTGTAAGTTATTTTGATTAAATTGTGTGTGTTTGTTAAAATAAACAGGTTTTGATTGTTTCTTGTCTTAGGAGGACGGTGTGACGAGTCAGTGGAAAGCTGGTACTCAGACGTATCCAGTATTCGGACAATCAAGTGGATACAATCAAGCACTGAACCAGACCATGTCCAGTTTGATAATGAAAATAGGCACTGCCTATAGACCATTCTCGCTCTTTTGAATGTGTGGATTTTATGATAAAACCTCTATCTGCCACCATGTTGTTGTTGTTGTATAAATTCTGCCTTCAGATAGGCACACCTCTTCTTGAGTAGAACTGTTGTTGTTGATGTAGGAATGTCCATATACCAATTTTAAAATGATGAATCCATCACCCTATTTACAGCTTAAATAATATTCACAGTTAGGTCAGCGTGCTGAGGTGCGCGACGGCTTCCATATCAGAAAATAAGTTCTATTTTTTCCTGGATCTTCTCGGGACCAGGGATACTCGTATCCGAGTAGTTCTCGTCAGCTAGTAGTTCTCGTCATTCCGCTTCAAACGAGTTCTATGCGTAACTTTTCTAAGCTTCAACTGCCTAAAATCGGAGTTTATGATAGATTTGATCTAACTAGTGCAAAAAAGCATAAAAAAATCGAGCGGTGATTATATAAATTCCGCATTTTTCTCTTTTGGATTCGCAAAGTCGCGTGTTTACGTCAGGGGCATTCACGTGAGCACGTTCAAGCCACGTGCTGACCTCTCTTAATTGGGTCAGGTTTGTTCATAATTGTTTCTACTTTGCAAACAAATTCCGAAGGTAAGTCAACAGTGTAGGAAAAACACAAGAATATTAAAAAAGCAAACCTGACCCAGTCATCATTTATCGTTTTCAGCTGCCTCGTGAACAAGGCAAACTTTTTGGCTCAGTTTTGTATTTGTTTTCGTCAGCTGTGACCTCACAACAATAGAGCGCATTCGGCATACGCATCCAAGTAACTTGCCTCGGGTAGAACCATGAGTATAGATTTGCCTGTTTGCAATGATTGGCTAAATAGTGCAATGCTTATGCAATCCTGTCCGACAGTCCTCTTCACAGCGTAGAGGAAGCGTCCATTAAATAATAGAAACTCCACTCTGAGAAGAGTTTAACTGTGGTCAGCTCGAGTAGGTATCCCCGACCTAGAGCTCAGGCAACTCGTGAAATAATGCCGAACGTGTCCAGTCGGTGCTGGTGTACTCTTAAGGGATTCGTTATTTTTTTCATGAAACTATTTTCTGGAAAGAGTACATCTTCAATTAATTCTCGCAAACTGTAAATGTCATGAAGACAGATCTATTTTGGCATCTGCTCTTACGATGGTTTTAATGTCATAAGCATTTAATTTGATAACTAATTTCTTTTTGGTGCTTTTTAGCGCTGTTAGTCATAAAAAAAGAAAAGAAAAACAAAAAATGTAGTGTCCGTGACGGCTGAGGTATATGTAGCTTCAAAAGGGAGTTTTCTCAATGTGGCCAAAGTGTAACTCATGAAATTTTCAGAACATTTGTTCGATATATTGTACAACAAAGTTTTGATCAAAGTTTCATTTTTTTTTGTTAGAAACTTTATTCTTTCATCTCAGTGCGAGGTTTTACGGACACCTGATCTTGTACAAGCCCGACAGTGTTTATTTGTTTTATATATATATATACATATATGTTTAATTCACATACCCCCGTTAGGGGTTTTGAATAAATTTTGACTTTGGCCGACTTCGAAGAGAGAGAGAGAGAGATTTACATTTTTAGAGCTCTTGAGCTATGTAGCAAGATTTGAGGGCACAAGCTTGTTGATTTGTATTTCAAACACAATGCTTTGGCGGTGTTTTCGGTTCCTTTTTCTTTTTCTCTTCTCTCCTTTTTTCTGTTTATCCACCGTAAACTCTGAACTGTGTTAGGTATTCTGAACTGTGTTAGGTATAAACGCCGCTTGCTAAGACCATGATCAACATAAGAACAGTACTCTTTTCTAAGTATATACGAGATTGTTGCGCTTGTAAGCAGCAACTTATGTTCTTATTATCTGTGGATGCGCATTCTGATATGGCTCCTGTCATAAGACACAACACATATTGCTCCGCAACGTAACTCACAGAGAATTTAGATTTTACGACAGTTCAGTCAATATTTTTTTCTATTTTCATGTTAGGGGATAATTGGATGACTTGCAGTTGTACGCTTGAAAAGATTTCCGCCTTCGGGGATCGCACTAAGGATCGGTAGATCAGCAGTCTAGCGCTTAACCCACTGAGCTACCGGTGCTCTAAATGTTACGGGAATATGGTTGTGTCTGTGTGTGTGTTGGTGGGGGTGGGTGAGATGGGGAGGGGGGGGGGGAATATGGTCTACCCGGAATAACACAAAAAAATTAAATTCCGAAATGGTACAATATCAAATCAAGTGTGTATGGGGGAGGCGCGGGGTGGTGGGGAGGGGCACATGCCACACGCAAGGACAAACATTGTGTGTTTAAAGCAGATGGTGGAGGCCCTGA
Source organism: Ctena decussata (assembly GCA_963989385.1). Taxonomy (NCBI): domain Eukaryota; kingdom Metazoa; phylum Mollusca; class Bivalvia; order Lucinida; family Lucinidae; genus Ctena; species Ctena decussata. Next base: position 99,920,098 of record OZ022502.1, on the reverse strand, counting down.
CCACACGCTGCCGATCTGCAACATCTGATCGTCCCTCTTCTGCAGCGTTTAGTCTAGGTCTATATTGTTTGTCAAGATTACTTTCTTTGTGGCCGAGTGGTTTAAAGCGCTCGGCTTTGGTGCTGAAGGTAACTGGATATAGTGACGTCAACCCAGCACTAAGTGGGTATGTTTTTCGACCCAGGAAAGGAGAGGCATAGACACCGTCTTCATCAAGAAACGATGCAGTTCGGCCTCGTTATATGAGCTTGCCAATTGCCGCGCACAAACATTTTTTTTAAAAATGATTTACACCTTTACGTCATATTTTCGCTGAGATTGGGACATCAGCAGTACGATCGTTGAATGATTGCGCAGAATGTGAAACACACAAAATAATTGTATTTTGCTCAGGCTAACTACACTGTTAAAAAAATCCGTAGATTTTACGGTAGAATAACTGGCAACCAGCTGCCAGTCCAATTCGCGTAATTTTTTAGGGCGTTTGCCTGTAGATCATTGTTTGAAATCACGGTAGGTAGTGTTCTATTAACTGGCCGTACTCGAAAATACCTTCATAGTGTTAAAGGGTTATATGGCCAAAATAACACCTGTTCTATTCTATCCTACTTTGCTTAATGATTCCTACAATTTTACGGGCGACCGTACAAATGACGGGAAATGGACTGGCAGCTGGTTGCCAGTTAATTTACCGTAAAATCTGCGGAATGTTTTTACAGTGTATGATTGCGGCATTTATTTGGTCTCACTGGAAGAACAGCTTTCGACACGGAGCCTATCCTAGCAGTCCGGTTAAATTTACAGTCATGTTGCTTAAATTTCATCAGCATTGCCCATATATGACGAAGAAGCTTAACTGTTAAAAGAATTATATATAAAAGAAAACTACGAGAACTTGTTTGTGTGCATATGCCTGCATGTGCATGAGTCATTAAATATCTCATTTGAGATGTCTTGGTAACGTATATTTTTGTACCATCCCCAAAATTCTAAACGGGATTTCCCAGCTGTTGTCTACGGATTTTAGAGCCTACGGATCTAGTCACAGGCATGTATATTCATACAATTGGACTGTAATATTTTGAGATTATTCTAGTTGCTGAAATGAGGCTGGCTTTGACAGTGAGGAAATTGAAGGCAGATGGCTGTGGAAAACGTTTGGTGGCAACATCCGGGGGTGCCTAAATACCGGAAAGACCCGGAAAGACGCAAAAAGACGCGGAAAGACGCAAAAAGGCGCAAAAAGACCCGGAAAGGCGCAAAAAGACCCGGAAAGACGCAAAAAGACGGCAAAAAGACCCGGGAAAATAGCAAAAAGACCCCGTAAAATATAGTTTTAACTGATTTCAATATCAAGAAATAGATGACAAAAAATACAAAAAAAAAAAAAAAGACGTCTTGAACCTAATTTTAAACTGACTTGTTTTATTTTACTTTGAATACAAGTCTGCAGAAAGACCTATTAAATATTCCTATGACATACATGATTTCATTAACTAGATCTTCATACATGTATCTAATATATACATGCTGATTCCAACTCATTAGGTTCCCTCTGTTTATTATTATTATTAATAATAATTGGGCTTTTGCGACAGCAAAAAGACAACGAGAGGACCAGGTAAACTTTGTTTGAATATACAAACAGTATTATTAAACAATGAACGAACCTTTTACAGTATCTTTTTTATATATTATTTGTGACAGAGAAGCTCAATGACACAGAAAAACAGAAGAAAGACGCTAGCAAAAGGACCCGCAGAGATACAGCAAAAAGTTGTAGTGACGCATCGTCTTGGCCCGATTCCCGGGTCCGGATGTAAGTACCGGGGATTAGTAGCACTAGAAGCAAATCAAGGGGCGATCTTTATCTACTTCCGCCAGACATGCGCAGTTAGGTGAATTACAGCTGAGCGCTTTGCACGAATCCAGAGCGGTGACAGACAGCGGTCTCAATTTCCATCCCTCTTGCCTTGCTTCTAAGCTACAAGGGAATTGTATAGTTTATAAGGGGTAAAAACACAATAATGGCGACGAGGTAAACTTGGCAGAAGCATTTGTATTTTGTTATTTTCGCCTTTTCCCCCATTGACATTCGTCCTGTGTTTTTTCGAACACAAACTTTGACAAAGGAGGGAATAGGTTGCCAGTTCTAGAATAACAAATTAACAACATTGCAAGCTTCTACGCTATACACACAGAGCCCTTGAAAGTCTCGACCTATAAATTCTAAATTTATCCAGTTTTGGTCGAAACTAGAAAGCAGGCGTAAGGTTAATAGAGGGTCAGTTTTACTGGGGAATATTACAGGGAATTTTACTTCTTGTGGAGTCTTGTAGACACACAACATTATTCAAATAAGATTTCTTGTGGAGTCTTGTAGACACACAGGTGATTTATTTGATTAAAAGGCTATTGCTTGTGGAGTCTTATAGACACACGGGATTGTTCAAATAAGACACATTGTCATTACCCCACCACAATCCTAATAGCAATAAAGTCAGTATTATCCCTGTACGTCTGTCACCATGTCAATAAACGTCAATACAGCAACTACAGAGGAACTGAAACAGATTCCAGGAGTGGGTGAAAAAGTTGCTCAGCTTCTTATTCAGTTCAGAGGCGTTTATGGAGTTATAAAGAGAGAGGCTCTGAATTTGGCTCTTCGGCGACACCTGTCAGATGAAGTCCTGGAGATGATAGACTTCTCTGTGCCAAAGCTAGATGATCCATTCGATATTGATCTAAGCTGTCTCCCATCAGTACCGAAGAATGATTCATGGGAACCCTTGGTGAGCTTTGCCCACCAGACAACAGCAAGAAGGTCAAGGTCACCACATGAACCAGAGTCAGAAGTTTGGCATCCACTGACATTGCCATCAGCATTTGAGCCAAGAAAAGAGTCAATGTCACCAGTTCGAGAGAGTTTCTCCATGTTGGCATCAAAGTTGACAGATCAGGAAGCATCTGCTATGTTAGCAGCAGCTTCAAGTATCCATGAGCCAGAAGAATCACGTTCTTGTAGAACTGATTCCAGGTCAGTATCTCATGGTGAGAAAGAGGATAAGAAACCTGCTGAAAGGAAGACATCCACATCAAGAGGATCAGAGGGAGCTAATGGGTCTTGTAGATCCAGATCTCCAAGGGAAAACAGATCTTCCTCAGGGTCAAGGTCACCGTCTAGTCAGAGACGTTCAAGAAAACACTCCCCTAAACATATATGGACGCATAGGCATCACAGTAAAAGGTCAAGGTCACACTCTGGGTCACTGTCAGTGTCAAGGTCAAACTCAGGGTCAGTGTCTAGGTCAAGGTCACAGTCAAAACGGTCAAAGTCAAAGTGCAGAAGATCAAAGAAAAGACCATCGAGGTCAAGATCAAGGTCAGCTTCGGGGTCACGATCCACTTCAAGGTCAAGGTCAAATCAGAGTCATTCTAAAACAGATTCCAGCAATGTCAAGAAAAAGGATAAGAGCTCCTCAAAGAAAACAGACTCTGAAGTTAAGAAGAAAAAGGACAGAAGTAGATCAAGGTCATCTTCAAGTTCAAAGTCAGCTCATTACCATTCAAGGAAATCAGACTCTAAAGTTGTGAAGAAAAGGGAAAGAAGTTCCTCAAGGTCATCTTCAAGGTCAAAGTCAGCTGGGCGTCGTTCAAGAAATTCTGACAATAAAAATATGAAAAAGAAACATTATTCTTCAAGGTCGACTTCCAGATCAAGGTCAGTTGAACGCCACTCGAGAAAATCTGGCACAAAAATTGTGAAGAAAAAGAAGCATGATTCTTCAAGGTCAACTTCACGGTCAAGGTCAGTGAGACGTTATTCAAGTAAACATGACTCGAAGAAAAATAAGTCGCAGAAAAAGATACACAAGCACTCCAGATCAAGTTCGAGATCAACTTCCAGATCATCGTCAAGGTCAGCCTCAAGGTCATCAAGTTCACATTCCAAATCTCATAAGAGAAGGGTTAAATTAAAAACAAGACATGATAGATCAAGGATGGTGCACAAACATAAACGTCAATCGTCATCTAGTTCAAGGTCAACGTCAAGGTCATCATCAAGGTCACATTCTAGATCTTCCCATAAGAGGAGAGTTCAGACAAGGCGTGCTAAATCAAAAATACATAAACATAAACGTCATACATCGTCTAGTTCAGAATCACAATCAAGATCTCCTTCAAGGTCAAGGTCACGTAAATCAAAAGGAAGATCAAGGTCACAGAAAACAAAAAGAAGATCACGAAAACATCATCACTCATCATATTCAGACTCAGATACAGATTCTTCGGTGGATAGATAGATAACCATGGAAGAGGCATTAAATTTGGTAAAACACCATCAATATATTTCTCAAGCCGTTGATGGAAAGAAGGCGAAGAAAGAAAATGAAGCTTCAGTCAAAGCTGTGCAATCCCCATCAGAAGCTAGGATTGAACAACTTATTGCTTCAGCATTAAAAGATTTCGCAGAAAAACTACAGACAAGCTCTCAATCCAGTTGTCAATCTTCTTCAGACACAGAACGGAATTCAGACACTAAGAAGAAAAGTTCCATTCAGTGTTTCTTCTGTAAGAAATTCGGGCATATGAAGAAAGATTGCAGAGTCTATCAAGCATGGCTTAGTAAAAAGCAAGGGAGCAAGTCAGAAGATTCTGAGGACCAAGGTCGGGATAGGAATCCCACACAGTAAGGAAAGGTCTTTAAAGTAAACAGGGGAGGAAAGAGTACAGGTACATCTGGTGAAAACTGTTGGGTTGAATCTTCACAGTCAAGTCAGATCACTCAAGTTTAACTGAGTTGTTGAAGTACAGGAAACAGGAAAGGTTACCGGTGTCAGGAAATACCTTCAGTGGCTACCGGTGTTAGGCATTACCTTTGGAACCTGTCCAAGAATCGTCCAATGACTTCAAACAGGGTGATAAGACTGTGATGTCAGATATACAGGAAAGAAGGTTACCGGTGTCAGGAAATACCTTAAAGGTTACCGGTGTCAGGAAATACTTTCAGAGGTCACCAGTGTCAGGAATCACCTGTGGAACCTGTGCAGGATGCTACATCCGGATTTCAAGACTACTCTGCCATGATGGATGGACAGATGGATGCTCGCTCTCAGACTTGTAGTCAGGGAAAGAGATCCCCAAGAAAACAACTTCAAAAGTCAAGACTGCTGGATGCTCGCTCCCGGACTTGTAGTCAGGGAAAGAGATCCCCACAGAGAGAGGTTACTCTGCTATCCACCAGATCTGTCTGAGCCGAGACTTGTAGCCAGGCGAGGAAGATTTAAAAGAAAGCTTCGTGGACGGCAGTAATCCATTCCAGTTGAGCTGGGCTTATAGCTCGCTCATGTCAAGTTCCAGTGGAGCTGGGCTTATAGCTCGCTCATGTCAAGTTCCAGTTGAGTTGGGCTTATAGCTCGCTCATATCAAGTTCCAGATGAGCTGGGCTTATAGCTCGCTCATATCAAGTTCCAGATGAGCTGGGCTTATAGCTCGCTCATGTCAACTTCCAGCTGAGTGGGGCTTGTAGCTCGCTCATGTCAACAAAGCAATCCGGATGTCAACAGTTTGAGCGGACATGTTGTCTGCTCAGAAGTCAGTGACAGACTTGTAGTTTGTCATCTGTCCAGTTTCAACAGAGAATCCAGATGATATGTCTTGTAGTCTGTCATCTGTCAGTTTCAACAGAGAATCCAGATGATATGTCTTGTAGTCTGTCATCTGTCAGCTTCAACAGAGAATCCAGATGATATGTCTTGTAGTCTGTCATCTGTCAGTATCAACAGATATCCAGAATTCCAGATGATATGTCTTGTAGTCTGTCATCTGTCCAGTATAAACAGATATCCAGTGACAGACTTGTAGTTTGTCAACAGAAGTCAACGACAGACTTGTAGTTTGTCAAAAGAAGTCATCGACGAGCCTATGGTTTGTCAAGAAGATTCCTGTGGACTTGTAGTTCACAACAGTCCTGGTTGATGTAAGCTACACCAAAGAGGTAAGGTATTGTGTGTGGACCTATGGCTAGCACATCTCTTTTCGGCTTCCCAGCCTGGGTGGAACCTTTCATCATAAAGTTGGGAGGAGTGTAGTGACGCATCGTCTTGGCCCGATTCCCGGGTCCGGATGTAAGTACCGGGGATTAGTAGCACTAGAAGCAAATCAAGGGGCGATCTTTATCTACTTCCGCCAGACATGCGCAGTTAGGTGAATTACAGCTGAGCGCTTTGCACGAATCCAGAGCGGTGACAGACAGCGGTCTCAATTTCCATCCCTCTTGCCTTGCTTCTAAGCTACAAGGGAATTGTATAGTTTATAAGGGGTAAAAACACAATAAAGTCCTTAGAAGACAGCAGAAAGGCACAAAAACAGACGGCAAAAAGATCCTTAAAAGCAGCAAAAAGGCCAACCAAATTCTGTTAAAATATAGAAATAGTTAATGTGAATTATTTATTTGCTTCGCTTCATTATTTACAAATGAAGACTATCCAGGTTTAGTTGCCAAAAGACAGCAAAAATGGAACAGACCCATATGCAAAAGTGTCAGTATGTCATGATCTTCTTAAACGGATGAAAGATAGTAACGTTAGCATATATACTTCCTCGCCCTGTCACGTCTGCCTGCATTTCAAAAATCTCTCTGAGTTCTGAATATGCAGTTTTCAGTTGGTACCACGTAGAGGTGTGACTACTGACTAGGACTTATTGTTAGGAAAATTTCCTTCCTCATTTTGTTATTTTAAAGAAAGAAAAGAAAAGAAAAAAGGTATTTCTAACAATCTTCACCAACCTTTTACTCTATTTTTTTCCTAAATATATTTTTTGATCTGTTGTTTTCATCTTTTCTGTTTTTTTTTTCTTCTTTTTTTGATTTTTTATTATTATTTTAGCGGTAAGGCAAAGAGCGCCAAAATTTAAGTTCGTCAATATTACATAGATTTAATATACATAACGTAGGTTCAGACAAAAAGGAGTATTTGATGAGTATTTAAGAGCTTTATTACCTTTCCATTAAACTATCCAGTGAAGCATTCCATTAGAATCGCCTCGAAGAGGCGGTTTTAATATATGTCACTCTGTATAGTAATGAAATATAACAGTATGAAAAATCTTCTCAAATTTACACCGAATTTTCTTTATAAACTATAGCCATAGTATATCATGAACGGCAAACTTAACGTGCGCCAATATGCCATTTTTATTAAAGATTTCCAGCCTTTATATTTTAACATAACAAAAATGATTTTATGAAATATTTCATGCAATACCTCCGACATGGTCTAACAATACATTTGAATTAGGGTTTAGATAATAATATTTGATAAAAGTGACTTTAAACAAAAAATAAGGTAAATTTTTATACAATCGCGGACCGCGGTTGAAATCGCATTATTGGACAAAAATAATTTATTTATACGTCACAATCACGTGCACGAATAAGAAAAATACCTCTACATGATCAAATGACACACGTGGTCAAAATCGATATTCTTACAGGCCGTGAGGAAATAGGTAATTTGCATTTTAATTTGAAAATAATTTTTCATTCCACATTCATCGAATAAACATGCTTTTTCTCAAAACTTTTACGGCTAATTATGAGACTACTACATATTGTCTAACGAATGTTTGTTAAAATATTTGTTTCTGAAAACATGAAATAAACGAGGGAGACAATCTTTAAAACACGAAACTTTGATACCGCACATATTAAGTGTTTTACAGTATTAACCCATGAATGGCTAGTGGACTATTTCATCAAGCAGTATGGACAGGTTCATTGCCAAGTTATGAGTTCGTTCATTCAAGGCAAACAGAGTAGACCTAACATAGAAACTGCTATTTGCGGCGTCTGTCTGAGTCTGCACAGTTTTGTCTAGTGAACTATTCTAAAAATTGGACATGGGTCCGGCGCCGCAAAGCGCAGTTTCTTATGTAGGTCTACTCTGTGTGCCTTGACTGAACGATTTTGTGATTTGGAAATGAGCCGGTCTGCAATGTTGTCTCAGACTCCTTTAATTAGTCACTTGACATTAATGAGTAAACAACATAATACTGCGACTTTTCGAAGACTACTGATAGGTTTATACTTATATTCTTCTTCTATTTTATTCTGCAAAGAGTAAATTAAAGTATTTAAGACAGAGCCCATGAATTTTCGAAAAGATGCATTCATGCATCTTTAGCGTCTCAACGGTTCTAGATAGAAGGAAATAGAATGAAATACATGTAATGGTAAAAACAGATCTGTAAAATATTTTGTCAGTGCAGAGATATTAAATCTAAGAAAAACTGTCAGAAAAAAACAAACAAACAAAGATTATTACCTGTCACGCGCAGTTTCCCGCTATGGCTCGTACGTAATACTTCCGTGTACGTAAATTTGCCTACATACAGTGTAATAACTCTGTATGAAGCAAAATGATCATTTCACCTGTTTCAGCCTTTCAAGTCCCATGAAGAAATCAAACTTGCCGTCGCCTGTAGTTCGGCACAATATACAAATGTAGCCGGAACTATAAATAATAATACACATGTAATGATAATATATGTGATCAAAGCTCCTCAGTTTTGAAATAACGAACTCAAGAAAACTCAGTTTTTGGGACAGGTTTGGCAAATATCTATGTATTAAAATCATTTTGATCACGGTCTGCATTATCTGGTGTTTAGTAAACTTTTTTCAATATACAGACCAGAAAAAACTTTGACTGAATTATCGACACACGTATCGATTAGAGTAGGTGTGATTATATCGATTATGTCTGGCGTGATCGATTACTCAAAGGTGTGATGTTGTTTCTACGAAGAAGGTGTCTTTAATGCAATTATTACCTCCTTAAGCGTTTAAACGCTTTAATTGTTTCACTTTAAGAAAACACTTTTGAGACATGAAAAAAAGACCAAAAACAAATAAGTAAATAAATAAAAAATGAAATAAAATATAAATAAAAATGAAATAATTACCCGCGAGAAGTCACATGGAAAAAAGTGCAGGCGCAGAACCAGACCAGTGACAGCCGTGTGCATATCTGTATATGCGCATTGGGCTTATATTTTAATGCATGTTGTAGGTGGGTGCGGCATTTTTATTATGTTAATAATAATTATAAAAAGAAGAATAATATTCGAATCCTGAAAACATGTATTCATGCCTGACAAGAACGGGGTTCTACTGCACAAAGTGTTTTATTATAACTTCCTCGGCATCTTAGAATGACTGAAATACTGTTGTGAAAAACTGTTTAAATGCAAAAGGCATCCATCTATCCTAAATGGTTTCGGACATATTATGTGCTTGTCTTGGCACACGCTATTCGATGATGATAATAATAATAATAATGATAATAATAACAATAATGTGCATTTGTGAACAAACATGCAACATATCACATATGAGCCGCGACACAACAAAACCAACAAATTGGTTGTGCGGCCAGCGTAGATTCAGATCAGCCTGGGCATCGGCCCAGTCTGACCAGAGTCTTCGCTGTCCGTATGGAGGCAGCTTAGACCCTTAGCTACCCTTTAAGTGCTTAGCGATATCCAGGCTGATCTGAGTCTGCGCTGACCGCATAAACACTTTGCTGCTTTTCTCGTGTCGTGGCTAAAATTACGTTAAAATGCAGTTTTTATGATGTCTTTCTTTCGAAAAGATTTAACAACCTGTAACAGTAACTTTTAACCGACTCGAAAGTTAATCACAACGCAGTTTAGTTGCTTTATACCCTGTCACAGATAAACGTATTATTCGATACATGCTTCCCATCCCCACAAGTTATCAGTGGTCTGGATCCGAGCCTGAATATAGTTTATAAAGAGTTGATGCATGTGGGTTGGTCTTTTTGCTGCCTTTATAGGTCTTTTTGCAGCCTCTCTTTTATAGCCTTTTCGGCGCAAAAAAAAGAGTGTACTACTAGAGCATAAAATTGTCATTAGATAATACTGATTCTGAACATTCAATTATTTTGGTTGGTCTTTTTGATGCCCTTTTAGGTCTTTTTGCCATCTTTTGCTGTCTCTCTGCGTCTTTTTGTCGTCTCTCTGTGTCTTTATGCCGTCTCTCTGCGTCTTTTTGCTTTCTCTCTGCGTCTTTTTGACATCTCTGCGTCTTTTTGCCCTCTCTCTGCGTCTTTTTGCTGTTTCTCTGCGTCTTTTTGCCGCTCTCTGCGTCTTTTTATGTACATACCGTCTCTCCGCGTCTTTTTGTCATCTCTGCGTCTTTTTGCCGTCTCTCTGCGTCCTTTTTATGCCCCCGTGACGATAGTCAGGGGGCATTAAGATTTGCTCCTGTCTGTCCGTCCGTCCATCCGTCCGTCGGTCTGTCTGTCCGTCCGTTCGTCACACTTTACGGTATAGAGTTTGTGTAATCAACTCCTCCCACAGTTTTCAGTGGATCTTTTTCAAACTTTGCATACATGTTGTGGACATATTGAAGATGTGCATGTGGGTCTTTGTTGGAGCTAGAATTAATTTTGACAGAAATACGGCCTTTTGAACTTAGTCATTTTAGCAGAAAATCAGGCAAATTTTTGCATTGTAGGGTATGTAGTTTGTGTAATCAACACCTCCCACAGTTTTCAATGGATCTTTTTCAAACCTTGCATACATATTGTGGACATATTGAAGATGTGCATGTGGGTTTTTGTTGGAGCTAGACTTAATTTTAACAGAATTACGGCCTATTGAACTTAGTCATTTTAGGCAAATTTTTGCATTGTAGGGTATGTAGTTTGTGTAATCAACTTCTCCCACAGTTTTCAATGGATCTTTTTCAAACCCTGCATACATGTTGTGAACATATTGAAGATGTGCATGTGGGTTTTTGTTGGAACTAGAATTGATTTTGACAGAATTACGGCCTTTTAAACTTAGTCATTTTTTGGCAAATTTTCACATTTGTAGGGTGTGGAGTTTGTGTAATCAACTCCTCCCTCAGTTTTCAATCGATCTTTTCCAAACTTTGCATACATGTTATGGACATATTAGAGATGTGCATGTGGGTTTTTGTTGGAGCTAGAAATAATTTTGACAGAATTATAGCCTTTTGAACTTAGTCATTTTAGGCATATGTTTGCTTTGTAGGGTACTAGTACTTTGTGTAATCAACTCCTCCCACAATTTTCATTGGCTGTTTTTCAGACATTGGAGACTTGTTGTGAACATATTGAAGATGTGCATGTTGGTTTTGATAGGAAAAAAAAATTCTGAAGGAATTATGGCCTTTTAAACTTAGTCATTTTGGGCTGCATTTTGCACTGTAAGGTATAAATTTGGTGTAATGTTTTCAGTGGATTCTTTGGAAATAGCATTTGTGCTTGAAAGGTGCTTTAGGGATGTATGCATGTCCTGTGACAGGCGCTGCACGGGGGCATCATTAGTGTCTTACAGACACAATTTTCTAGTTGCTGTTTCTCTGCGTCTTTTTGCCGTCTCTTTGCGTCTTTTTGCAGTCTCTCTGCGCGTTTTTGGTACCTCTATTAGACTTTCTGCCGTCGCTCTGCACTTTCCTGGTAGTATCTAATATAAAAAGAAATGAAAGATATTGAAAAAAAAAATTAAAAAAATATTCATATTTTTTTTCTGATTTTTAAACTATTTTAGTCTCTCTTTTTGCTGACTTTATAGGTCTTTTTGCTAACTCTCTGCGCCTTTTTGGCCGTCTCCAATGGACTTTTTGTCCTCGCTCTGAGCATTTGTTCTGTCGTGTCAAACACTAGAAACGATAATGAAAGAAATTTAATTGTTATATATTTATATTGTATATATATGTATATTTTTTTTTACATTTCAAGATAATTATTTTGGTTAGTCTTTTTGCTGTCATGAAGGTTTTTTTTTTTTTTTTTTTTTTTTTGTCATTTTGTCATCTCTCTGCGTCTTTTTGCTGTCTCCTTTGGATCGTTTTGCCGCTGATCTGAGCGTCTTTTTTCTATAGTATGTAAAATAAAATATTGCAAAAGGTTTAGTTATTACTCCATACTTTTCTTTTTCAAACCTTAATACAAATAGGGTGGTCTTTTTGCTGCTTACATATGCCTGTATTGGTAAAATTCAGTTAAGCACAAGGTTTTGGGCCCCCTCCTGCTTGCATTATGGAGAACCACATTGGTAAGCCAATTTTTGAAAGCTAAAACATAATACAATATATTTTGGGGGGTCTTTTTGCCGTCTTTTTGCGTCTTTCCGGGTCTTTTTGCACCTTTCCGGGTCTTTTTGCGTCTTTCCGCGTCTTTTTGCGTCTTTCCGGGTCTTTCCGGTATTTAGGTACCCCGCAACATCCTGCAACATTAAATGATTTTGTGAAATGGATGAACTACGTTTGAAATAAAACAGTTCCACTTACAAGACTCTTTTATATGCGTGAGACTGTGTAACAAGATACCTTAAGCTTATATACATGTACAACATGAAAAAACCAGTTCAGCCTGCACATCCGTAGCCTGTGATCAGGTCCTTGAACAGATGATATCCTGTTCCACCCTCCCCCGGGAGACTCTGTTTGGCGCGAAGCGAAAACTCCACTCACTCAGTCTGTGCACGGATTTTTGTATACTTTCTGTACACACATGGGTATGGTCCCTTTCAGTATGACGCTGCATTGTATGTGCCGCCGATGATTTAAAAATGTGGAAATGGGGTGGGCTAAGGGAACAGCCTCTTTCTGAAAATTGGAGATTTTTTGGAATGGTCCCGTACAAAAAGACAGAAGGAGACTTTGTAAACCAAATCGCCACAGAAACGTATTTCATGAAATAAAAGATCTTTGGACGCAGACCGCACCCAAAAACTGGGATCTTATAAGCGGCCATAGTATGGCCGGTACGTACCCATATTACCCTAATATAGAAGCAACCCCCCCCCCCCCCCCCCCCTCTCAACACAATGGAATTATTCATCGTCATGATAAAGTGGAGTTTTCGTTTGTTGGAGTTATAAAGCAGGAAACCGAGATCTCTGTCCGAAGCTCGAATCAGCTTTATGGAGAGTGTGCAGACTCCACCCTTGTAAAAATTCCTCTCAACACCTTCCATGCTGGCTTCCTTAGGTCACAACTTAGGCGTGGTCGAGGCCACGGTAAGGTATGATATGGTTGAAGTTTTATACATGGTGTAAGAATAAAAGCGTAGCTGCATAAAAAATACAAGAAAAAATGTTGGAAAACTTTATTTTTAGCCAAGGCTAACTATGTTGGATGCGGTAGGCGTAATGAAGGGGCTGTACAAGAAGCAATTTGCATAATGATCGCTTGAAACTGACTTTGTTACATGGACAAGATGTCGAAAAACATTTTTAAACAACAACAGCAGAATGGGTTTCATAATTATTGTAAAATCGAGCTCCAATGCAACATGACGAGAACTGCTTCTGGACGTGACGTCGTCTATGCGTGATAGCATATCAAATAATGATCGCTCCCTGAGGTGCGTTTCTATAAATAAATTAATGACGTGTGTGTCAGAACCTGAGTTATTAGGTACACAATACACAACTACGGCAAACTGAAAGAAAACGTGCTTGTTTTGGAGAAAACAGAAAATTGTTAGAAAAAAGTGACGAGAACTGCTCGGATACGAGTAGTCTTTTGTAACGTTCAGTATGGATGGAGTAACATAACTTTCGAGATAATTTTTCAATGTCACTGTATAGGTTGTCAGGTACTGCTTCACAGGCAGAGCAATCAATAAGTAATTGTAAAATGTCTATAGAGTTACAGTCTATATTATTGCGCCTGCACAATTGCGCAATTTGAGTCAGGATAGGTTCTCTAACAGGATCCAAAGAGGAGCACTCAAGCAGAAAATGTTGCATCGTTTCATCTTGCATGTTGCATACCAAACATGTAGGTTTGACTGGGTTCTGGTTGAATGCCGCCCTTGTAGTCTGTAGTATGTAAGTACCGGTAGCTATTTTCAGTTTGACAGCAAGACGAGGAACTTCTCTGAGATCACCGGTCAATAACACCAGAGGGTGACAACTGCCTGGCTGATAGGAGTTGACACCGAGCCAACATAGACTTGGATAGAGAGCAGCTTGAGATAAAATGGTTGTGGTCCAGTATTTGTTGATAGCATCGTTAACTCTTTTCTTCCAGGTTGTCTTTGATAATGGGTTAATAAGAAGCTCAAAGCCATCTGGCAGATCATATTTAACTAGGAGTCTCTTGACTGCTATAAACCAACTGCTGCTATCACTTGGTTTGACTGTAAGCTGGCGGATTGCTAACTGTTTCTCTAACGAGTTGTCAGGCAGACGACATATGCTACCAAAGAAGCCCAAAGTCCGCTGATAGTGTGGTAGTTACCTCCCCTAAACCTACGCTAATGGCTACGCTTATAGGTGAGGCACCCAGTAAATCCGACACACAATATTTTCTGCGCGGGCTACTGCGCATTCTCTACGCGCAGATTATAAAAATCGTCTGCTAAAAGTACAACACTGCAGACAAAACCGTGGTTTATCAATAAGGGGCCTTGTGAGAAAAATAGATATTCGTCTTGTTAGAACTTAGAAGATTCAGATTAGCACGGGTTACACTATGTGACCATACCCTCCATTCTTTCGTAATAATTTTGTGGTGGTTTGCACAGGTTGGGTGACTCTACAATATTATTAAACCATTGATACCATGACGTTAAGCCACTTTTTCGCGTTGCGACCCGATTAACAGGTGTTGATACACTTCAGAGTTTTGTAGCTAATGTCAGTTGTTAAGTTATTTATGAGGTCTAATTAATCGGTATAGTTTAAACTTTGAACTGCTATTTTATGAAGTTGAATGGAATGGACAAATAGAATCTATCATTGGTCTCCGATGCGGACAGGAAAGTCCCAACCCGAGGGCATACGGGGTGTGTCGGAAACGAGGCTTGCCGAGTTTCCGACACACCCCGTTTGCCCGAGGGTTGGGATTTCCCTGTCCGCATCGGAGACCAATGATTGATTATTTTTCTTACCTACATTAATATTTACTTCAAATTGAACGGGGAACTAATAGGCCTATTTCATGCGAACGTGTACAAATGTAAGTAGTACAACCGTGTCACCCTCATGGCTGCTGTACATAGTGAACAGACAAGTAAAAAATAGGTCCTTGACAAACCCTTATTTTTAGATTTTCTAATTGAAATTTATATCAAAGAACAAAATATGTTTTGAGACGACTACAGAAAGCGCGTGTATGACGTTAATTGTGACGTAACGTCAACGTCATTTAAAACGTCAGTTGGTAACGTCTTCAAAATGGCGGCCTCCTCGACAGTGTTTGTCACGGTGAAACATTGACTATTTTTACTTTAAGACCTTGAAACAGGCTATATTGGTATTATAAAGAATGAATATCCTTTCTTGGGTTGGATTTTATCGATGAAAGAATAATGCATAAAGTATGGAATCGCCAAGCCGGGCGCACCGTATTTCAAGGAGCGCGTAGTGGTACACAGAATTCAAGCTCGTGTGAGCTGTCCCAGCCCATGGGCAAGACAGAATTTTATCATATACTTTCACTAGTATTGCCCTTGATACTAGGTATTTGGCCTAACCGTTATAGCCCTGTCAGAAAGCGCTGTCCAGCCCTGTTGTCTAAAAGTCACGTGTAGGGCCGAGATCACCTCACGTGTAGGGCGGGACAGAAATATCTCAGCCCTGGTATCAGCCCTCAAATTTGGCGCCAACGTCAACTATTGTCGCTGACGTCATCAAAACAATTCAGCGGGCTAAAAGACGTCTGCCGCCATGTTTTATTGCCGCACGTCAAAGGTTGTAAGTGGACACGCAGAGGCCATGTAGTTTGTTCTAATACCAGAAAACCATTCTCAGTAAGTCTTATTTTGTAATTTAGCCATTTACGATTAAAATACATAACAATTTTGTTGTGTTTAGCCTACTTGATTTTATGCTCAGTTGTACTTCCAGCTGGAAGAAAAATGGCGGCACGGCTCACCATCCATGATCTTCCGACTCGACCATCTTCATTGGAACAAAAAATATTGCAATATTTCTTACAAAAGTTCAATTTCCATAAGAAAGTATATGATAAAAAGATCATAACACGGTTGTTTCGATCCCAGCCCTGATCTCAGCCCTCGGACCGTATCAGCCCTCGCCCTTCGGGCTCGGGCCGATACGGTCAACTCGGGCTGAGATCAGGGCTGGGATCAAAACAACCGTGTAATAATCTCTATTTCCAGCACTGCTAAAAATAGAACAAACTCTTTATCATATACTTTCACTAGTATTGCCCTTGATACTAGGTATTTGGCCCAACCATTATAGCCCTGTCAGAAAGCGCTGTCCAGCCCTGTTGTCCAAAAGCCACGTGTAGTGCCGAGATCACCTCACGTGTAGGGTGGGACAGAAATATCTCAGCCCTGGTATCAGCCCTCAAATTTGGCGCCAACGTCAAGTATTGACGCCGACGTCATCAAAACAATTCAGCGGGCTAAAAGACGTCTGCCGCCATGTTTTATTGCCGCACGTCAAAGGCTGAAAGTGGACACGCAGAGGCCATGTAGTTTGTTCTAATACTGAGTACCAGAAAACTATTCTCAGTAAGTTTTATTTTGTAATTTTAGCCATTTATGATTAAAATACCTAACACTTTTGTTGTGTTTAGCCTACATGCTTTTATGCTCAGTTGTACTTCAAGCTGGAAGAAAAATGGCGGCACGGCTCACCATCCATGATCTATCGACTCGACCATATTCATGTTATTTCATCCCATAAAAAGAGAAAGAGAAAAACAGATAAAATTTATTGGAACGAAAAATATTGCAATATTTCTTACAAAAGTACAATTTCTATAAGAAAGTATATGATAAAAAGATCATAACACGGTTGTTTCGATCCCAGCCCTGATCTCAGCCCTCGGACCGTATCAGTCCTCGCCCTTCGGGCTCGGGCCGATACGGTCAACTCGGGCTGAGATCAGGGCTGGGATCAAAACAACCGTGTAATAATCTCTATGTCTCGTAGGTAAGAAAATGTTCTCCACTTCATTCCATGGATTTGGGATGGCATTTAGTTGGGTTTGCCCTCAAGGCGATAAATTCCGTTCAGTACGAGTAACACCCCAAGCCAGTGCCCCAAGCTCTGGGGACATACTGTAGCCCCGGACTGTAGCCATTGGAATGTTGATTATCTCATCCATTCCATTCCATGTTTTAAACTATGCCCCGCTATCTTATGTAGCATGAATATTTTACGTTTCTATGGCAGTTAAGAAATATTAAATTCAAAACTATAATCATAAGGCCTAATTAATTAAAATCAAAGCTACAAAACAGTTAAAGGTGCCAAAATTTTCTATCAGCTCAGTAAAATGAAACGAGATCAACCATGGATATATAAAAGAAAAGCACATTTCTCATGTTTTCAGTTCGTGTCCTAATATGATATCTCTCAGCGGTAATGCTAGTGAGTAGTGATAAAACTTGATTCTAAAAATACGGCAGTTACGCGATAGCTGGAGAATTACCATCCGCGGTGATGTTCGGTTTTCTTCGCTGGGGGTTTATAAAATGTCTGATTACTGGGTGTATGACCTCAAATCTTGTTGGTCATATATGATAAGACTAAGTCCGCTGATCAATCATTCCTTGTATTGGTATCGTACCAGAGAGAATGTAGACAGCCGCATCTGCCGTAGTCACAGGGAGCGATAGGAGGCATTTCAAATATTTCTTATTAAACTTGTCTGCTATATCAGTAATTTTGGGACGTGGAAGTACTACTTCTAGCCCATATAAAAGTATGGGAATTACATATATCTGATAGAGATGTAGTGACGTCTCTGGGTCTAACCCATTCTCGCCATGTAGCCCCGCTGGCATGAGACTGTAAAGAGTTCTTCTGGCTTTCTTAATATTCTCGGTAACTGTAGTTTCATCAGATTCGTTAGAACGACAGATCCCAACGTGGGAGGTTTTATCAACTATAGGCATAGTTTCACCATTCATTAAAAGATCTACACCAGTAGAGGTATTCCTTCCCCTGGCACCGTTGAGAATCTCCAGTACTACACTTTTAACCGGCTGCAGTAGAAATAATTCATGTTAATTCATGGTCGAAGTGTACACCAGATGCTGAGTAACTTACCATGGTGGGAGCTGTGCTGTCCGGGACGTAAGGGCCCTAGTACCTCCAAGGAAGGCAGATTGGTCTTTACCTGGTAAGCCAAAGGCATCTGGGAATTCTTTCTTCCTTCTATCTTTTTATTTGTAGTCTTAAATTATGTTTACGTTAAAAACCTTTTTTTGGCATTTATTTATATAACCCCTGTTATTGTATATCTCACAGTCTTTATTCTCTTCTACCTGCCTATATTCTCTTTGTTTTCATCTTTACTAGCGTTACCACCCGGAGTCAACCCGTTGAGTAATAGTCAAATGTGAAGGTTCAACGTACAGATGTAGATGTAGATGGTCCAACCGAAAAGCACAGAAATACCGGAAAGCACATGAATAACCGAAAAGCAATTTCAAAAATCAGTTTTGCATGAGAATAATTAAGTTTTTCTTGGTTAAAAACCATTTGTAGTATTATTTGTGACACTTTTGTTAGCTTGGGTCTCATGCCATAATAGCATTGTAAGAGAAAAGGGTGGTTATGTAGTGACGCACCGTGGCCTGACTACCGGGTCCGGATGTAAGTACCGGGGATTAGTAGCACTTTCTTTCTATCTTTACTGTCTCGGTCAATCATGACCATGATGACAGGTTTCTGGTGTGGCGCATAAGTTGTCACAAAAAAAAAAAATAAATAAATAAATAAAAAAAATGACTTTGTTAAAACTATTTACAAGAAGTCCTCAGGGGCAGGCATTCCATGCCTAACCCCTGCCCTACCCTAGGATATTAGAATTTGGCCTTAAACCCATCAACTGTCTCCGAAGAGACAGCTTCGGTTGTAAGGCCATTCCAAGTTGCAATTGTCCTGGGGAAAAAGGAATTCTTAAAACCGTCCGTGTAAGCGTTTGGACGGTGGTACTGGAATGGGTGGGACCTAGTTCTCCTGCTCCCTTCACCAACCTCAGATAGGTACTTATTCTTATCTACAATGGCAAGATTATTATGGATTTTGTAGAATAGAGACAGAGAAGCCTGCTGTCGTCTTTCCTGCAGGTCCGGCCATTGGAGTTCTTCTAACATTTCTCCCACATGGCTTTGATTGCGCCAGCGCCTACAGGTCCAACGGGCAGCAGTCCTCTGTACTTTTTCTATTCTGTTAATATCAACTTGGTGATGGGGCATCCAAACTGGCGCTGCATATTCTAATTTGGGCCGGACCAGAGTTTTATATGCAGCAGCCTTGATTTCCTTCGATGCAAAAGTCAAGTTTCTACGAAGGAAACCCAAAGTCTTAGTAGCCTCACTGGTAATTTCATTGATGTGCTGACCCCACTCGAGGTCATCCGTAATTTCAACTCCTAAATATTTGGCTGATGATACATTCTCTAGGACTTGGTTATGCAATGTATAACCATGGATTATTTGCTTTGGAGGGGGGTGCCTAGTCACCCTCATAGAGTGACATTTGGCAACATTAAATTTCATGAGCCATGCCTCTTCCCAAAGTGCCAATTTATCTAAATCATCTTGGAGTATCTGTTGGTCTTCGGACCGTCTAATATTTCTATAGAGTACACAGTCATCAGCAAAAAGGCGGACTGTGGAGCTTATGTTGTCTGGCAGGTCATTAATAAAGATTAAGAACAGGATGGGCCCTAAAACAGAACCCTGGGGGACACCAGACAACACGGGGAGAGGGTCTGAACAGACACCATCCAGAACAACTTTTTGTGTCCTTCCAGATAGCCAGGCAGAGATCCACCGGAGGATATCATTTCGGATACCATAATACTCCAGTTTGTAAATCAATCGTCTATGGGGGACCTTATCAAAAGCCTTGGCAAAGTCCATAATAATGAGGTCTGTTTGTTTGTGACCTTTATTATTGGCTCTGTCTAGGTTTGCCTGCAAATCATGAATGAACTGGACCAGTTGAGTCTCGCATGACCTACCACTTCTGAAGCCATGCTGAGACTCAACTAAAATCTTATGGTCCGATAGATGTTGCATGATTTTGCTCACGAGAATGTGCTCAAGAGACTTACAACAAATACAAGTCAAGGAGACCGGCCTGTAATTGGCAGGGTCATATTTTTCTCCCTTTTTGTAAATGGGAGCCACATTAGCTTGCAGCCAGTCATCTGGTACTCTAGACTGGGCCAAGGACTGGTTGAAAATGCAGGCAAGGACCGGGGCAATTTCAGCACTGCATTCTTTTAACACACGTGCACTTAGGTCGTCTGGACCTGAAGATTTATGGGGGTTAAGACGGTCTAATAGTTTTTTGACCCCATTAGGGTCAATGTATAAGTCTTCAATATCTGGGTAGGGGGTTGGTCCTTTTGAAGGGGGGTCACCTACTTGTTCCCAGGTGTATACAGACTCGAACTGTCTGTTAAATATGTCTGCTTTGTCCTTATTAGCAGTTTTCAACATGCCATTTTCCCTTAAACAGGCCACACCCGTGGAATCCTTTCTTAAGTTTTTCATAAAGGACCAAAACTTTTTCAGCCGATCATTTTGGATACAGTCTTCTATATTAGTGTCTGTATCTGAGGGATTGAAGATATCAAAAACATCAGCACTAGAAGCAAATCAAGGGGCGATATTTATCTACTGCCGCCAGACATGCGCAGTTAGGTGAATTACAGCTGAGCGCCTTGTACAAATCCAAAGCGGTGACAGACAGCGGTCTCAATTTCCATCCCTCTTGCCTTGCTTCTAAGCTACAAGGGAATTGTATAGTTTATTAGGGGTAAATACACAATAGTTATAATGCTGAACATTTTTCAATGCTTTTCGATTATATCAGGCATATGAACTGCCATCTGCTTTATGTAAGAACAAAACGGATCAAATTAGTAAATGTAACAGCATGATTGTGAATAGATCTAGTCAGATATATATTGTTAATTATTAACTGAGATTATCAATCTCAGAGTTCACGAAAGTCTGTGAGAGTTTACCAGACTGAATCTGGTAAAATGATTAAAATGTACTTGAAAATTCTGAATATTTTTACCAGACCGAATGAATTTTTACCAGACATGTCAGACGGAGTTTAGTGAAGACTGCAATCTGAGACACAAAATTTAATGGTAAACAAGACTTTTGCATGTGCTTTTTGGTTATATATTTGTGCATTTGTTTTGGTGGAAAATCGTTGCCAGTTTTGAACCAAGACTTCTGTACTCTAGAAAATTACTCTTTCAATGCTTCTCCCACCCATGAAATTAATAGTACAATGATAATTCATATAAAAACTGATTTTTTAAATTGCTTTTCGGTTATTCCAGTGCTTTCTAGTGTTTCTGTGCTTTTAGGTTATTCTATGTACCGCTGATCCAACTACTCCTTGTTTGAATCTGGATTTCTGGATTAAAAAAAAACAACACTTTTTATGTCGTGTGAAATTTGTAATGATATAATTGCAACTCATCAGCTGTGAACTCCATCTGATAAACTGATGAGAAACTGCTACAGAACAGCTTTCCCCCTGTAATCTTTCCCCTCTGAAAACGACGGTGAGAATAACGGTGGACTTTAATGAAAGGAAGTGTCTCTGGGTACAGTACCATATCCCTAGACCCTGAGTCTCCAGGTATGGAACAGTACCCAGAGACTTTTGGTCTCCAGGTACGGAACCATAACTGGAGACAGGCCTATGAAAATTGGCTCCGGGTAAGGCAGTAAGTTTTCAATATATAATAATTTAAGTAGTTTTACCCATTTAATATATTAATCCAGGAAAAATTATTACGTACTTCAGTCATTTGCATTATTTCGACTGTGTACATGTTCAGTAGATATGGCATTGACGGAATCAGGACAACTCAGACCAAAGACAACTCGTTCCACAAAAATCTCGTCCCAGGACAACCCATCCCACACTTGTCTATAACTTACCACAATTCCACTAGTCCCATATCATAAACTTGCCAAAAGTCAACTCAACTCACATCAAATAAAAAAACACACAAAAAACTTGGCCCAGCAGGGCTCGAAATTTCCACTCGTCCGCTCGTATTTACGAGTAGATGGTCGGTAAGGACGAGTGGAAATTGTCACTGACTTGCCCTGCTGGACGAGTAGGTTTTTCCTCCATGAAAATTGTCTAATCATGCCGTTCAGGTCCTCCATGAACTACAAAATCTCCAACAAACTCCTCCTTCAAACAAGCTTTGTTGGTTGGTTGGTTGATTTGATGCTTAACGTCCACGGTAAACAACTAAGGTCATGTCGGGACGGTCACTTAACCTAACCACACTATTCCTGCCAGGGCAGGCTTAGACCTCCTAAGCGGTTAACCAGTACTAAGTGCACATACTTTCGCCAGTAACTGACAACTGCCCTTCTTGAATCAGCGGAAGGAGAAACGAAAGTATGTGGCCAGACCGGGATTCGAACCCAGGACCTCTGACTTACGAGTCAGGTGCCCTACCGATTGCGCTACCCGGCCCGTAACAAGCTTTGTAACAGTGACAGGGTTATACATGTACATTTATTGACGATAAACCGAAATCACCACCAAAATCTTCCTTCACATGCCACAAATGGACAGATTTCAAGATATATGCCCATGTATCTACAATTCAGTGATTAACCCAAATCACCACCAAAATTAATAATTAGGTCTCCCCCCACCCCACCTCCCCCACAAAAAAAACGTTTGATGTAATTATAAAAGAAAAAAGTAAGACTTTTGCTTATTTCTGCATATAATTCACATAATGCTGATTCATTATACAATGTGTAACTGTAAGCTGTATCAGAATTTAGATGTGTTTACAAGTACTGGGCAAGAATTCACTATTCTGAAGAATGCATGTTTTTCTTGTCAATTCCATTTGAACAATAATTAAAAATAGACATTGTGAGATGGAACCTTTTTTTAGCTCGCCTGTACGAAAGTACAGGGAGAGCTATTGCTGTCACTCTGATGTCGGCGTGGGTGTGGCATTGGCGTCACACTTCAGAGTTTTACGTCAAAGTTTTTGAAGTTTCAAATCTCAACAACCACTGGCCAGAACCTTTTGATATTTGGAATATAATCATATCATAGCATGTCCTTCTATTCTCTTACACCATACCCCTGGGTGAGGTCTTGGGGTGGGGCATAGTTGTCAAAATATAGGTCACATCCACTTTAAAGTTTTACGACAAAGTTTTTTAGACATTCATATCTCAGCAACCACTTGAAAGAACCCTTCCATATTTGGAACATAATCACATAATAGCATAACCTTTCATTACATAACATTATATCTCAAGATCGGACAGTGAGGTGGGGCGTAGGAGTAAAAAAAAGGGTCACACTCACTTTAAAGTTTTGCAACAAAGTTTTTCAAACATTCATATCTCAGCAACCACTGGCAAGAAACCTTTCATATTTGGAACATAATTATATCATAGCATAACCTTTCATTACATAACACTATATCCCAGGTTCAGACCCTGGGTGGGGCTTAGGGGTCAAAAGTTAGGTCACACTCACTTTAAAGTTTTCAATTAAATATATCTCCTTTTCTCCTGATTGGATTCTTTCGATATATGTACTGTAGTTAGATATTGATTCAAAGTTTTTTAGAATACCACCCCCACCCCACTCAGTGATCTTGAGGTCAAGGTCATGGACTTAGAAATTTGGGGTTTTGTTAAAGTATTCTGATAGCATACTGCCCCATAGTGCTTGGGATGGATTTAATTTATACTTAAACTGATGTTAGATATGAGTTTGAGTTTTCACAAATACTATCCCAACTCCACTCCCACTAGGTGACTCTTAAGCCAATGTCATGCATTTTATAAATATGTTGAAAATACTTGGACATGCTTGCATGAAGTTTTATGTAGTACAAGGCATACCGACAATTGCCTGTGAGATGGGCAAGCACCAGTTTAGGCGAGCTGTGTTGTCAGGTGACAGCTCTTGTTTACTTTAGTCACACACTCTCTATCTGCACCAAAAAACAGGTAATCAATATTGTACATGACTTTATTGTCTTCAAAATCTATGATTTTTGAAGGAAAAAAAATGGGACATTTTTGTCAAGCCAGCTTGCGGTCGGCGAGACATAGTTGTTACAACTTCAGTTCGGTGTATGTCCGTGCGTTAGTGTGTGCAAGAGTGCGTGCCTCCGTCCAGATTTCAAAATAATTTGGACAGATGTTCTCCTTGATAAGTAGAAGTTCCATTTGAAACATTTGTTCAGGTAGGCCAAGGTCTAGGTCACACTTGAAGGTCAAATGATAAAATGGCCATAAATTGAGCTTGTCCAAGCCATTACTTCTACATTTATGGATGGATTTCAAAATAATTAGGCACAGTTTTTCTCCTTGATGAGTAGAAGTGCCATTTAGGACATTTGTTCAGGTAGGCCAAGGTCTAAGTCACTCTTGAAGGTCAAATGATAAAATGGCCATAAATTGAGCTTGTCCAAGCCATTACTTCTACATTTATGGATGGATTTCAAAATTATTTGGCACAACTGCTCTCCTTGATGAGTAGAAATGCCATTTGGAACATTTGTTCAGGTAGGTCCAAGATGGATTTCAAAATAATTTGGACAGATGTTCTCCTTGATAAGTAGAAGTTCCATTTGAAACATTTGTTCAGGTAGGCCAAGGTCTAGGTCACACTTGAAGGTCAAATGATAAAATGGCCATAAATTGAGCTTGTCCAAACCATTACTTCTACATTTATGGATGGATTTCAAAATAATTTGGCACAGTTTTTCTCCTTGATGAGAAGCCGGGCCGCGTAGCCGATCGGTAGGGCACCTGACTCTTAAGCCAGAGGTCCTGGGTTTGAAACCCGGTCTGGCCACATACTTACGTTTCTCCTTCCGCTGATTCAAGAAGGGCAGTTGTCAGTTACTGGCAAAAGTATGTGCACTTAGTACTGGTTAACCGCTTAGGAGGTCTAAGCCTGCCCAGGAATAGTGTGGTTAGGTTAACTGACCGTCCCGACATGACCTTAGCTGTTTACCGTGGACGTTAAGCAAGAAATCAATCAATCAAAATCTCCTTGATGAGTAGAAGTGCCATTTAGGACATTTGTTCAGGTAGGTCCCAGGTGAAGGTCACATTGAAGGTCAAATGATAAAATGGTCATAAATTGAGCTTGTCCGAGCCATTAATTGTACATTTATGGATGGATTTCAAAATTATTTGGCACAACTGCTCTCCTTGATGAGTAGAAATGCCATTTGGAACATTTGTTCAGGTAGGTCCAAGATGAAGGTGAAGGTCAAATGATAAAATGGCCATAATTTGAGCTTGTCCGAGCCTTATCGTCAGCATTTACAAATGGATTTCAAAATAATTTGGCACAATTGTTCTCCTTGATGAGTTGAAGTGCCATTTGGAACATTTGTTCAAGTAGTTCCAAAGTCAAGGTCACCTTGAAGGTCAAATGATAAAATGGTCATAAATAAAGTTTGTCCGAGCCATTACTTCTACATTTAGGGATGGATTTCAAAATAATTTGGCACAATTGTTCTTCTTGATGAGTGGAAGTGTATAGTGACATATATGTTTGGGTAGGTCCAAGGTCAAAGTCACACTTGAAGGTCAGATATTGTAATTGTCATAAATTTAGCTTGTCTGGGTCATCACTTCTACTTATTTTCCTTTGTGAAAATTTGAAAAAAAGAAAGAAATATGCTGGCTAAGCATGATGCTGTTGGCTTCTTTCTAGAATGAAGCAGTTACTTAGTCTTGACATACTTATAGGTCACTATAGCAAAAGGCGGGCTCGACCAGTTGTTCCTGGACAACCTTCTAGTTTACATACCTTTTTTGAGTGCATGTATTTCATCCTCATTTTGCACTTACACTTGCGCTAAAAGAGACTGTAAGTTACTGTTAGGATCAGAACGTGCTTTGAAAAAACAAAAGTGAGAGCCATTCACCTTATGCTTATTAGCTCTGGGCCTGAGTTTGTGTATGTAGCAATGTTTTACATCACAACGTTAAAACTTAAGTACACACACTCATTTGTTTTTGTTTTTTTCAAGGTCATAGAACTTTGTGATTGAGAAATTATATTTTATTGGCATACAGTTTTACTCCTAACAGTAACTTGCAGTTCCAGTGCATAGCCATTGTTAGCCAATGGTATCTTAGTCTCTCTTTTCTGTTCATTTTCCACACAGTATGTTCTTTCAATTTTCAGCCTGAGCTTAAAGATGCCTTGAAAGGGATATGTAGCTTAATTTATGAGAAAGAAGGGGTGGTGAGGAGTATGGAGAACTTAGGAGCCCGAGAATTGCCATACTTCATGGTGTCTAGTGACAAGAAGAAACACTACAAAGGACAGTAAGTTCATGACTTACAGCTCCAATTAAGAGATTTACATAATAGTTGATGCCCATCTTTCTTTTAATTACCCTATTAATCCTAATGAATACCCCTGCTTTAATAAACACCCCATGCCTCTCTTTCCAAAACAGTGTTATATTAACTTGCATAAATTCCTGTTTGCTTCTTTGGATAAGGCATATTTTGCAATGGGGTCTACTTTTAAAGTAAAGAATTTGCTCCTAGAGAGGAGAAAATTCTTTTCCTTTCAGAGTTGACCCCAGACAAAAACAGTAGAGTTGCTTCCTCTGAAAGTACACCCATCTTTTTGTCCCCCGCCTTTTCAAAGAAAAGTGGAGGGACATAGTTTTCGGCATTTCGTCCTTCCGTCTGTCTGTCCTTCCGTCCATCCGTCTTTCCGTCCCCCTAAAGTAGTAGGTACCTTGTGTGCGCAACTCCTCCTACAGTTTTTATGCCGATTCTTTCGAAACTTTACAGATGTTTTTGTCATTGTCTGAAGATACGCATGTGGTTTGGATGTAATCCTGAGATTATTTTTTGTCACTTTTTCCACAAGTTGAACTTAGTCGTTTTTTAGGCGTTTTTACTATCAAAGTGACTAGATAGTGGGTACCTTGTGTGTGCAACTCCTCCTACAGTTTTATGTCGATGCCTTTGAAACTTCACAGGTGTTTTGTTCATGGTCTGAAGGTATGCATGTGGTTTGGATATAATCCTCACATTTTTTTTGGTCACTTTTTCCACAAGTTGAACTTAGTCATTTTTTAAGCGTTTTAACTATCATAGTTCCAAGATAGTGGGTACCTTGTGTGCGCAACTCCTCCTACAGTTTTATGCCGATTCCTTTGAAACTTCACAGGTATTTTGGTCATGGTCTGAAGATATGCATGTGGTTGGATATAATCCTCACATTATTTTTATCACTTTTTTATGCCCCCGTGACAATAGTCCGGGGGCATTAAGATTTGCCCCTGTCTGTCCGTCTGTCTGTTCGTCACGCTTTATGGTATAGAGTTTGTGTAATCAACTCCTCCCACAGTTTTCAGTGGATCTTTTCCAAATCTTGTCTACATATTGTGGACATATTGAAGATGTGCATGTGGATTTTTGATGGAGCTAGAATTAATATTGATAGAATTACAGCCTTTTGAACTTAGTCATTTTAGGCAAATTTTTGCATTGTAGGGTATAAAGTTTGTGTAATCAACTCTTCCCATAGTTTTCAATGGATCTTTTTCAAACCTTGTGTACATGTTGTGGACGTACTGGAGATGTGCATGTGGGTTTTTCTTGAACCTGGACTTAATTTTGACAGAATTACAGCCTTTTGAACTTAGTCATTCTAGGGAAATTTTTGCATTGTAGGGAATGGAGTTTGTGTTATCAACTTGTCCCACAGTTTTCAATGGATCTTTTCCAAATCTTGTCTTCATATTGTGGACATATTTGAAGATGTGCATGAGGCATTTTGATAGATGTAAAATTAATTTTAACAGAAAAACAGCCTTTTTAACTTAGTCATTTTGGGCAATTTTTCACATGGTAGGGTATGGAGTTCGTGTAATGTTTAAAACAGATTATTTGTAGGTGCTGTATGGATATACACATCATGTGACAGGCGCTGCACGGGGGCATCATTGGTGTCTTACAGACACAATTTTCTAGTTCACAAATTGAACTTAGCCATTTTTCATACATTTTTACTATCAAAGTGAATAGATAGTGGATACCTTGTGTGTTCAACTCCTCCTACAATTTTATGCCCATTCCTTTGAAACTTCACAGGTGTTTAGATCATGGTCTGAAGACATGCATGTGGTTTGGATATAATCCTCACTTTATTTTTTTTATTACTTTTTTCACATTTTTAACTTAGCCGCTTTTCCACCTCAAACACTAAGTGTATATACAGTGGAGACCTAGTTTCCAAGGTGGGGGACATAAATTCGTCGAATTTGCTTATTTTATTCATGCTTTGGCAGTGGTTTTCGCTCATGATGGGCAAGCTTCAGTTCAGGCGAGCTATGCTGTCTAGTGACAGCTCTTGTTTTCCTTGCATCTCCAACACTGTCTAATAGATTAGTATTGTACTTCAATTTGAGGTAGTCTGACACTTTGAAGGACCTCATAGTATATACGGTCACTCTGACATACATACTAATCATGATTCAGTGATTTTGTTCCATATTTTGAGCACTGTTTTGTAGGTATTAATCTTATACCTAGGACTGTTTCAGTCTGATACTGCAGATGCGAGAGGGGCACTGTGTTGTCTTGTGACAACTCTTGTTTTATGGAAGATGATAAAACATGACTTATGAACAGCATGCTAGACTTGGACCAAATATATTGCCTGGTCAGGGTCTACACTGTTTGCCAGTCTGTCTGCATCTTTCAGACACATTACAGTTCAGTCTGGTCAGGGTCTACACTGTTTGCCAGTCTGTCTGCATCTTTCAGACACATTACAGCTCAGTCTGGTCAGGGTCTACACTGTTTGCCTGTCTGTCTGCATCTTTCAGACACATTACAGTTCAGTCTGGTCAGGGTCTACACTGTTTGCCAGTCTGCATCTTTCAGCACATTACAGTTCAGTCTGGTCAGGGTCTACAATGTTTGCCAGTCTGTCTGCATCTTTCAGACACATTACAGTTCAGTCTGGTCAGGGACTATTTGCCAGTCTGTCTGCATCTTTCAGACACATTTCAGTTCAGTCTGGTCAGGGTCTACACTGTTTGCCTGTTTGTCTGCATCTTTCAGACACATTACAGTCCAGTCTGGTCAGGGTCTTCGCTGTTTGCAAGTCTGTCTGCATCTTCCAGACACATTACAGTTCAGTCTGGTCAGGGTCTACAATGTTTGCCTGTCTGTCTGCATCTTTCAGACACATTACAGTTCAGTCTGGTCTGTGTCTACTCTGTTTGCCAGTCTGTCTGCATCTTTCAGACACATTACAGTTCAGTCTGGTCAGGGTCTACAATGTTTGCCTGTCTGTCTGCATCTTTCAGACACATTACAGTTCAGTCTGGTCTGTGTCTACTCTGTTTACCAGTCTGTCTGCATCTTTCAGACACATTACAGTTCAGTCTGGTCTGTGTCTACTCTGTTTGCCAGTCTGTCTGCATCTTTCAGACACATAACAGTTCAGTCTGGTCAGGGTCTACACTGTTTGCCAGTCTGTCTGCATCTTTTAGACACATTACAGCAATGAGAACCAAGTAGTCCAATTTCTAGGACAGTTACAGAAATTAACTCAGGTGTCCCAATTTTAGGAATATGTACAGTTGTTTTAATGTTGTTTTGTTTTACGTCCACAGTAAATCAGGACGTTCAGTTACCCTAACCACACTATTCCTGGGCAGGCTTAGACCTCCTAAGCATTTGACCAGAACTAAGTGCACATACTTCCGCCAATACGCCAACTGCCTTTCTTGAATCAGGGGAAGAAGAAACAAAAGTATGTGGCCGGATGGGGTGATGGCTGATCAAAATACATTTAGATCTCAATATCTCAAAGTCCATCATAAACTACTGATATCTCAAAGTAAATTTCCTAGGGCCAGAAAATTTACTTTGATGTGTCAGTAGTTTGACAAAAAAAGAATTGAAATGTAAATAAAAATAGGGAATTTGTTCAAATTATAGTGTTCATACGAGGGTCATCTGATAAGTCTTGCAAAAGCCGTCATTACTGCTTTATTAATTGAGATAGGGTAATCAAATTATACCAATAACAGCTTACGTATATAATACACATAAGTGCTAAAACTCATACATGTGACATCCCTTTCTGAGATATGGGAGGGTGTTGAATGCAAAGGTGTAAGCGACACCGGCGGTGAAATTGCACAAACACGACGCCTTTAACAAGAGGTGAGGGGGAGAAAATACCTGCATATATGTTTATAATTCTTTCAAAGTACAAGAAATAATGTTCTAAAGTAATGGCCTTATACTTAACAACTCAGTTAAGAGACAGTTATCATTTCACAGTACCAAACAAATGTGGTTGCTAGGCAACAAGAGAATATTACAGAATTTTAGCAAAATTCTAGTTTTTGACGTTTACCTCTGGTTTCTTAAGGCTGCAAATGATATTAAACAAGGCTCAAAGCTTATATTTTCTTCTAATATTTACATTTCAGCATCACGAGACTATTCTTTGATAACAAATTAATGGCAGTTTAGGAAACGCTTCATCTGCTGTGAAAGCCTCTTTTTCATATACCCATTTTATATGATATTTTAGCTCCTCGAAAGACATGGTGATCTTCCTTGGAACAATAATAATATCTTGACGGACGGCAATATCTTAACCTTCCTACCGTGTACATACTTCAGTATTATTTTCCTCATCTCCCAGCAATCTTTAGATATTTACAAGCGTTCTGAACTAAGCTAGGGGATCTTAAACAGACAACTAGAGGCCACCGCCGTACCCATTATGGTAGTATTCTTCAGTTGCCTAGCAACGCCATTTGCAAGATCATGACGTTTCTGGAAATTGTTGACTGGATAGAAGGGAAGATGCAGAGTAGGAATTTGGATTGCTTGATTCTTTTTAATTACCATTTGCCTGAAACTTGGCCGTTTGCAGGACTTATTGGATGACCCTCGTAATAAGAGGTACTTTGAGATGTCAGTGTTCTGACTTATTGACTGCACACACCTTTCAGAAACTCTTCTGCACGTCACTTAAAGTTTGAATTTCTATATTTCTTTTGCAGTTACTTTATCATTAAGTTTGACAGTTCAGCACTGAAGATGTTCCAGTTACAGAGGTTCTACAGAAGAGAAGATGATAATATTATACGAGTTGGAATTGTTTTAAATGAAGATGAACCTAGACGACCTTGTTTAGATGGACCTTGTAGGTTTGGAGAATTTTTTCCTGAGCATGATAAAATGGCATATAGGAGGGGAATCTACAAAAAAATGAACTATCCAAGAGCAGAAGCTGTGAAGAAACGTTATGGTTTTCAGTAAGATGGTTCAAAGAATGATTATTTTCGGGAGTGAAATAAGAAAAAATCACCCCAGAATTATCCGAAACAATATTGGGAGTGAAATAGAAAAAATTACCCCAGAATTATCCAAAACAGTAAAATTACCTGAGAATTATCCAAAACAGTATGAAGTGACAAAGTTGCAAGAAAATAGTCAGCACATGTTTTCACCATCTCATCCTGCATGAAAAAGGAGATTCCAAAACCAGCTAAAATGATAACAGACGGAAAATCACTATCAGAGTTATTCAGTTGGCTCTCTGAAGTCTTTGTTAAAGTTAGATTTTCTTATTTGCCATGAATACATTTATGTCCACATCTTTGCTAGCCAAGGGTACTAAGTTTTGTTCCTTACATACCTTTGGCCAACGACCTATTCGCAATTGGTTTCCCCACATCGCCGTTTGGCTGCAGCCAGTTGCTCCCCTTTGCCCATGATATTTTCAGAGCAATCAGAAGATCTGTTGCAAAACACAATTGACCCACAACTTCGCAATGAATTGGTTTAATCTTGACCGTCTGCTCCTTTTTGGTAATTGTTCATGGTAAACACAATATTTTTCTGTAGGTAAGTCAGAGGGCCTGTAATGCTGAATTTTTTTTTTGTCATGGATGATTTGATTAAATGGGATGGAAGTTGCTTGCATCCAATGAAATTGCCTAGTAGGAAATTCACTTCGACCAAGGGTATGTAAGGAACAAAGTGGACTTAGACCCTGGGCTTGCAAAGATGTTACGTCCAATGTAATGTCCTATCCTCATCAAAGGGATGAGTCCATTTAACAATTAAGGGGTGTCTGGTTTAGTTAACTTATTTTTATTTTGAGGAAAAATACCCATTTGTCTTTAGGGTAGATCTGTTTAGATGTTTTGCAGTGTCTGATCTGGGTCTGCACTGTTTGCATAAATCCTAGGCATTCTTGGGTGAAAATATATTACAAAGTAATGTTCCTTTTTCTCATTAAATCTCTAGTAGTCCAGTATGCGTATATTTAGATGAAATGCCTCAATATGACAAGGTAGACAATGTATGTCACAATCACATGATTATACATGTAACTGTATATAGGTTGTGTGTTCAAAAGAAAATGTTCTTTAATCAAGGAAGAAAAGCAGCTGTTATCTCAGGTCTTGAAAGTCCAGTGTTTGTGTGGATATATGGGCAGTTACCCCACACCAACATCCTTTGGCTATACCAAATGCTACCATTCTATGAAATGAAGCAATTTACCTGGACATTTCAATTCATGGTCAAGTTTCCAAAATGTCCTTAGGCTGGTAAATTGCTTCATTTTCTTTCTAAACCTATGTTAGTAATTTAGTGTGGGTTAATTGCCTTTTATACAACCCTTACCAGCAAATGCCAACTTTAGTACGAAATATTTCGCAGTGAGAAAGGTCTACACTGATAAGGATGGTATAAAATAGTTATACGATGGTTTGTCCGCCTATATGAGAGATAACCCACTCGCTAAAGCTCGTGGATTATCTCCTCGCACAGGCGGACAAACCATGGTATAACTATTATTTATGGCATTATAATCAGCTTAGTACTTGTTTTCTTCGATACACAAGTTGTTTACCAAGTGATTGTGATTAGCAAGTGACGGTGATTAGCAAGTGACTGTGATTAGTAAGTGAATGTGACATATGTTGTCCACCTTCATATAAATATCTTCAAAGATATAAAGTTTTAAGGTGTCTGGATATACTGTCAGTGTTTTCCACCATTTTTAACAAAGGGGGGCAACTTTTGTTACTTCCTGTTTGCTTCCCTGGATCATAAAACTGGGACGTGCCGGTAAAGGAAGGACTTTGTTCTAGAAGCAAATTACTGCCTTTTACAGTTGAACTGTATTAAAGAAGGGAGGCCTCAGAGAAAATGATAGCACTGCTTTCCCTGGAAGCAAATTCATTCACTCTTATCAGGAATTATCATTAGGGCCTTGCGAAACTAAGACTGGGGAGGCCTTATACTTATTATCTTGTCTCTCCGTCTGTCCATCCATCAGAATTTCGTGTCCGCTCCATAACTCTGAAATTGTGTGAGACATTTTCATGAAACTTGGTACAAATATAAAGCATCATCAGATGATGTGCTGCAGTGCAGAGAAAAGAATTGTAACTCCACCTGTATTTTTTACACAATTATCCTCCTTAACATGCACCTTTCTTGCAGAATTATGCCTCTTAGTAATTTTCAGTAAATTTATCTTAGCCAATCTATAACTTTGAAACTGTCCAAGATGTTTTCATGAAACTTCATACGAATATAAAGCGTCATCAGATGATATGCAGAAAATGAGAACCGTTACTCCACCTGCAATTTTTACAGCGCTATGTCTCATTGTAATTGTCTTTATAGAATTGTTTCTGCTCTGTAGCCTTGATATAGTTGAAGATTTTTACACAAAACTTAGTTCAAATACAAAACATCATCAGACAATGTGCAGAGAACAAGAACTACACCTTCATTTTTAACAGAATTATGTTCCTTTGTAATTTTAGGTATAGAGATCTTCTCTGCTCTATAACTTTTTTATATATATATTTTTTTTCAAATATCTGAAAGGTCTGCAGAGTGCACTTGAATAGTAACTCCAGCTTCCTGCATTAGAGTTGTTATGCCCCCAACTTTGAAAAAGTTGGTGGAGCATATTGCTTTTGGCTTGTCCGTCTCTCCATCCATCCGTCTGTGCATCACACTTTTTCATGCTTGTTGTAACTTTGGAACCTTGCTAGCTAGGGTCTTGAAATTTCATGTATGGATTCCTCATGGAAAAATAGCTGACACATATTTTTAGCTCACCTGAGCACGAAGTGCTCAAGGTGAGGTATTGTGATCGGTCTTTGTCCGTCGTCCGTCGTCAGGTCATGCGTCCGTCGTCAACTTTTGTTTTAAACGACTTCTTCTCCAAAACTGCTGGACGGATTTTGAAATAATTTCACAGAAATGTTCCTTAAGGGATTCTTTACCAAAATTGCTAAAACAGTTCCGCTCTGCTGAACAAAATGGCCACCAGAGCTAAAAATAAAAAAATCTTTAAACGACTTCTCCTCCAAAACTGCTGGGCAGATTTTGAAATAATTATACAGAAATGTTCCTTAGGAGGCCCTTTACCAAAATTGCTCAAACGGTTCCGCTCCGCTGAACAAAATGGCCGCCAGAGCTAAAAATAGAACACGAGGGCCATGAGGCCCTGAGCCGCTAACCTGAGTAAAAGGTCAAAGGTAAAATGAGGATCATCAACTGAACAAACCTGATAGTTTGAAACTGTCAAATATGTCCACAACATGCATGCAAAGTTAGAAAAAGATCCATTGAAAACTGTAAAAGTTGATTACACAAACTCTATACCACAAAGTGTGACAAAAGGATGGTCAGATGGTCAGACGGCAGACAGGGGCAAATCTTAATGCCCCCTGACTATCGTCACGGGGGCATAAAAAAAATCTGTCCATAAATGAAGGCACTTGAGCGATGACAAAGTTTTTCTAAAAATAGCCACTGTGACCTTGATCTTGACCACAGAATGCTGAAACGCAAACTTGTCCAAGATATTGCTATACTTATCACTTGTGTGAGGTTAAATCGAAAATGGTCCATAAATGAAAGCACTAGAGCGATGAAAAAGTTTTTCTATTAATAGCCACTGTGATCTTGATCTTGACCACAGAATGCTGAAACGCAAACTTGTCCAAGATATTGCTATACTTATCACTTGTGTGAGGTTAAATCGAAAATGGTCCATAAATGAAAGCACTAGAGTGATGAAAAAGTTTTTCTATTAATAGCCACTGTGACCTTGACATTGATCTTAGGACTCTGAAATGCGAGCTTGTTCTAGATACTGTCATACTAAACATTTGTGTGAAGTTTTAATCAAAATCGGTCCATAAATGAAAGAGCTATAGGGATGACAGAGTTTTTCTAAAAACAGCCACTGTGACCTTGACCTTGACCTCAGAATGCTGAAACGCGAATTTGTCCAAGATATTGTAATACCAATCACTTGTGTGAAATTAAATCAAATTTGGTCCTTAAATGAAGATGCTACAGCGATGACAAAGTTTTTCTCAAAATAGCCACTGTGTCCTTCACCTTGACCCCAGAACGCTAAAACGCGTTCTTGTCCAAGATATTATCATACTTATCACTTTTGTGAAGTACAATCGAAATCATTCCATAAATGAAGGCACTAAAATGATGACAGAGTTTTTCTAAAAATAGTCACTGTGACCTTGACATTGACCTTAGGATGCTGAAATGCAAACTTATTCAAGATATGGTCATACTAAACATTTTTGTGAAGTTTTAATCAAAATCGGCCCATAAATGAAGGCGCAAGAGCGATGACAAAGTTTTCTTAAAATAGCCACTGTGACCTTGACCTCAGAACGCTGAAATGCGAACTTGTCCAAGATATTGTAATACCAATCACTTGTGTGAAATTAAATCGAATTTGGTCCATAAATGAAGGCGCTAATGCAATGACAATGTTTTTTCTGAAAATAGCCACTGTGACCTTGACCTTGACCCCAGAACACTGAAATGCAAACTTGACTAAGATATTGCCATACTTATCACTTGTGTGAAGTTAAATCGAAATCGGTCCACAAATGAAGGCGCTAGAGTGATAACAAAGTTTTTCTAAAAATAGCCACTGTGACCTTGACCCCATCATGCTGAAATGCAAACTCGTTTGAGGTAATGTCATACCCAATATTTGTGTGAACTTATATCAAAATTATATAATAAATGAGGTAGCTAGAGCGATGACAAAAGGTGAACATACGTGCATACATACAAACGTACATACGGGACAGACCCTATATCCCCTCCACAACTTCGTTGTGCGAGGGGATAATAATCCAACCTGGCCCACATTCGAAAAGGTCCGAGATGTTTTGGCCATCCTGAATACATGCAAGTTTCAAGGAGCTGCGATCAAAAATGAAGGAGCTATGGCCCAGACAATATTTTCCCCATTATAAGTCTAAGGGAAAATATTTTATCTTTCAAGGGCAAGTAACTCTAAAAAGAATGATCCAACCTAGCCCAAATTCGAACTGGTCTGAGATGTTTTGGCTGTCTTGAATACCTGCAAGTTTGAAGGAGTTGCGTTCATAAATGAAGAAGCTACTGCCCGGACAACATAATCCCCATTATAAGTCTATGGGAAAATATTTATCGCTCAAGGGCAAGTAACTCTGAAAGGAATGATCCAACCTGGCCCAAATTCGAACTGGTCCGAGATGTTTTGACTGTCCTGGATACCTGCAAGTTTGAAGAAGTTGCAATCAAAAATGAAGAAACTAGGGCCCGGACAACATTTTCTCCATGGTAAGTCTATGGGAAAATATTTTATCGCTCAAGGGCAAGTAACTCTAAAATGAATGATCCAACCTGACCAATATTCGAACTGGTCCGAGATGTTTTGACTGTCCTGGATACCTGCAAGTTTGAAGAAGTTGCGATCAAAAATGAAGAAGCTAGGACCCGGACAACATTTTCTCCATTGTAAGTCTATGGGAAAATATTTTATCGCTCAAGGGCAAGTAACTCTGAAAAAAATAATCCAACCTGGCCCAAATTCGAACTGGTCCGAGATGTTTTGACTGTCCTAGATACCTGCAAGTTTGAAGAAGTTGCGATCAAAAATGAAGAAGCTAGGGCCCGGACAACATTTTCCCCATTATAAGTCTATGGGAAAATATTTTATCGCTTAAGGGCAGATAACTCTGAAAAGAATGATCCAACCTGGCCCAAATTCGAACTGGTCCGAGATGTTTTGACTGTCATGGATACCTGCAAGTTACAAGAAGTTGCGATCAAAAATGAAGAAGCTAGGGCCCGGCCAACATTTTCCCCATTATAAGCCTATGGGACCTTTTTGTTGCCCTGGTAACCACAGTTTTCAACCAATCTGTCCCAAAACTATATGCAGTCAATCCCCCACCCTAACAATGCTACACATAAAATTTGATCAAGATTGGTCTGCTACTTTAGCATATATTAATGCTTAAAAGTGTGAACGGATGACGTACGACAGACGGCGGACCAACCCTATAGTATAAGCTCACCTTGTGAGCCTTTGGCTCAGGTGAGCTAAAAACCTTTAAACAACTTCTCCTCCAAAACTGCTGAGCAGATTTTGAAATAATTTCACAAAAATGTTCCTTAGGAGGCCCTTTACCAAAATTGCTCAAACGGTCCCTCTCCGCTGAACAATATGGCCGCCAGAGCTAAAAATAGAAAAACCTTTAAATGACTTCTCCTCCAAAACTACTGGGCAGATTTTGAAGTAATTCCACAGAAATGTTTCTAAGGAGACCCTCTACCAAAATTGCTAAAACAGTTCCGCTGCGTTGAACAAAATTGCCGCCAGAGCTAAAAATAGAAAAACCTTTAAATGACTTTGCCTCCAAAAGTGCTGGGCAGATTTTTGAAATAATTTCACAGAAATGTTCCCTAGGAGTCCTGCTACCAAAATTGCTCTATCGGTTCCGCTCTGCTGAACAATATGGCTGCCAGAGCTAAAAATAGAAAAAAACCTTTAAATGACTCCGCCTCCAAAACTGCTGGGCAGATTTTGAAGTAATTTCACAGAAATGTTTCTTAGGAGACCCTCTACCAAAATTGCTAAAATGGTTCAGCTGCGCTGAACAAAATGGCCGCCAGAGCTAAGAATAGAAAAACCTTTAAACAACTTCTCCTCCAAAACTGCTGAGCAGATTTTGAAATAATTTCACAAAAATGTTCCTTAGGAGGCCCTTTACCAAAATTGCTCAAACGGTCCCTCTCCGCTGAACAATACGGCCGCCAGAGCTAAAAATAGAAAAACCTTTAAACGACTTCTCCTCCAAAACTACTGGGCAGATTTTGAAGTAATTCCACAGAAATGTTTCTAAGGAGACCCTCTACCAAAATTGCTAAAACGGTTCCGCTGCGCTGAACAAAATGGCCACCAGAGCTAAAAATAGAAAAACCTTTAAATGACTTTGCCTCCAAAAGTGCTGGGCAGATTTTTGAAATAATTTCACAGAAATGTTCCCTAGGAGTCCTGCTACCAAAATTGCTCTATCGGTTCCGCTCTGCTGAAAATATGGCCGCCAGAGCTAAAAATAGAAAAACCTTTAAATGACTTTGCCTCCAAAACTGCTGGGAAGATTTTGAAATAATTTCACGGAAATGATCCTTAGGAGACCCTCTACCAAAATTGCTGAAATGGTTCAGCTCTGCTGAACAAAATGGCCACCAGGGCTTAATATAGAAAAGCCTTTAAAGGACATCTCCTCTAAAGCCAAGGCTCGATTTCAAAATAATTTCACAGAAGTGTTTGACTCATGATTCTAAACAAAAGTTGATGAAACGGTTCCACTCTGCTGTGCAAAATGGCCGCCAGAGCTAAAAATAGAAATAAATCTTAGAATGACTCAGAGGGCACAGTTACGATCCAATCATCATGAAACTTGGTCAGAATGTTTATCTTAATGAAATCTAGACCAACTTTGATACTGGGTCATGTGGGGTCAAAAAGTAGGTCACTAGGTCAAATCTTAGAAAAACGTTGTGTACACTTTTGAGGACACAGTTATGATATAATCTACATGAAACTTTGTCAGAATGTTTATTTTTATGAAATCTAGACCTGATTTGAAACTGGGCCATGTCAGGTCAAAAACTAGGTCACTAGGTCAGTTCTTAGAAAAACCATTTGAACGCTTTAGAGGACACAGTTTTGTTCTAATCTTCATGAGACTTTGTCAAAATGTTTATCTCCTACAAATCTGGACCAAGGGTGCAACTTGGTCATGTTGGGTCAAAAACTAGGTCAAACCTTAGAAAAACATTGTTTACACTCTAGAGGGCACAGTTTTGATCAGATATTTATGAAACTTTGCAGAATGTTTATATCCAAGAAATCTAGACCAGGTTTGAAACTGGGTCATGTGGGGTCAAAAACAAGGTCATTAGGTTAAATCTGATAAAAACCTAAGGTACACAATAAAGGGTTTATTTTTCATTGAATCTTTGTGAAACTCTGTCTGTTGGACCTATGGATGTTTCTAAGGTTAAGTTCACAGGATACTCAGGTGAGCGATCCAGGGCCATCATGGCCCTCCTGTTTTTCAATTATGCCCCATTTTGGAGTTATGCCCCTTTTCGAAAAATGAGATGACTATCTTGTAAGCAAGGTATCTCAAAAAGTATTTGAGTTATGGCCTTGATATTTGGTACACTGACTATGTATGAGGAGTAGATTACCTGATTAACTTTTGGGAGAATTCCGTAAAATCTTGATGGAGTTATGGCCCTTGTTTGAATTAGGCATTTTTCCAACTTTTGAACCGCTTAAGCTAGGAAGCTGATTTTTGGTGTAGTAGTAGTTCTTGATGAGTTAAATACTTTAGTACAGGTAAGGTAACTCTGCATCCATCAATAATGGAGTTACTTGCCCTGGTGTTCAATACTTATGCAGCCTCTGAGTTCCAGAACCACTGGGCATAGGGTCTAAAAATTTTATATATGGATACCTCTTGGAAAAATAGCTGACACTTATTTTTAGCTCACCTGAGCCATAGGCTCAGGGTGAGCTATTGTGATCACCCAGTGTCCGTCGTCCGTCGTCCGTCGTGCGTCGTCCGTCGTCCGTCGTCCGTCGTCAACAATTTGCTTTAAATGACATCTTCTCTGAAACTGCTAGGCCTAGGGCTTTGATATTTGGTATGAAGCATTGCCTAGTGGTCCTCTACCAAGTTTGTTCAAATGGTGGCCCCAGGGTCCAAAATGGCCCTGGGGCAGGGGGTCTTGGGTTCGAAACTAAAAAATACTTAAAAATCTTCTTCTCCAGAACTGCTTGACTCAGATGCTTGAAATTTGGTATGTAGCATTGCCTAGTGGTCCTCTACCAAGTTTGTTCAAATGGTGGCCCCAGGGTCCAAAATGGCCCCGGGGCAGGGGGTCTTGGGTTCGAAACTAAAAAATACTTAAAAATCTTCTTCTCCAGAACTGCTTGGCTCAGATGCTTGAAATTTAGTATGTAGCATTGCCTAGTGGTCCTCTACCAAGTTTGTTCAAATGGTGGCCCCAGGGTCCAAAATGGCCCCGGGGCAGGGGGTCTTAGGTTCGAAACTAAAAAATACTTAAAAATCTTCTTCTCCAGAACTGCTTGGCTCAGATGCTTGAAATTTGGTATGTAGCATTGCCTATTGTTCCCTTACCAAGCTTGTTCAAATTGTGGCCCCAGGGTCCAAAATGGCCCTTGGGCAGGGGGTCTTGGGTTCGAAGCTAAAAATACTTAAAAATCTTCTTCACCAGAACTACTTGGCTCAGATGCTTGAAATTTGTTATGTGGTATTGCCTAGTGGTCCTCTACCAAGTTTGTTCAAATGGTGGCCCCAGAATCCAAAATGGCCCTGGGGCAGGGGGTCTTGGGTTCGAAACTAATTACTACTTAAAAATCTTCTTCACCAGAACTGCCTGCCTCAGATGCTTGAAATTTGGTATGTAACATTGCCTAGTGGTCCTCTACCAAGTTTGTTCAAATGGTGGCTCCAGGGCCAAAATGGCTTCGGGGCAGGGAGTCCCGGGTTTGAACCATAGAAATACATAGAAAAATAATAAAAAATCTTCTACTTCAGAACCGCAAGGCTCAAATGCTTGAAATTTGGTATGTAGTATTGCCTTAAAAAGTAGACCTTTACCAAGTTTGTTTAAATGGTTGCTCCAGGGTCCAAAATGGCCCTGGGACCGGGAGTCCTAGGTTTGAACCATAGAAATATATAGAAAAATATTTAAAAAATCTTCTTCTTCAGTACCACTTGGCTCAGATGCTTGAAATTTGGTTTGTACCATTGCCTAGTAGTCTTTTACGAAGTTTGTTCAAATGATGACCCCAGGGTCTATAAATGGCCCCGCCCCAGGGGGTCCTGGGTTTGAACCATAGAACTACATAGAAAAATATTAAAAAATCTTCTTCAGAACCACTTGGCTCAGATGCTTGAAAATTGGTTTGATGCATTACCTTGTTGTCCTTTATCAAGTTTGTTCAAATGATGACCCCAGGGTTCAAAATGGCCCTGCGGCAAGGAGTCCTGAGTTTGAGCCATAGAAATACATAGGAAACTATTAAAAAATCTTCTTCTTCAGAACCACTTGGCTCAGATGCTTGAAATTTGATATGA
Source organism: Ctena decussata (assembly GCA_963989385.1). Taxonomy (NCBI): domain Eukaryota; kingdom Metazoa; phylum Mollusca; class Bivalvia; order Lucinida; family Lucinidae; genus Ctena; species Ctena decussata. The sequence goes on along the minus strand of OZ022502.1, from coordinate 99,878,514 downwards.
TGCGTTGCCTGGTGGACTCCTACTAAGTTTGTGTAAATGGTTGCCCCGGGATTCAAAATGGTCCTGGGGCAGGGAGTTTTGGGGTCGAAATTAAAATGTACTTAAAAACCTTCTTCTCCGGAACCCCTTAGTGCAGATGCTTGAAATTTTGTATGATACATTACCAAGTTTGTTCAAATGATGGTGCCAGTGTCAAAAATGGCCCCGCCCCAGGGGGTCCTGGGTTTGAACCATAGAAATACATAGAAAAATATTCAGAAATCTTCTTCTTCAGAACCACTTGGCTCAGAGACTTGAAATTTAGCTTTTAGCATTGCCTAGTGGTCCTTTACCAAGATTATTCAAATAATGGCCCCAGGGTCCAAATGGCCCTGCCCCAGGGGGTCCAGGGTTTGAACCATAGCAATACGTAGAAAAACATTTAAAAATCTTCTTCAGAACCATTTGGAAATGGTTGCAAACTATCTGGTTTGTTCAAATTATGACCCTAGTTTGACCTTTAACCTTTTTGCTCAGGTGAGCGATTCAGGGCCTCTTGGCCCTCTTGTTTTTCTTTTCCGAATTATGCCCCATTTTGGAGTTATGCCCCTTTTAAAAAAAATGAGATGACTCTTGTAAGCAAGATATCTCAAAAAGTATTTGAGCTTTGGCCTTGATATTTGGTACACTGATTGGGTATGAGAAGTAGATTACCTGATTAACTTTTGGGAGAATTTTATAAAAGTTTTGATGGAGTTATGGCCCTTGTTCAAATTTGGCATTTTTCCAACTTTTGAACCGCTTAAGCTAGGAACCTACTTTTTGGTATAGTAGTAGTCCTTGATGAGTTACATACTTTAGAACCGGGTAGGTAATGCTGCATTCATCAATAATGGAGTTACTTCCCCAGATGTTCAATACTTATGCAGCTTCTGTGTTCCAGAACCATTGGGCATAGGGTTTAGAAATTTTATATGGATTCCTCATGGAAAAATAACTGTCATTTATTGCCTTTTTTTCCAAGTTATGCCTCATTTTGGAGTTATGCCGCTTCAAAAACATGAGATGGATGTCTTGTTAGCAAGATATCTCAAAAAGTGTTTCAGTTATGGCCTTGATATTTCGTATACTGATCAGATATGAAGCGTACATTACCTGATTAACTTTTGGGAGAATTTCGTAAAAATTTTGATGGAGTTACAGCCCTTGTTTGAATTTGGCATTTTTCCAACTTCTGAATTGCTTAATCTAGGAAGCTGATATTTGGTATAATAGTAGTTTTTGATGAGTTTAATATTTTAGTAAAGATTAGGTGACTCCTTTTCAGACTTAGACATTCTAAAGTTTGACACCTATAGTGGCAAGCATATGGTTGGGGGCATAATGTTTCACAAACACAATTTCTAGTTGGTCTTATTTTAATCAGTCATGATTTTGTATTTTACCCATATCTTAATGACTCTAACAGAGGCTAAATTCCAAACAACATATCAAATATCAAATAGTATGAAGCAACAAAATGATAAAAGAAAGCTGTTATTTCTGATTAGGGACATATGACTAAGATGCCGTCAACAGGCAGGGCCCTGTTAGTTACCATGTTTCTAGTAACCATTAAAATTTCAAATATTGGGACAGATACATCAGAGAAATAGTTTAGACCCAGATCAGACAAGAGGAGCAGCCTGATCAGGTTCTACATTGGTTGCCATTCTATCTGCATCATTCAGACACAATACTGCAATAAAAAACCAAACTGTTAGAGTTAAGGACTGTTACAGATATAAGTTTAGGTGTCCAAATATATAGATATTTTATGACAAGTTCTTTCTAGTCTGGAGAGCTGACAGGCTTGTCACAAGATCTGTAGGGGGGAGAGTTGCGGGCCTTGGCTATGGAGGACGTGTTTTCTCAGTGAGCTCCGAGTTTGTATATTTTTCTGTCGGTAGATTAATTTATCGATATTTCCAACTCGTCTCAGTAAATGCTAGTGACTGTCAATGAGCAGAATGTAGATATTTGGAAGAATGGACAGGTATTCTTCAGTTATATGGTTATTGTGTGTGTTTTGACTGTATGCAGTTTATGCATTGTACGCTAAAGTTGAATCGTGTAGGCTAGTGCACGCCTACATAGGTATTCAACATGAGTGAGTTGACACGCCTGTTAACAGTTCGCTTTGCCTCGCCACAATTTTCAAGGCTCGGACTTGATGAAGTCTTAAATGGCGTTGAACAATCAATAAACATATCACTGGTAAAAGCAGTGCAAATTACAGAATCTACTTGTTTCATCACACTTAAAACAAAAGAAGCTAAAGAGCAATTAATTATAGATGGGGTAACGGTTAGAGATATACATAATAATGTGTTTGATGTTGACAAAATTGTAACGAAAGTTACTGTAAAAGATGCCCCATATGAACTGAGCGACGCTTTTTTGATCCAGCATTTGAAGTCCTACGGTGATGTCTTGGAGAATAGTCTTAAACGTGGTAAAATTAAAGGCACAGATATTGAAACAGGCACACGGTATGTGCAGTTGGTTAACTGTAAAGAAAGCATTCCAATTGTTGCATCATTTGGTCGCTTTAGAGTTAGACTGTACTTCGACAATAAAACCGAATGTAAAATATGTAAACACGTTGGACATCCATATTTTAGATGCCCGGACAGGGAGTCGATGGCCACGAAAAAATGTTACAGATGCAATAGTCCGAATCATCTCTCCAAAGACTGTGAGAAAGATGTTGTCTGTCATTTTTGCGCCGAATCTGGACATGTTCGGAAAGATTGTGAATATTATGCAAATATGCAAGCTGGGCGTCAGTATGGTGAATATGCAGCTGAGATACTTGAAGGTCAAAGAGCTTCTGCGCAAGAGTCTGAAGTCATTGAAGTTCATCAAAGAAGTGATTTTCAGCAGTCTACTCCTGTACACGATACTATTCAAAGAAATATAAATTTTGATGCCAGTGATAATAGTGAGAAATCGTTAGATAATAAACATGACATTTTACAGGACGAAAACAATATAGATGTTTTAATAGTTGAACACACAAAGGACGATAATGTGGTAGAACAGCGTAGCCATGTCTTTGAGCATGTAGACAATATGAGCCAATCCAAAAGCTCACAGTCACAGCAGCCTGTGGCAACATCATATAAAACCAAACAAACTTTGTCCGAAGAGTCAGTAAATATTGTACTGGGTGACTCAAATGCTTTGAGAGTACATTTCAAAGATCCTGATGTTTACAATATTTCAGTCGCGGGAGCCTCTGCTGCTGGAATTGAGAGCTTGTTGGAAAAAGCAGTTACAAAAACCAAAGACAAACACGTAAAGCGAATTGCTATGCATTTGGGTACGAATGATATAACCAAGCAAAAAACTGATCCAAATCAAGTTATTCTTGAAACTTCAACTGCTGTTGGGAAAATACACACACAGTACCCAGGTGCAGAGATAGCTTTTTCCAGTATACCTCAAAGAGGAGGTAAATCTCTCTCTATCCATGGTATGAATGAAACATGCAAAACAGTAAATGAATTCATGATGAAAATGGTTCAGAGGGAGAAATACCTCTTCTTCTTAAACAATGATGAAGACCTTCTTAACAAAGGTGTCCCCATATGATCTATGTATGATGCGAATGATATAACAGGTGTACACTTAAGTACAAAGGGCGCCGAAGTGTTGGAAGAAAACATCCAAACGTTTTTTGATAGCGGAGACTCGTCCGACTGCACATATGAAACACCCAGTAATAAAAGGAATCGAAGTGTTTTGTCGAATACCCCACCCTCGGAAAAGCAAACCATGAAAATAAATAAATATTAGTTATTAATCATCATGGTTCTTCTTGGTTCGATCAATGTAAACGGGTTACGAAATAATAGAAAAAGACGATGCATTTTTCATTGGTTAAAGAATAAACGGTACGATATAATATTTCTGCAAGAAACACACTGCGGGGATAGTGTTACTGAAGGAAACTGGAAATCAGAGTGGGAGGGCAATGGTATTTGGAACATGGGAACCAATTTATCTAATGGTGTTTGTATACTTTTTCATAAAAAGTTTGATATCGAGATATTATCGGAAGAATTACTTGATAACGGACGAATTATTTCTTTAAAAACAAAAATCGATAATGTAAACTGTCAATTTATAAATGTTTACTCACCAAATAACCTTACACAAAGAAAAACATTCATTAAGGAACTTAATAGAATTATTGACGATAACTTAAATCTAATACTCGCAGGCGATTTTAATTGTGTCTGCGATCATTTATGTGATAGATTTCCGCCAGGTAAATATAAAGATCAAGGATCCGAAGAATTAAAAAATTTGATTGACGAATTTGGCCTTCAAGACATATTCCGTAAAAGATACCCAAATAAAAAGGCCTTTTCGTTTGCTCGTGGTAACTCAAAATCTAGAAGTGATTATTATATTTTATCACAAACATTAGATTGTTATATAAAAACTGCTAACATAGAATATTTTCCATACAGTGATCACGATATAATTACTCTGAATATGGAGTTCACAACTATCAAAAGAGGGCCCGGTACTTGGAAAATGAATCTTTCAACTATACAATCACCCTTATTCAGGGAGAGCTTCGAACGAATGTGGCAGTCATTGTCGAACACGATAAATAGCTATGATTCCTTGCTAAGTTGGTGGGACTATACAAAATATCAAATAAAACAACTTACAATCGAAACAAGCAGAACGATTAATACAAGTAAAGCCAGTGTAAACAAATACGAGGCCCGTTTAAACGATATTAAAGATTCTATCAATCAAAATGATAAAAACGAAATCGTAATTTTAAAAGAAAAAATTAATGATTATTATAGCAAACAATTGGATGCTGTAAAGATACGATCAAGAGTTAAAAATTACGAGGAAGGAGAAAAATCAACAAAATACTTTTATAATTTAGAAAAGAAAAACATAAGTAATAAAATGTGGTCAAAAATTAAATGTAATGATGGTAGTTTTAAAACAGATATCGATTCAATTTTAAAAGAGCAAAGATCTTTCTATGAAAATTTGTTTAAATCTGAAGGTTACGATGAACATGAAGCAGACAGCTTGCTCAGCTCAGTAAATATCACTTTAAGCCAGAATGAGAAAGAAAACTGCGATAGACCTGTTACTGAAATTGAAATAGAAAATGCGATCAAATTGTTGAAATCAAATAAATCCCCCGGAGAAGACGGTATTATAAATGAATTTTATAAACTCTATTGGTACGTGATAAAACCTGAGTTAACAAAAGTATTGCAATACATTTTAACATCGTTTAGTATGTCTTCTTCGCAATACCGAGCATTTATTAACTTATTGTATAAGAAAGGAGAAAGAGAAGATCTTGCAAACTGGCATCCCATATCGCTCCTTAATACAGATTATAAAATCATAACAAAGATTTTAGCGCAAACAATAAAAACAGTTCTCCCAAAACTGATACATCCAGATCAAAAAGGGTTTGTCCCCGGAAGGAATATTTCTGATGCGAATAGACTCTTACAAGATATAATTGATTATAGTGAACAAAAACAAATTAACGGCTCCATTATATTTGTAGACTATCAAAAAGCATTTGACAGAGTAGAATGGCAATGGGCAGATAAATGTTTGGAAAAAATTAATTTTGGTAATAATTTCAGGAACTGGATAAACATGATTTTCAAAAATGTTAAAACGTGTATTCTAACAAATGGTTTCCAAAGTAAATATTTCGAAATATCACGTTCAATGCGACAAGGATGCCCCATAAGTCCTCTTATATACATATTACAAGCGGAACCATTAGCTTGTGCTATAAGAAGTAATAACAAAATAAGAGGGTTTCCCCTTCCGAATACTTATCACACTAACGCAGAAATCGCTGAAGTAAAAATAAATGATTTTTGCTGATGACACACAACTGTTTAATACAACAGAAGAATCAATAACCGAATGTTATAAAACGCTAGAAAAGTATGAAAAGGCTTCTGGTGCAATAATACATAAAACTAAAACGACTGGACTATACACAGGTCCATGGAGAAATAAAGAACCAGAGTTTTAAGAAATTAAGTGGACAAAACAGTACATAAAGACTTTAGGTATCATGCATGGTTATGAGATTGACGAAAATGAACTCTGGATGGAAAAAATAAACAAAATGAAAAATTGCATACAAGTCTGGAAAAACCGAGACTTGACTTTCAAAGGTAAAATACTTATAATTAAAACGCTTTTGATATCACAGATTGCCTTTGAAATCGAAACAAGGCTCATACCTAAAAATGTTATAACAATTAATAAATTGATTTGGACCTTTTTGTGGAATAATAAACAACCCACGGTTAATAGGAATGTAATGTGCTTAGGGCAATTAAACGGTGGACAAAATATGATAAATCTTAATCATTTTATAGAAGCCAAACGTATTAAGTCTTTATATAAAATTATACATTCAGAATGCGAACACTGGAACATGATTGGTAAATACTGGCTTCAGTCACTTGACGAAAAATATAATACGGAGTATTTCTTATGTAAATGTTCAAGTGTTAAAAATCTGGATCTTAATATCCTCCCACAATATTATAAAGACTCATTAATGGCATGGACCCGTTTTCAAAGTAAAAGCACATTTACAAAAGAAACGATTCTAGATGAATATTTATGCGGTAACACACATATTCTTTATAGAAACTCGCCTTTATGGTTTCACTCATTTTGCAAAAGTGGTTTAAAGACAATTGGAGATATTTGGAATAATGAGAGAAAAACTTTTCATGAAGATCGGTTCATATTTAACAAACTGGTTGACAAAACAAATTGCCGAGCACAGTTTATGAAAATAAAAAATGGAATTCCTATTATATAAAATCAAGAATAAATTTTTATGATTCAAAGCACAAACTAATTGATCCTAGATATGTAACTTTAAAACAAATACAGACCGTCTTAAACGATCCGCCATTTCTACCAAAATGTGAAATAAAATGGAATGAAACCTTTAATGCAAATTTGCAGTGGAAAAATATTTGGGAGCGGTCCTTATATTTACCGTGTAGTCAAAAAGAAAAACAATTTCATTGGAAAATTATTCATAATGCGTTATTCACAGAGCATAGGCTACATCTCAGGGTTCTCCCCAGGTGCATATGGCATGTCGCATGCGACATGGCTTAATCCAGTGTCAGTAATTGCGACATGCCTTAATTATCTTGACATCCTTTTCATCCCTGCCGACATCCCTTAATTGTATAATCACTCTTACCTAAGTGTGTATTTATTGTCATAGTGTGTGCGGTGAAGCAGTGAAGTGTCAATACCACTAAGTAGATGTTTACACAAGGATTATAACACCCTTGCCGCAGTTATACAGGTCAGGATTATGACACCTTTTCGCTTCTGTTTCTTTGATGTTATTATGCCTTCACCAGCAGATAGAGATAGATGCATATTAAATAAAAAAAAAATTATGCGTGAAGGGTGTCAGTATATTGACTTATCATCACTTCAGTAAAAAATATTCTGAAGCTTATTACTTTGATATCTATAGTAATTTAGTAACTTTTAACTGAAATATTTAGCAAAATACATAAAAAGTAACATTACAATTGCAGTAAAATAAAATACATGATAAGACTTCTTAGAAATTATAAAAAGTTTTATTAACTCCCTTGTTTCATATGAGCCAAATTTAGACCTTGTCTGCTCACCTGATGGTTTGCTTTACAGGGAAACTGAGTTTGTTAGCTCACCTGGATATTCAATGAGGAGCTCAGAAATTTGCTCACCTGAGTATTATGTACATATAAAAGGCCTACATGGTCCTCACTTGCTCACCTCACCACCAATGACCATCTTAATAAATAACAAAGAGAAATATTCTGTGTGTGTGTGTGAGGGAGGGAGGAAGAGGAGATCTTCCTTTGCTAAACTGCTGATTTAACTTGCTACATTTGGCATTTATTAGCAAACTACCCATAGCTTTTGTTACATGGGTGAGTGAGTGAACTGGAGTATAACGTCCCACCAACAAGGAGGTCTGAGGAGACAGGTTGTTACATGGAAACGTGGAATAAGGAAAAGATCAGAATTTATCACATAGTTGTTATCTGCCAATGCTTAATTTGATATCCGCGCGCTTAATTAAATTCATCTCCAACAACATGCCTTCAGAAATTTCTGGGGAGAACCCTGCATCTCATGGGGATGTCAAATGGAATCTGCCATTTCTGTAAACATGAAACAGACACAGTATCACATCTTTTTTATTATTGTGGGCTTACAAAAGAATCATTAATAAATATAGAAACAATCCTAAATTCAATTATAGCAACTTATCAAGAAACAGTCACTCTAAAGTTTCAAGACATTATACTTGGCATATCTAGGGAAAACATACACATACAAACTTTTGTCAACTTTATTCTTCATTTATTTAAGTGGGAATTGTGGAAACAAAGAAATGCTGTAAAATTCGAGAACAAAAGGGTTTCAAGTGAAAGTGTTGTAAATTCATTGCGGCAAAAAATTATATCAAGCGTATATCTGTTAGAACATTCAAGCATGAAGCAATCGAACGATTGGCTAATACAACATCTTAAACAATTTTAAGACAAACATTAACGTTGCAACAACCTTTTGTATAATAGTTGTTTATTGTTTGTGTTCATATCTATTTGTGTCATCTGTTCATATGTATTTGTGTCATCATATAATCTGAATCATGCTAAAAATCTATATCCTCCCTATCCTTTCATATTATCATGAATGAATTTACCCAAACATAGTCGACCCTGATCCAGTCTTCAGACCTTCTCCTGGATCAACGGTTTATGCGTGGGAGATTCATCAATCTAAACTTCCTTCAAAACTTTGATTACGTGGTTTTCTGAATATTGGGAAATTGTAATCGGCGCGTGGATGTGGGTCGTAGAGTTGGCGAGCCAAGGTGGACTGAGATATGACCCAGTGGCCATGGCTCGCAAACCCTGCGAGTTAATCTACGACAAAAGAAATATATATTATGGAATCCCTGCCGATTGCAACTGTTATTTTAAAAATTTTAAGTGATCCGTTGAACTCTAGATGTAATAAATAAGTAAAAACTAGAAGCCATGATGGGTGGATATAAGTCCAAATCAACAGAATTCTCAGTTATCTGTGATTGTTTGTATAATTGTATGCTCATACGCAATTCCTTTTTAGCGTCGTCATAACCGATTTAATAAAATCGTTATTTTTGAATATCTCACTTGTTGGATTTTCCAACCTTTTATATGAATAGATGGTCATGCACAATCTTTATTCCAATGTCACAACGGATCTAGTAATATGTATTTTAGAAAACTCGTATAGCTCTATAACTCATGAAGCATATTTATTGATATTTAAAACTGGAACTTATCTTGTTAAAAGACATATATATAAAAATAATAAAAGTACTTAATTTGGTATCATCATTCATTCATATATCATCTTTCTTCTTTTCATCTCTCGCCCTTCGGAGAAGCTTGCGAAGAAAAAAAAAAATTTATCCTTATAGAAATGGTACTTCCTTGCCTCCTACTGCCCTGATATGACTATAATACCCTTATATACTTAAAAGGAGTGTGTGACAGTAATGTAGTGGATAACAGGCTGGACTACCAATCCAGGGATCCCAAGAATGACCCCCCGCTTCTCGGGTCTTTCAGATGAGACTTTAAACCGAGGTTCCATCTCTGTATGACCTAGTTGTTGATGGGATGTTAAACCCAAGTTCATTCACTCACTACATGCTTAAATATTGGCACACCTAAAACATTTATTTTTTTCCATTTGAGACAACTGGAAAATTAATGTTTTTGTGTATCCCAATACTTAAGCATTACAGTACTGTTGGAAAAGCCACAGAACTGCATAGTTTTCAAATTCATCATGTAATGACCGATACTTAGCTTGTGATTTCTCTTCATTTTGCATTTGAAGGTAACTTGTTTATAGTAAAACTATTTTCCAACAATAATGTGTTGTTAATAAACATGAGCAATAATAAAACTAAACATAAATATAGGGGTGATAGGTAACAACTGTATTGCACTGCTGTGGTTCAGTATTACAATAACCAAAATGTTTGGTTGTAACAAACAAAATTAGCTCAGACAGCTAAATACATGTACTTGTATGTTGTCCATGTACTTGTAATTTTGGAATGAACAAACGAGAGATACATTTCTTCTACCTTAGATATGTTATGTATGACAAATTAGGAACAAACAAAAAATAAATAAATAATAAAAAAATAAAGAATAAAAGGCCATCGGCCAAGTGTCACCCGACATTTGAAATAAGTCACAAACTGCAGCCCTTTATTCCATTTCAGAGTAACTGTATGGCCAAAACAGAAAATATGTGTATTACAGAACCTGGTAAGGAAATAATAAATTAACATAAGCAAAGACATATATCCAATTACTGGGCCTCTTTTTAAAATACTTAAGAACGGAGCATATATGTGTAAAATCAGGTTACTGAAACTTTAGGCCCTTACAAAATGCCCAAAACATCAAGACTGTATACCCAGTAACAAAATAACAAGGGCCACACTCCTGCTAATATGAATCTGATGAAAAATGAACAATGCATTTATGAAAATTCAGCCCATTAATATGAATAGTTCTGGAGTTATCCCTTTACCTTTACATGGAAGTGAATGTCTATTATCTATCAAAGGGGAATAACTCAGTCACTTATAAATTTAGCACATCCTAACAATAATCAGAATAATCAATTTACCAAATGCTAATAGCATACCAAATTTCAGCTCTCTCGGTCAAATGGTTCAAAAGTTGGAAAAATGCCAAAAACGACAAAGGGTCATAACTTTGTAAACAAGTAGCCAAAGGGCAACAGTTGCTCACCTGAGAGACATTGTAAACCTATAGGGATATTTAAGATGCTCAAGGGCAGCTAACTCCAGTCAGTGGTCCAATCAGACTGAAAATTAAACTCACCCAAAACATTATGTATGCCCTCATTTAATATATGCAAGTTTAAAAAGTATCCGATCAAGAGCACAATAGACAGAGCTGTCAGCTTGTACTATAACCTTTCACCAGCAGCCAAATTTCATCTCACTGGACTTTCTGCAGTGGGATAACAGCATGATTCCTAATCTCTCAGGGATGTTTACTTCTAAAGGGAGTTTTATTACCCCTAACAAGTTTTTATCAAAACATTCCACTGCAGAGAACCTAGATATCATCATTTAATATGTGTGTTCATGAGCATGGATTTATGAATGTATTGAATTAAGATTTTGTTGTTGCTTTATTTGACCTAGTGCACAATATGGAGGCTATCTTTGACCTTCCATAGCTGTTGATAGCTTCTACATCCAAGCTTTATGTATGTCCTTGGTACCTGAAAGTATGAAAAGGAACAAATCAAAAACAGCAGAAAAAACATGAAGTTGTTTTCACCATTATAAGTCAATGGGAATTTTTTCCGATGCTCAAGGCAGCTAACTTCGTAGTGGTTGGCCTGATCTGGCCAAAATTTGAAATTGTTTAAGATATTATGCATTTCCTCATTACCTGCAAGTTTGAAAAGGATCAGATCAGTAGAAACCAAGAAAAAGAGGTGACATTGATTTTTTGGACGCTCAAAGGCAGGTAACTCCATAGTCAGTGGTGGGATCTAGCCGAAATTCAAACTAATCCAAGCTTTTATGCATATCCTCATTACCTGCAAGTATGAAAAGGATCCGATGAAAAATAGCGGAGAAAATGTGATGACGTTTCCTCCATTATAACACTATGGGATTTTTTCAAACGCTCAAGGGCAGCTAACTCCGTAGTCTGTGCTCAAATCCGGCCAAATTTAGAAATCATCCAAGCTCTTATGTATGTCATCATTACATGCAAGTATGATAAGGATCTAATCAAAAAGTCGAGAAAACGTAATGACGCCATTTTCCCCATTATAACCCTATGGGGGCTATCTGTTGCCATGGAAACTAGAGTTCTGAGCTGATCTGCACCAAAACCTAATGCAGTCTTTCCCCCACCCCAATGATGCTTCAGATAAAATTTGATTGCGATCAGCCCACTGGTCTCCGAGATATTTATGAAGTTTTCACCATTATAAGTCAATGGGAATTTTTTCTGATGCTCAAGGGCAGCTAACTTCGTAGTGGTTGGCCTGATCTGGCAAAAATTTGAACTTGTTTAAGATATTATGCATTTCCTCATTACCTGCAAGTTTGAAAAGGATAGGATCAGTAGAAACCAAGAAAAAGTGGTGACATTGATTTTTTGGACGCTCAAAGGCAGGTAACTCCATAGTCAGTTCTGGGATCTAGCCGAAATTCAAACTAATCCAAGCTTTTATACATATCCTCATTACCTGCAAGTATGAAAAGGATCCGATGAAAAATAGCAGAGAAAATGTGATGACGTTTTTTTCTCCATTATAACACTATGGGATTTTTTTCAAATGCTCAAGGGCAGCTAACTCCGTAGTCTGTGCTCAAATCTGGCCAAATTTCGAACTCATCTAAGCTCTTATGTATGTCATCATTACCTGCAAGTATGATAAGGATCTAATCAAAAACAGTCGAGAAAACGTGATGACGCCATTTTCCCCATTATAACCCTATGGGGGCTATCTGTTGCCATGGAAACCAGAGTTCTGAGCTGATCTGCACCAAAACCTAATGCAACCTTTCCCCCACCCCAATGATGCTTCAGATAAAATTTGATTGCGATCGGCCCACTGGTCTCTGAGGTATTTATGTTTGAAAGTGTTGACGCACCCACCCACGCATGGACAGACGACGGCTCGACTCCCATCGTATAAGCTCACCTCTGAGCCTTCGGCTCAGGTGAACTAAAAACAGGACAATTGAAATTCCAAAATCACATGCACATCTTCATATCATGATGAAACATTCTGCACATTTTCAAGACAATCTGATAAAAGATGCGGCAGGAGTTGCGGGGACAAGGTCTGAGTCAGCAAGGGCTGTAACTCCATTAAAAAATGGCCGAAACAAAAAATGAAAATCACATGCACATCTTCATATCATAAGAATATAATCTGTAAAATTTCAAATCAATCCGATGAAAGATGTAGGAGGAGTTGCAGGGACAAGATTTTGGAAGGTCTGAGTCAGCAAGGGCCGTAACTCCATCAAAAATGGCCTAAACAAAAATCAAAAACCAGATGCACATCTTCAGCCACCTTTATGTATTATCTTTAAATGGGCACGCTCTGTGATAATGGCCAGAAAAAAACTTTCTTTGTGTGACAGAAAGTTGTTGAGGATGTCAAATCCACAAGGAAAAAAAAGCATTTTATGTGCACTAAACATGTTTTTGTCATGCCATCATGGATACTTGTTGAATGGTAACTGTCTTAAAATGTGATTCAATTTATTCAATGACCGGATAGCATAAATCTTGGCTCAAACAGTCTTTGGAGACCCTAATTAATAAGTATATTTCATTCATTTCATATTAAAATTAAGCTGTCTTTTATTATACCCGTGGCATATGAAGTATGATGAGGGGTATATAGCTTTTGTCCCATGTTTGTCCTTCCGTCCATAAGTCCATAAGTTAACATTTGCGTTTAAATTTTGTGTTTATGTTTTGTGTTTAAGTTTTTGAGATCTCCTACTTTCCAAACCCTGTGATGGATTGGGTTTATATTTGGCTTGGTGATAGATAATGGTCCAAAGTTTTATTGTGTACTACTCCCACTCATGTCTGTGACCTAGAGGTCAAGGTCACAGACTTGTGACCTAGAGGTCAAGGTCACAGACTTTGATTATTTATGTTAAAGTTTTGTGGTCAAGTTTTTAAGATCTCCATATCATTCAAACTATATGTTGGTTTTTGCTTATGTTTGGCATGATGATAGATGTTGGTATAAAGTTCTATTCTATACCATCCTCACCCCTACCTGTGACCTAGAGGTCAAGGTCATGGACTTTGACTTTTCACGTTTAAGTTTTGCGTTAAAGTTTTTAAGATCTCTATATAATTCAAACCTTCCATCGGGTGTGTTTATGTTTGGCATGATGATAGATGTTAGCCAAAAGTTTTTTTCAGTACCATCTCAACCCATGCCTGTGACCTAGAGGTCAAGGTCACATCCTTGGACTTTTCATGTTAAAGTTTTGCATTAAAGTTTTTAAGATCTTATATCCTCCAGATTCTTTATTCAGTTTAGTTTATATGTCCAAAGTTTTATTTTGTACCATCTTAACACATGCCTGTGACCGAGAGGTCAAGGTCACAGACTTAGACATTTTCATGTATGTTTTGTGTTAAAGGTTTAGAGGACTCGTATCATCCAAATCTTTTGTTGTGTTTGGATTATTAGTATGATTATGTGTTGTTCTAAATATTTATTCTATATCATCCCCATGCATGCTTTAACTCAAGGTGACGGTCACAAACTTTCTCTTTTTTCCATGATAAAGGTTTGAGTTGAGTTTATATTATTTGCTTATTTTTCTCTTCTTCTATAGGAACTTTTTAGATATGCTACTTTGTTTACCTCTACATGTAGGTTGCAACATTTACCATCCGGATGCTGCTGTTGACATAAGGTCAAGGTCACATACTTTAATAGTTGCATCAATGTGTTTCATATATTTCTTCAATTATGATAATAAAAAAGACTGAAGTTTGCTATCATCTTGCTAAACACATCCAGACCCTGTTACAGTGTAATGGGCTAGAATCTCCGCACTTTTCGCGCAAAAGTCATGACGCCATGACAGAAGTGAGCCATTTTAAGGTCCGCTAAGCTTATGCTTATATGAGCCGCGACACGAGAAAACCAACAATGTGGTTGTGCGCCCAGCGCAGACTCAGATCAGCCTGGGCATCCGCCCAGTCTGATCAGAGTCTTCGCTGTCCGCATGGAGGTAGCTTAGACCCTTAGCTATCCTTTGAGCAGTTAACGAAGAGTCTGGTGAAACTGGGCGGCTGCCTGGGTTGATCCGAGTCTTTGCTGGGCGCACGACCACATTGTTGGTTTTGTCGTGTCGCGGCTCATATATTGTATTCTCTGAAAGGACATTTCTCCTGTTGAATGATCAGTGAGCTAAGTTGGGCTGATCTGTCCCTTTAAGTCCGAGAGTTTCGGAGGCGCTCCGTCATTCTACAAATACATTTCCTTACCTTGTATTCTCTGAAAGGACAATTGTCCTATTGTGTGATCATTCAGCTAGTAGGGACTGATGTGTCCTATTGCGTCCGAGTGTCTCGGATGAGCTCAGTCAATCTAAAAGTGAATTTCCGTATCTTGGACCCATGTGTTGCTAACTGCAATGTAATGAAGTGAACCAAATAACGAATTCAGTGGTGCAGTAGCCTCAATTTACGAGTGTGAGTGTAACGTCGTAGGGAAGGCATGCTTTGAACTCGTTGGTCCGCGTCACGCTGAAATGTCTTAACCACCTTGTTGGTGGATTTAACTATGTTAAAGATGCGCATTTTTCTGTGTCAAAGACATGCAGCTAGCGCTTTTTGTGTGGGACTAGCTCTACTGTGGATATGGTTATCTGAATATAGACAACCGGGAAAACGTATCAGTCCTAGCTGGCGAAGGTTAAATAGGTAGAAAAATGACTGTATAGCCAGGACTGAACTGCTTTCCCATGTCTCCGGTGTTGTATTGTGAAGGAACGCGTGTACCCGACCTAGGTTTCGTCCATTATGCGGACTCTTCAGGGGAATCCTGTCTAAAATGGACTCGGCAAGTGCGAATCCAAGTTATGATTTGACTGGTCAAAATCGCGCCTTATATAGTCGTGAGAAACGGCTCTCAAACCGGCTCCCAGAGCCGTTTCCGGCTCCGAGAGCCGGCGGCTCCTGGAAGTGGCTATGAGAGCCGTTTTTGCAAACCAGCGCTAGAGCCGGTTGTGCCGGGTCTAGGGAGCCCGCATCCGGCTCCCAAGAAACCGGCTTCACGACCAGAACAACTCAATCTCACGAAGAGGAAGCGGTTTGCTTCTTTGTTCAACATAAGAGGGCAGTCATTTGGACGTTCACCGAGACACCCGATAGGTGATTATATTGTTGAGTAGTGATAATTCACTTAATGTGAGGCCGGGCCGGGTAGCGCAGTCGGTAGGGCACCTGACTCGTAAGTCAGAGGTCCTGGGTTCGAATCCCGGTCTGGCCACATACTTTCGTTACTCCTTCCGCTGATTCAAGAAGGGCAGTTGTCAGTTACTGGCGAAAGTATGTGCACTTAGTACTGGTTAACCGCTTAGGAGGTCTAAGCCTGCCCAGGAATAGTGTGGTTAGGTTAACTGACCGTCCCGACATGACCTTAGTTGTTTACCGTGGACGTTAAGCATCAAATCAACCAACCAACCAACTTAATGTGAGATTGTTTGGAGCTTCTATGTTATGTTGTTCGGATGTGATTAGCAAGACGACCGCTGTGGGTAAATAAGATAATAAAAAAGACTGAAGTTTGCTATCATCTTGCTAAACACATCCAGACCCTGTTACAGTGTAATGGGCTAGAATCTCCGCACTTTTCGCGCAAAAGTCATGACGCCATGACAGAAGTGAGCCATTTTAAGGTACTTTAAGCTTATGCTTATATATTGTATTCTCTGAAAGGACATTTCTCCTGTTGAATGATCAGTGAGCTAAGTTGGGACTGATCTGTCCCTTTAAGTCCGAGAGTTTCGGAGGCGCTCCGTCATTCTACAAATACATTTCCTTACCTTGTATTCTCTGAAAGGACAATTGTCCTATTGTGTGATCATTCAGCTAGTAGGGACTGATGTGTCCTATTGCGTCCGAGTGTCTCGGATGAGCTCAGTCAATCTACAAGTGAATTTCCGTATCTTGGACCCATGTGTTGCTAATTGCAATGTAATGAAGTGAACCAAATAACGAATTCAGTGGTGCAGTAGCCTCAATTTACGAGTGTGAGTGTAACGTCGTAGGGAAGGCATGCTTTGAACTCGTTGGTCCGCGTCACGCTGAAATGTCTTAACCACCTTGTTGGTGGATTTAACTATGTTAAAGATGCGCATTTTTCTGTGTCAAAGACATGCAGCTAGCGCTTTTTGTGTGGGACTAGCTCTACTGTGGATTGAGGCTACTGCACCACTGAATTCGTTATTTGGTTCACTTCATTACATTGCAATTAGCAACACATGGGTCCAAGATACGGAAATTCACTTGTAGATTGACTGAGCTCATCCGAGACACTCGGACGCAATAGGACACATCAGTCCCTACTAGCTGAATGATCACACAATAGGACAATTGTCCTTTCAGAGAATACAAGGTAAGGAAATGTATTTGTAGAATGACGGAGCGCCTCCGAAACTCTCGGACTTAAAGGGACAGATCAGTCCCAACTTAGCTCACTGATCATTCAACAGGAGAAATGTCCTTTCAGAGAATACAATATATAAGCATAAGCTTAACGGACCTTAAAATGGCTCACTTCTGTCATGGCGTCATGACTTTTGCGCGAAAAGTGCGGAGATTCTAGCCCATTACACTGTAACAGGGTCTGGATGTGTTTAGCAAGATGATAGCAAACTTCAGTCTTTTTTATTATCTTATTTACCCACAGCGGTCGTCTTGCTAATCACATCCGAACAACATAACATAGAAGCTCCAAGCAATCTCACATTAAGTGAATTATCACTACTCAACAATATAATCACCTATCGGGTGTCTCGGTGAACGTCCAAATGACTGCCCTCTTATGTTGAACAAAGAAGCAAACCGCTTCCTCTTCGTGAGATTGAGTTGTTCTGGTCGTGAAGCCGGTTTCTTGGGAGCCGGATGCGGGCTCCCTAGACCCGGCACAACCGGCTCTAGCGCTGGTTTGCAAAAACGGCTCTCATAGCCACTTCCAGGAGCCGCCGGCTCTCGGAGCCGGAAACGGCTCTGGGAGCCGGTTTGAGAGCCGTTTCTCACGACTATATAAGGCGCGATTTTGACCAGTCAAATCATAACTTGGATTCGCACTTGCCGAGTCCATTTTAGACAGGATTCCCCTGAAGAGTCCGCATAATGGACGAAACCTAGGTCGGGTACACGCGTTCCTTCACAATACAACACCGGAGACATGGGAAAGCAGTTCAGTCCTGGCTATACAGTCATTTTTCTACCTATTTCTTCAATTATCTTTCAACGGAACCTTTTGATATATTGGTTAACTGTTACCTTGCAGCAGATTAGTTGACATCTTCTGTATGCTGCTGCTGACCAAAGGACAAGGTCACAGACTTTAAAATTTGTACCTCATATGTGTTAAATTTTTGTGTTTAACGTTTAATGTTATGAGGCGGTGGCGCTGGTGTATAGGTGAGCCCCTGCTCACTTACTCAATAGTTGAAATTAGCTTATCTGGACAGGTTTCATTCTAACTGAATTTCAAACAAAGTGTGCAGAAAGCATGTGCACACAGCCTGATTATTGCAAAATATGCTTTCTAACAGTCAAGACTTCGGAGCAGGCTGGCTGTCAGAAAAAGTATCTTAAGCCATGTGCATATAATTTTAGCTCGCCTGAACAAAGTTTAGGAAGAGCTGTTGCACTACCCCTGGCAGTGTTGGCATTGCCGCTGGCAATGGCGTTTGCAAAATGTTAAAGTTTTACGTTAACGATTTTAAGTTTCTAAATCCTTAGACCTATTTGAACTATATTTGGTATCAGGATAGATATTGGTCTGAAATTTTATTCTACAGCAGCACCACCCCTGCAAATGACTTATAGGTCATGGTCACTGACGTAGAAATTTTTATGTTAAAGTTTTGTTAAAATTTTTAAGGTGGTGATTTGTGGTAAATACAAAAATCTGCATAAAACCATAAAAAATTAACGTACCTCCCTGAAAGTCTGCTGACTTCTTATTTTTGTTGTTCTCTACAGTTTAGAATACAGAATAGAGGGACATGCTGTTAAAACAAGCAAATTCAAAGAATTTATGTCCCCCGCCATTATTGTTTATTTCAATTAAAGGACATGTCAATGAAAAAAAAAACGCCTGAAAAAAGACTAAGTTCAACTAGCAGAAAAAGTGACAAAAAATAATTTTAGGATTATATCTAAACCAGATGCATATATTAAGACCATGACCAAAACACCTGTGAAGTTTGAAAGGAATCAGCATAAAACTGTAGGAGAAGTTGCACACACAATGTACCCACTATCCACTTTAATAGTAAAAATGTATGAAAAAAGGCTAAATCAGCTTGGGGAAAAAGTAGTAAAAAATAACGTGAGGATTATATCCAAAGCACATGCATATCTTCAGACCATGACCAAAATACCTGTGAAGTTTCAAAGGAATCGGCATAAAACTGTAGGAGGAGTTGCGCACACAAGGTACCTACTATCTAGTCACTTTGATAGTAACAAGAATTCCGCGGAATGCGGTGTCTCGCCTGCTGGCGCTTTGTCACAAAACAGAGCTAAATCAGCAAAGATGTATGCATGAACCAAGTTTCTTGGCTCTAGCCCTTATAGTTTCTGAGAAACAGACCTTAATGCCAAAACTTGACAAAAAATTGCAAAGTCAGTCAACCGTAAAATGTTGGTCAAGACTCAATATTGATTATGACTTTAAGCTCTTCTCTTCCAGATGTATGCATGACCCAAGTCTCATGGCTCTAGCCCTTATAGTTGCTGAGAAACAGACCTAGATGCGAAAACTAAACAAAAAATTGCAAAGTCAGTCATCCGTAAAATGTAGGTCAAGACTCAATATTGATGATGGCTTTGAGATTTATTCTTCCAGAAGTATGCATGAACCAAGTTTCATGGCAGTAGCCCTTATAGTTTCTTAGAAAATGACCTAAACGCGAAAACTCGACAAAAAATTGCAAAGTCAGTCAACCATAAAATGTAGGTCAAGACTCAATATTGATGATTGCTTTGAAATCCACTCTTCCAGGTGTAAGCTCGAACCAAGTTTCATGGCTCTAGCCATTATACTTTCTGAGAAAATGACCTAAACGCGAAAACTCCACAAAAAATTGCAAAGTCAGTCAACCGTAAAATGTAGGTCAAGACTCAATATTGATAATGGCTTTGAGATCTACTCTTCCAGATGTATGCATGTACCAAGTTTCATGGCTCTAGCCCTTATAGTTTCTGAGAAAATGACCTGAACGCGAAAAGTCGACAAAGTTTACGCCGCCGACGACGACGACAACGACGACACCGGAAAAGCAATACATATAGTCTCGCCTCTGCTTCGCAGGCGAGACAAAAACGCCTAAAAAATGACTAAGTTCAACTTGTGGAAAAAGTGACAAAAATAATCTCAGGATTATATCCAAAGCACATGCATATCTTCAGACCATGACAAAAACAGCTGTAAAGTTTCTAAAGAATCGGCATAAAACTGTAGGAGTTGCGCACACAAGGTACCTACTACTTTAGGGGGATGGAAATAAGGATGGAATGCCGAAAACTATGTCCCTCCGCTTTTCTTCGAAAAGGTGGGAGACAAAAAGTGTTTTATATGGAAATAATCAAAGGGTATTTTTGTGCCCAGAAATATAGAAAATTAACTTCATTCTTGAAAATATACTTAGCTCTGAAGTTTCTCTAATGCACTAAAAAGAGCATCCTAGCAATTATTTGTTCCAACTCTTTCTCAAATTTGTAAGGTAGACCAGGGGCCAGTTTCATGAACATATCTTAGATTTGTGCTTAAGTTACAACTTAAGTTATAACTTAAGTAAAAAAGTAAGAAAGACTTAAGTTCGAACTAATGCCGTTTCACAAATTCATCTAAGCCAAAACTTAATCTGTTTTTACTTAAGTCTTGTCTATTTTTAGGAGTCTATTTTTGGCTATGTTAAAAGTCTGTAATATACTTTTATGTACCAAACAAGATGATGACGTACCTGAGGCGGTGGTGTGGTGGATAGCGTTTTGCGCTCTAGCACAGATAGTTACGGGTTCGGTTCGAATCTCCACTTTTCCCTTTTTTTGTCCGTTTGTTTTATTTTTTTTTAATTTATTTACGGTACTTTAATTTAATATGGTACGGCTTTGAATGTGTCCCCTAATTTTTATGCATCCTAAAGTTAAAGGGAGTATAAAAGTTTCCCGACACGCATGACGTTATCGAAAACTATGTTCCAAGTTTCTCCAACCTTTTGGGGATGGTCGTGGTCGGAAGATGATGCTGGGTAACTTTTAGTGCTGGGGCGTTCTACTCAATCTACTGATATGGATAATAGTGGGGCAAGGGCCAACTGTGTTTGCAGTAGGTGCGGGCAGGCATTGTTTGGACATTTTTTCTCTCTCTCCTATCTCTTTTCCTTCTCCCTCTCTCTGAGAGACGGTTCGATATAGACTTAAATATTGTCTCTAATAGCCTTTAAACCAAAAACGATCAATCAACTAAATCTCCAATCGTTTATGCCTCGTTCAGTTGCGGCAGACACAGTGAGGAAGTGATAGAGTTGTCTGGTCGAAAACTTGATCAATGGAAAAGAAATGTTTAGAATTGCTGAGATCTTTAGCTGTTATCAGCAGTGTGTACAATGGTTTTGCCAAAAAATTGGGTCCCTCTTTCAGTTCATCAGATAAGAAGGGGAAGCACGGATAATTTAGGGATAATTTTCAATATTTCTCCTTAAAAACCATACGTTTTAACCCTCATTAGAACCATGTTACTGAGACGGTTCTAATAAGGGTCACAGCATATGTTTTCCTTCATAAATAATGAAAAATATCTCAGAATCATCCCTGTTACCCCTTCTTATCTGGAGCACTACTCTTGCTTCCTAAATAAAAGTCAACTATTTAGTGAATATACCTACATCGGATAGGCCCTTCCTCACTTCACCTAACTCTTGTATTCCACCGAAACATGGCTACAGGAGAATTTTGTGGGACTTTGGCATTTCCCACTCACATCATAGCTGAATTCCTCGATCTAAAATATGCACCTTTATGTAGGCATGCACGTACAAAAACATTTACGCACGAATGATCATGCAGACCATCCACAAACTCGCACATAAGTATGACAAAGATACCACGATACTTTCGACATTTGGACGTCCCAAGTTAGAGCAAGGACCTGCTACTTTTGCAGTAGGTGCAGTATTTTAGTAAACTCTTTCTTAACGGGGTCAATACGGTAAATACAATCAACTAGTCGCAGGTTAGGCGTCACTCTACATGGAACCTGCGTGCAGGTTTAGTTTATAATTTCTTCGTATCGATAGAAAGAGGGACAAGCATACAAAAGAGACACTGACAAATTGGAACTAGCCTTACTTTTGACTGGAAATATGAATATAAAACATGAACTTTTCGGTGGAAATTCTCCCTCTTGCCATAGCTAGTATTTATGCATTTTCAAACGCACATACACACATATACATGAAAATTAGCACATATATACATTGCGTGCGGGCGTGCACTAAACATGCACATACACGCAAATGCACGCTTGTCGGAATCCAAAGTCACACACACACAGGAGCGCATGCGCACACCGACACACACACACACACGAGTGCATGACTGACAGGTGCAGAAAGACGGAGATAATATTTCAATAGCTGTTTTCCCATGAACAAAGATAAAACATACTGACACACACTTTCTTTCAGCTTTCCATTTTTTCTCTCTAATGTTTGATTCTGATTTTATATAACTATGTAACATGAGAGTCAAGTGTTTCCCGATTGGCTCCAGGTGTAACTAGAGGTGGCAGTAAGCATGGCTTAGTAAATACCCCCCGCATTTAACAGTTAGGCATGCATGTTATGACAACTACAAGTGCACATCTATATACCAATATCTGTTCACATATTTAATAACAGTCAAACGGTTTAGGAGAAGTAGCAACAACAAACTCTGTTTACCAAGACTACAAAGGGGCACAACAAAGCAGGAAAACCCTTTTGAGAAAAACAGAGCAATATGTGCCAACTCTTTCTTCTACTGTATCTGTGCACCAATTCTGAATAAAATGGAAGTGAAAATGGCATAAAAAACTTCAAACTATGACAAAACATATAAAAAAGGGGCATAACTCATGCAAAAGGGTTAATGTACATCTTCATTCAAATATGTGTTTGCACACTTAATTTCAAGAAAATCCATCAAATGGTCTTGGAGTAGTAGCGATAACAAACTTTTCTTACGAAAGCTACAAAGGGACATAACTCAGCAGGAAAACCTTTCCGGAGAAACTGAACAATTAATCTGTATCAGCTCTTTCCATATGCTGCATCTAGTAACCCAATTTGAATAAAATGGAAGCAAAATAGCAAAAGCCCTATAAAATAGGGCAAAAATATCAAAAAGGGGCATAACTCAGGCAAAAAGGGGCAGAATTTAAAATCAAGACCCTAATGCATATCTTCATACCAATATCTATTCACATACTTAATTTCAAGAAAATCCATCATACCATCTAGGAGGAGTTGCGATAACAAACTTGTTTCACGAAAAATACAAAGGGGCTTAACTCCGCAATAAACACCTACCAGGATCCACTATTTTCTTATGCTGCATCCATGGACAAAATTTGAAACAAATGGGAGCAAATTTAATGCAAAAACCCTATAAAATAGGGCAAAAATATCAAAAAGGGGCATAACTCAGGCAAAAAGGGGCAGAATTTAAAATCAAAACCCTAATGCACATCTTCATACCAATATCTGTTCATATACTTAATTTCAAGAAAATCCGTCAAACCATCTAGGAGGAGTTGCTATAACAAACTTATTTCACGAAAAATACAAAGGGGCATAACTCTGCAATAAAAACCTACCAGGAAAAATTGAAAAATACGTATTCACTATTTTCTTATGCTGCATCCATGGACAAAATTTAAACAAATCGGAGCAAATTTAATGCAAAAACCCTATAAAATGGGGCAAAAAATATCAAAAAGGGGCATAACTCAGGCAAAAAGGGGCAGAATTTAAAATCAAAACCCTAATGCACATCTTCATACCAATATCTATTTACATACTTAATTTCAAGAAAATCCGTCAAACCATCTACGAGGAGTTGCGATAACAAACTTATTTCACAAAAAATACAAAGGGGCATAACTCCGCAATAAAAACCTACCAGGAACAAGTAGCCCAAAGGGCAACAATTGCTCACCTCAGAGACATTGTAAACCTATAGGGATATTTAAGATGCTCAAGGGCAGCTAACTCCACAGTCAGTGGTCCAATCAGGCTGAAAATTAAACTCATCCAAAACATTATGTATGCCCTCATTTAATATATGCAAGTTTAAAAAGTATCCGATCAAGAGCACAATAGACAGAGCTGTCATGGGCAGCTAACTTCATAGTGGTTGGCCTGATCTGGCCAAAATTTGATCTTTTTTAAGATATTATGCATTTTCTCATTACCTGCAAGTTTGAAAAGGATCAGATCAGTAGAAACCAAGAAAAAGTGGCGACATTGATTTTTTGGATGCTCAGGGCAGGTACTCCATAGTCAGTGGTGGGATCTAGCCGAAATGCTAACTAATCCAAGCTTTTATGCATATCCTCATTACCTACAAGTATGAAGAGGATCTGATGAAAAATGAAAATGTGATGACGTTGTTTTCTCCATTATAAGACTATGGGATTTTTTTCAAACGCTCAAGGGGAACTAACTCCGTAGTCTGTGCTCGAATCCGGCCAAATTTCGAACTCATCCAAGCTCTTATGTATGTCATCATTACCTGCAAGTATGATAAGGATCTAATCAAAAACCTTGATTGCAGCACCCTGAAAGTCAAACTTGCTGGAGATATTGTCATGCCCTACATTTGTGTGAATTTATTCTAAAATCCGTTGCGAAATGTAGGTGCTAGAGCGATGACAAAGTTTTTCTAAAAATAGCCACAGTGACCTTGACCTTAGGCACAGCATCCTGAAAGTCAAACTTGCTTGAGATATTGTCATACCCTACATTTGTGTCAAGTTATTTGAAAATCCATGGTGAAATGAAGGTGCTAGGGCGATGACAAAGTTTTTCTAAAAATAGCCACAGTGACCTTGACCTTGGGCACAGCACCCTCAAAGTCGAACTTGCTCGAGATATTGTCATGCCCTAAATTTGTGTGAATTTATTTTAAAATCCATTGAGAAATGTAAGTGCTAGAGCGCTGACAAAGTTTTTCTAAAAATAGCAACAGTGACCTTGACCTTGGGCGCAGCACCCTGGAAGTCAAATTTGTTTGAGATATTGTCATGCCCTACATTTGTGTGAAGTTGATTTAAAATCCGTTGAGAAATGTAGGCGCTAGAGCGATGACCAATTTTTTCTAAAAATAGCCACAGTGACCTTGACCTTGGGAGCAGCACCCTGAAAGTCAAACTTGCTCGAGATATTGTCATGCCCTACATTTGTGTGAAATTATTTTAAAATCTGCTGAGAAATGTAGGTGCTAGAGCGCTGACAAAGTTTTTCTAAAAATAGCCACAGTGACCTTGACCTTGGGTGCAGCACCCTGAAAGTCAAACTTGCTCGAGATAATGTCATGCCCTACATTTGTGTGAAGTTATTTTAAAATCTGCTGAGAAATGTAGGTGCTAGAGCGATGACAAAGTTTTTCTAAAAATATGTGATGACGTTTTCTCCATTATAACACTATGTTTTTTTTTCAAATGCTCAAGGGCAGCTAACTCCGTAGACTGTGCTCGAATCCGGCCATATTTCGAACTCATCCAAGCTCTTATGTATGTCATCATTACCTGCAAGTATGATAAGGATCTAAGCAAAAACAGTTGAGAACACGTGATGACGCCATTTTCCCCATTATAACCCTATGGGATTTTTTTCAAACGCTCAAGGGCAGCTAATTCCGTAGTCTGTGCTCGAATCCGGCCAAATTTCGAACTCATCCAAGCTCTTGTGTATGTCATCATTACCTGCAAGTATGATAAGGATCTAATCAAAAACAGTCGAGAAAACTTGATGACGCCATTTTCCCCATTATAACCCTATGGGGGCTATCTGTTGCCATGGAAACCAGAGTTCTGAGCTGATCGGCACCAAAACCTAATGCAGCCTTTCCCCCACCCAAATGATGCTTCAGATAAAATTTGATTGCGATCGACCCACTGGTCTCTGAGATATTTATGTTTGAAAGTGTTGACGCACCCACCCACCCACCCACGCACCCACGCACGAACTACGGCTTGACTCCCATCCTATAAGCTCACCTCTGAGCCTTTGGCTCAGGTGAGCTAAAAATTGAAAAATACGTATCCACTATTTTCTTATGCTGCATCCATGGACAAAATTTGAAACTAATGGGAGCAAATTTAATGCAAAAACCCTATAAAATAGGGCAAAAACTAGAGGTGGCAGTAAGCACGGCTTACTAAATACCCCCCGCATTTAACAGTTAGGCATGCAGCTTTGTCATTTAAGTTTTACATTTACATAGCATACATGTTATGACAACTGCAAGTGCACATCTATATACCAATATGTGTTCACATATTTAATATCAGTCAAACAGTTTAGGAGAAGTAGCGACAACAAATTCTGTTTTCCAAGACAACAAAGGGGTACAACAAAGCTGGTAAACCCTTTTGAGAAAAACAGAGCAATATGTGCCAACTCTTTCCTTCTACTGTATCTGTGCACCAAATTTGAATAAAATGGAAGTGAAAATGGCCGAAAAAAAACTTCAAAATAAGGCAAAACATATAAAAAAGGGGCATAACTCATGCACAAAGGATTAATGCCCATCTTCATACCAATATGTGTTCGCATACTTAATTTCAAGAAAATCTGTCAAATGGTCTTGGAGTAGTAGCAACTAGAGGTGGCAGTAAGCATGGCTTACTAAATACCCCCCGCGTTTAACAGTTAGGCATGCAGCTTTGTCATTTAAGTTTTACATTTACACAGCATACATGTTATGACAACTACAAGGGCACATCTATATACCAATATCTGTTCACATATTTAATATCAGTCAAACGGTTTAGGAGAAGTAGCGACAACAAACTCTGTTTTCCAAGACAACAAAGGGGCACAACAAAGCTGGAAAACCCTTTTGAGAAAAACAGAGCAATATGTGCCAACTCTTTCTTCTACTGTATCTGTGCACCAAATCGGAATAAAATGGAAGTGAAAATGGCATAAAAAAACTTCAAACAAGGGCAAAACAAATAAAAAAGGGGCATAACTCATGCAAAAAAGTTTAAGGAACATCTTCATACCAATATGTGTTCAAATACTTAATTTCAAGAAAATCTGTCAAATGGTCTTGGAGTAGTAGCGATAACAAACTTTTCTGACAAAACTACAAAGGGACATAACTCAGCAGGAAAACCTTTCCGGAAAAACTGAACAATATGTATCAGTTCTTTCCATATGCTGCCTCTAGTAACCCAATTTGAATAAAATGGAAGCAAAAAAGGCAAAAACACTATAAAATAGGGCAAAAATTATCAAAAAGGGGCATAACTCAGGCCAAAAGGGGCAGAATTTAAAACCAAAACCCTAATGCACATCTTCATACCAATATCTGTTCACATACTTAATCTCAAGAAAATCCGACAAACCATCTAGGAGGAGTTGCGATAACAAACTTATTTCATGAAAAATACAAAGGGGGCATAACTCCGCAATTAAAACCGAGGAGGAAAAATTGAAAAATACGTATCCAATATTTTCTTATGGTGCATCCATGGACAAAATTTGAAACAAATTGGAGCAAATTTAATGCAAAAACCCTATAAAATGGGGCAAAAAATATCAAAAAAGGGGCATTATTCAGGCAAAAAGGGGCAGATTTTAAAATCAAAACCCTAATGCACATCTTCATACCAATATCTGTTCACACACTTAATTTCAAGAAAATCCGTCAAACCATCTAGGAGGAGTTGCGATAACAAACTTATTTTACAAAAAATACAAAGGGGCATAACTCCGCAATTAAAACCTTCGAGGAAAAATTGAAAAATACGTATCCAATATTTTCTTATGCTGCATCCATGGACAAAATTTGAAACAAATTGGAGCAAATTTAATGCAAAAACCCTATAAAATAGGTCAAAAATTATCAAAAAGGGGCATAACTCAGGCCAAAAGGGGCAGAATTTAAAATCAAAACCCTAATGCACATCTTCATACCAATATCTGTTCACATACTTAATTTCAAGAAAATCCTTCAAACCATCTAGGAGGAGTTGCGATAACAAACTTATTTTACAAAAAATACAAAGGGGCATAACTCCGCAATTAAAACCTTCGAGGAAAAATTGAAAAAATACGTATCCAATATTTTCTTATGGTGCATCCATGGACAAAATTTGAAACAAATTGGAGCAAATTTAAGGTGTTGCGGACGGACGGACGGAAGGATGGACGGAAAGACGGACAGAAGACAACGTCAAAACAGTATACCCCCCACAAACACAGTTTGCGGGGGGTATAATAACAACTTTTCTTACAAAATCTACAAAGGGGCATAACTCTGCAGGAAAACTTTCCAGGAAAAACTGAACAATATGTACCAGCTCTTTTCATATGCTGCATCTAGTAACCCAATTTGAATAAAATGGAAGCAAAAGGCAAAAACCCTATAAAATAGGGCAAAATTATCAAAAAGGGGCATAACTCTGGCATAAGGGGCAGAATTTAAAATCAAAACCCAAAGCACATCTTCATACCAATATCTGTTCACATACTTAATTTCAAGAATATCTGTCAATCCATCTAGGAGGAGTTGCGATAACAAACTTATTTCATGAAAAATACAAAGGGGCATAACTCCGCAATAAAAACCTTCCAGGAAAAACTGAAAAATACGTATCCACTATTTTCTTATGCTGCATCCATGGACAAAATTTGAAACAAATTGGAGCAAATTTAATGCAAAAACCCTATAAAATAGGGCAAAAAATATCAAAAAGGGGAATAACTCTGGCAAAAAGGGGCAGAATTTAAAATCAAAACCCTAATGCACATCTTCATACCAATATCTGTTCAAAAACTTAATTTCAAGAAAATCCGTCAAACCATCTAGGAGGAGTTGCGATAACAAACTTATTTCACGAAAAGTACAAAGGGGCATAACTCTGCAATTAAAACCTTGCAGGAAAAATTGAAAAATATGTATCCACTATTTTCTTAAGCTGCATCCATGGACAAAATTTGAAACAAATTGGATCAAATTTAATGCAAAAACCCTATATAATAGGGCAAAAAATATCAAAAAGGGGAAAAACTCGAGCAAAAAGGGGCAGAATTTAAAATCAAAACCCTAATGCACATCTTCATACCAATATCTGTTCAAATACTTAATTTCAAGAAAATCTGTCAAACCATCTAGGAGGAGTTGCGATAACAAACTTATTTCACGAAAAGTACAAAGGGGCATAACTCCGCAATAAAAACCTTCCAGGAAAAATTGAAAAATACGTATCCACTTTTTTCTTATGCTGCATCCATGGACAAAATTTGAAACAAATTGGAGCAAATTTAAAGCGTTGCGGATGGACGGACGGAAGGACGGACGGACGGAAAGACGGACGGAAGGACAACGTCAAAACAGTATACCCCCCACAAACACAGTTTGCGGGGGGTATAAACTAGAATTGTTTTCCTACGAAAAAACAGATGTCTCCCCCCTTTTTGATGTCAAAAGGATCAGTCGTTAAGACACCAAGGGAAAAACAATGTTACCCTACCCTGAAGCAGGGAGTCATAATAAGTAAAAAGTATAAATGAAAAGGTTATAGTTGTTATGCTCTGCATGTCATGTAATGTAGACTGATATTCATATTTAGTTTTTGTCAAAAAATATAAATGCAAGAGTTACAGTGCTCTGCACGTCCTCTATTTATATGTTGACTGATATTTGTATGAAGTTTCATGAATATAGCTTAAACGGTTTTCAAGTTATAAAGCTTAGACGATTGAGACACGATTTTGTGAATGACAAAGTTCAAGGGAAATAACTCAAATAGTATAAATGCTGTGCTCTGCAGGTTGTCTAGTGTTGACTGACATTTGTATGAAGTTTCGTGAATATAGCTTGTCCGGTTTTCAAGTAATAAAGCGATTGAGACACGATTTTGTGACTGACAAAGGTCCAAGGGAAATAACTCAAGAAGTATAAATGCAAGAGTTATGCTTCTTGCACTATGCAATTCTTCTAATGTTGATTGATATTTGTATGAAGTTTCGTGAATATAGCTTGAATGGTTTTCAAGTTATAGAGCAGACACAACTGAGACACGATTTTGTGACTGACAAAGTTCTAAGGGAAATAACTCAAATAGTATAAATGCTAAAGTTATGGTTCTTGCATTCTGCACGTCGTCTGATGTTGGTTAATATTTGTATGAACTTTCATGAATATAGCTTGAATGGTTTTAAAGTTATAGACGGACTCGACTGAGACGCAATTTTGTGATGGACAAAGTTCCAAGGGAAATAATTCAAAAAGTATAAACGCCAGAGTGCATTCTGCACGTCGTCTGATGTTGACTGATATTTGTATGAACTTTCATGAATATAGCTTGAATGGTTTTAAAGTTATAGACGGACTCGACTGAGACGCAATTTTGTGATGGACAAAGTTCCAAGGGAAATAACTCAAAAAGTATAAATGCCAGAGTTACCATTTGTGCACTCTGCACATGGCCTCATGTTGATTGATATTTGTATGAAGTTTCGTGAATAAAGCTTGAGCAGTTTTCAAGTTACAGAGCGGACACAATTGAAACACAATTTTGTGATGGACTAAGTTCCAAGGGAAATAACTCAAAAATATAAATGCCAGAGTTACCATTCTTGCACTCTGCACGTCGTTCAAATGTTGATTGATATTTATATGAAGTTTCGCGAATATAGCTTGAGCGGTTTTCAAGTTATAGAACGGACACGATTGAAACAAAATTTTGTGATGGACTAAGTTCCAAGGGAAATAACTCAAAAAGTATAAATGCCAGAGTTACCATTCTTGCGCTCTGCACGTCGTCTCATGTTGATTGATATATATATGAAGTTTCGAGAATATAGCTTGAGCGGTTTTCAAGTTATAGAACGGACACGATTTGTGACAGACAGACGGACAGACCCCCGGGGAAAAACAATATGTCTCCCGACCCTGAAAAGGGGGAGACATAAATATCAAAAAGGGGCATAACTCAGGCAAAAAGGGGCAGAATTTAAAATCAAAACCCTAATGCACATCTTCATACCAATATCTGTTCACATCCTTAATTTCAAGAAAATCTGTCAAACCATCTAGGAGGAGTTGCGATAACAAACTTATTTCACGAAAAATACAAAGGGACATAACTCCGCAATAAAAACCTACCAGGAAAAATTGAAAAATACCTATTCACTATTTTCTTATGCTGCATCCATGGACAAAATTTGAAACAAATCGGAGCAAATTTAATGCAAAAACCGTATAAAATAGGGCAAAAAATATCAAAAAGGGGCATAACTCAGGCAAAAAGGGGCAGAATTTAAAATCAAAACCCTAATGCACATCTTCATACCAATATCTGTTCACATACATAATTTCAAGAAAATCCGTCAAACCATCTAGGAGGAGTTGCGATAACAAGTTTATTTCACAAAAAATACAAAGGGGCATAACTCTGCAATAAAAACCTTCCAGGAAAAATTGAAAAATACGTATCCACTATTTTCTTATGCTGCATCCATGGACAAAATTTGAAACAAATCGGAGCAAATTTAAGGCGTTGCGGACGGAAAGACAACGTCAAAACAGTATACCCCCCACAAACACAGTTTGCGGGGGGTATAATGAATATAGAAAAGGGGACTATATGATGGAGTACGATCACATGATTAAGTCATTTTCATTCGCTGATGCTTTTATGCTACCAACATTCCCAAACCACACCCCTTCCAGAGAGAGAGAGAGAGAGAGAGAGAGTGATGATGATGTATTTTAATTGATTATTTTATAAAAAGAGACACACATTAGTGTGTATAGGAATGGCTTTCATAAACTTGTCGGCCGTGTCTTGAGAAAACGTCCTGAATGTACAGGCCTGGGCTGCCATGTACATACCGTTTTACCTGGTAAGCACTCAATGCCGCAGGGAATGGGTCCTGTCCGAGCCCTGTCTTCACCAGTCTGATCAGGGTCTACACTTTTTGCCATCCCATTGCATTTTTTGGGCACATTACTGCACTGTAAAACCAAACAGTTCCAATTTTAGGACAGTTATGGTAATTAATTTTAGTGTCCCAATATTTAGAATTTTTACCACCATGACACAGGTGTGTATGTATAAAATTGTTCAACCTTGAAAATGGACTCTACTGTGTATTTTGGCAAATATTTTGACACAGAAAAGACAATTTTTTATCTGCCCAACCTGAAAATGTGTGAAAAAAATAATTGCTAGGGCACTCTTCATAATGTATTGAAGAACCTTCAGACCCTATTACATTTTTAATAACGATGGTTATTTATCAGATTTTTGCGCACAAAATTACCCTTTGACATTTTCTTATATAAACCCTTTTTAACTTCAACAAGTCCTGCATTTTTGGATTCTGAATCGTGAGAAACAACGTAAAGAAGGCATCTGCTAATTTTGGGGAAAATCTGTTATATTTTCAGCATTTTATGCAGATTTTTTACTTCGCCCAAAATCAGTGATTATCATCACCTCAAGATGTCATATTTTCTAAACCCTTTCATCGATGTCAATAATATTTGGTATGATGATAGTGGTTGGAAATTTTATTTAATTGCATCCCCGCCCCTGGGCTTGACCTATAGGTCGTCACGGACTTGGAAATTTTATGTTAAAAGTTTTAATTTCTGATAGTTTCTAAACCCTTAGATTGATTTGAATCATATTTGGTATGATAGTAGATGTTAGTCAAAAATTTTATTCAGCACTGTCCCCACCCCTGGCCATAACTTATAGGTCTACGTCATGGACTGTTTAAGTTTTACGTTAAAGTTTTTTAAGGTCTCATAGTCTCTAAACATTTTGATAAACTTGAATTATATATGGTGTTGTGATAGATAAGAGTCAGAAATTTTATTCAGCACTATCCCCACCCTGGTCATGACCTTTAGGTCAAGGTCATGGACTTATGAAATTTTATGTTAAGTTTTTATGATCTCATAGTTTCTAAACCCTGTGATCCATTTGAATCATGTTTGATAAGATAATAGATTTTCTATGTGACAATTATTTTTAGAACCGGAATTCCAACACTGTTGGCCTGAATAAAAGACAAAAAACACAAAAAACATGCCAACTTTAGCAAAATCTGGCATTTTTTTTCCACAGCAACAGATTCAGAAAACGAAAGTATTTAAATATACTATACAGTAATAGGCTAAATACTTATTTAACAGACATCACCATTAGTGCAAGAATCTACCTTGAACAATGATCTGGATAAGAAAGGGTAACAGGAATTTCAGCCTAAAAACATATTGCATAACCCCTTATTAGAACTGGACGTAAGAAATATTATCACAGAACCTCACCTTATCTGGAGCTCTGAAGATTGAACAGGGACTATTATCAGTAATGGTTCAGTTTGTTAATTTTTGAAAAGTTACTTATTTTTCCGGGTTATTTCTTTTGGAAAGTTGCATGGCATCCATTTCTGTGATAAGTTACAGAATGTTACCACATATCACAGACATGACACTCCCCCCCCCCCCCCCCCCCCCACTTCTCTTGATCCGAGTAGCATCTGCCTAAGGAAAACATGTACCACACAAGTCTGCCTTTGTGAACCTAGTTATCGTACAAGTGCCAGTACCTTAAACAAGGCGCCATCTTACTTAGGACACTAGGCGGGGGCATCCATGTCCTATGGACACATTCTAGTTCATACTGTTTTCATGATTGCATTTTGATTCTGAAGATTTATGGGCAGCATAACAACCCTGACAGGCTTGTTTCATAACATATAGGGAAGATTAACTAGGTGAACTTCAGGCCAAAAAAGGCTGGCCAAACCTAGGCAAAATAGGGTGCCCAATCCTAGGCAAAATAGAGTAAACATGTTTAGGCCTACAACAGGCAGGCATATGTTCAGTGTTGTTTATTTACTGAAGCCCCTGTAGCTCAGTGAGTAGGTTAAGCACTGGTCTGCTGATCTAGTGATTCCCGGTTTGAGACCCACTGGAGACAGAAATATTAACAATTGTAAATGGGGTTCCACTGCATCCTCCCTTCCATTATCACCCTCCCATCATCCTGATATGACTGAAATACCGATAAAAAGGATGTAAAATCGCAAGTCATCCATCCATCTTTATTTGCATAAATTTTCTCCATAATGTGCATTAGATAAATAAGGACTACAGTAGAATTTTAACAGCAAGTTGGCCTAACATGAGTTTCTTCTTGACAGAGTTTCATTAAAAGAGAAATTTGTTTTCTTAATGTCCTGCACTCATTTCTCAAGATAGATTCTTCATTGTTGTCTACTACGTCATAAGCAAGACCAGTTAGCACTGAATTATCCCCCTTTCCATATGGCCATGACAGAAGAAATATTGTCAGAAAATGAGAATGGTTTAATCTTTTTGCTAAATTGCACTCCTCAACCTGAGAATTTGCACTGCAAATTTTTGCCGTTTTACACAACATGCCTTCGGAAATAAATCCCAGTTTATTCAGAGTCTGACGTGAGTCGGGTGATTCTGAATAAAGAGAGTCAAGTATTTTGGTGATAGCTTTAAACAAAGGCAAGGACTCTAGCTCAGTTAAGAGAACCTGTAACAAACAAGCATGTTCCCTTGATTCATCTTGAACACATTTCAAATCTACATTTGTTGTTAATATAGAGTCTCCAGCTGAGATGTTGTCCGAGATCTGTAAGAGATATACAATACAGCTTTGTACTTCCTCCATAATATGTGTTAGCAGTTTTGCATTGTTAAGAGATGACTCTAAATTTCCTGTCATGTTTCTGTCAGTAATTTTTTCTGTGCAGCAAACTTGTGCATTCATTGTCATATCACTGAACCTGCTTGGTGATGCCATTTTGTGTGATGTCATCCCTAGTGATGCAACATCCTGTTCAGTCACTTCCTGTGATGATATAACTTCCTGTTCCGTCACTTCCTGTGATGATATAACTTCCTGTTCTGTCATCTCCTGTGATGTACCTTGAGATAACCACTGTCTCCAAAGGGAGGTGAATGTTGAGACTCCACCACTTAAATGTCGAGATAAAGAAACACTGAATACTGGGAAAATTCTGAACAGTACCAGTGTATTGGGTACATCTATTCGAGACATGACCATATAGCCTCTTGGTTTTCCTGAATAAAAGAAAAATACTGTATGTATGATTTTAGGTGAATGGATACGCTTGAATATTTTTCGGCCAATTTTTCCATGAACACAACTTTCAGAGTGTAACATCGGTACCATATTTATTCAGGTCTACTCAACTGTGGATGAAAAGAATGACTGATTTTTCCATTGTCACTTTTCTAAACACCTATGTTGGCATACTCACCTTGAAATCAACACAATCACTCTTCCTAGTTACACAGTCTATCGACTTTGGTCAAAATAAGTTAAATATACTACTAGCATGCAAAGATCTGCTGTGCCCTTCAAAAATGGGATCAAAGTCACCAAAGTCTGAAAGTCTCTTAAGTTTGTCACAACGATATACAAGGACCCATACAATTTTTGCATAAATTCAATATCTATAAGTAGATTTGGGAGGTATTTAATATCCAGTCCAGTGACCTTTAAGATAAGATCAGATCACCAGAGCCTATCAAACTATTGTGACTAAGCAAGGTTAAAGATAATCCATCATTTGGTTCAGGACAGAGATGGATTATATCATCAGGGTCAATGTGAAGTTTGAACAGATGGATATTGTCATCCTGTGACCTTGAAAATGAATTTAAGGTCAACAAAACCTTAAACTATTGAGACTATTTCTCAAATATATACGTGCAAGTTTGGTGGAAATTCGGCCATTGGTTTAAGACAGAGATGCTTGAGTCGACATAAAGTACAGACAGATGGGCTGATGGAGGGATAACCAAAACACCTATATCACACATCATTGAAAGTTCAACTAAAATGGTGAATTTGCTTTTCCTGAATACATTCTGAAAAGTTGAATCTTTTGAAAGCAAAGAACATCAAAGAAATAACAATAGCAGACTTGGTCTGACTGATTCTGTTCATAACCAATAACAATGAAGCAAAACAAACTGGTCACACCCTCTAGCACCAGCTTAGCCGAACTTTCTTTTCAAAATGACTCTGAATGTACTAAGAAATCCCAAAGGACCAGAAAATATATGATGTGTACTTTGATGAAGAATGAGGTAGAAGACATTAAAAAATAATATTACAGCTCATGAGTTTTTGGCAACTTTGCTTATTTAATTGACCCGTGAACTTTGATTAAGGAAAACTTTGAACAAACTAAATTTACCAACTAGCAATGTGTCAACAAAACATGCTTGCTGAATTGCTGACAGTAAAGGCCCCAATCAGAATGCTCCAGTCTTATCTTGGTCTACTGTTTTGCTCAAATACTTCATGGCAGATATTTCCCATTACTGAAAGATGGAATACTTTGCTGTGTCGGTAAGAGATGTAGTTTTAAGGTTATAGCATAGTATTTACTTATTCTGCTATTAGAAGGAAGTGTTTTCCCCTCAAAATGGTGCAAATGTTTTAAATCAGTTGTATTAATTCTGCTCTACAATGGTTTTCCCCATCAAAAAAAAAACATCCTGAAAATCTAGATACATCTCATTCTTGATTTTTAGGACTTGATTGTTTGGGTTATTTTTTAGGAGAAAAAGCCTGTCTTATACCTGTGAAATATTGTACCTGTTGATTTATCTTTTGCATTCATGGCCTCCCAAATCAGTTTCAATGGCACCCAGTGTGGGGGGTATTTAAATCTGGCAGTGTCTAATATGAGGACAAGATCTCTGGCGGGGTGATAGCCCCCAACAGGGGAGAAATGACCGTCTCCTGTCTGGCCTAGAACCTTTCTAGTGTAGCTCAGCACCAGTACACTGTCTTCTTTCTGTGTCATTTTGTGCACAAGGGTTCTGTACAAAGAAGAATTAGGTACAATACCAGGGGAAGCAACTCCTCTGTTATGATAATTTCTGCCTCCATTTTCAACAGGATCAACTCTTAAAGGAAAGAATTTGCTCACACAAAAGCGAATTCTTTTCTTTATGAACAGACCCCTTGTGAAAGGGAAGGCTTAATCCTCCTCAGGAGCAAATGTGTCAAGAAAACTGGTGTATTGAATTCATATTTTATACACAGGTACACACGTTTCCAAGGTTAAGGAGTTATAGAGTAAAACGAAAATTGATGCAAGGGCAGATAATTCATGAAGTAAGAAAGCCAGAGTTGTGGTTCATGCTCATGCTACATTGCCCCATTATTATACACATTCCTATGAAGTAACATTAAAATATTTCAAAGGGTTAAGGAGTTATGGAGTGAATGGGGGAATGTGGATAGCCTAAAACAAGAGAACCAAGAGGCCCTGAATAGCTCACCTGAACAAAAAGGTTAAAGATCATACTTGGGTCATCATTTGAACAAACCTGACAGTGTTTGCAATCATTTCCAAATGGTTCTGAAGAAGATTTTTGTATATTTTTCTATGAATGGCTATGGTTCAAACCCTGGAGACCCTGGGGCCATCATTTGAATAATCTTGGACCACTAGGTAATGCTACATGCCGGGCCGTGTAGTGCAATCGGTAGGGCACCTGACTCATAAGTCAGAGGTCCTGGGTTCGAAACCCGGTCTGGCCACATAGTCTTGTTTCTCCTTCCGCTGATTCAAGAAGGGCAGTTGTCAGTTACTGGCGAAAGTATGTGCACTTAGTACTGGTTAACCGCTTGGGAGGTCTAAGCCTGCCCAGGAATAGTGTGGTTAGGTTAACTGACTGTCCCGACATGACCATAGATGTTTACCGTGGACGTTAAGCAATAAATCAATCAAAAAAAGCAATGACACATACTAAATTTCAAGCATCTAAGCCAAGTGGTTGTGAAGAAGAAAATTTTTGAATGTATATCTATGGTTCAAATCCAGACCCCATGGGGCAGGGCCATTTTTGACCCTGGTGCCATCATTTGAAAAAACTTTGTAAAGGACCATTAGGCAATGCATCATAACCAAATTTCAAGCATCTGCACTATGGGATTCTGGAGAAGAAGATTTTTAAGTATATTTTAACTTCGAACCCAAGACTCCCCGCCCCAAGGCCATTTTTGATCCCAGGGCCACCATTTACACAAACCATGTAGAAGTCCACCAGGCAATGCATCATACTAAATTTCAAGCATCTGAGCCAAGTGGTTCTGAAGAAGAAGATTTTTGAATATTTTTCTATGTGAGCCATTGTCTGTGAAAATCCGGCTTAATGACATTACGTAATAATTACATGGTGAACGGATGAAAAAAAACACCAAAATTAATAATTTTTGGACCTCTCTTTATTTCCATGAAAATACATAGGCGTTGAGATTTAACAGAAAGCCTTGAAGGCAAAATGCAGTTATAAATATGACATATGTTGCCATGACAACGCTTATTCCACTGTAACCCTAAAGTCTTGGAAACATATACTAGTGAAAATAAGTTCCGCCGTATTGACTTCAGCATCTTTTTCTGAAACGGTACAATTGTGAATGAAGTTAAACAGTCATTGTAGTACTGGCGAACCATTTTTATATTGCTAGACAGACAAGATTTTAAACTTTAATGTAAACCGACAGTGTGTACAAATTTCAGTTTTAGTGGGGGTTATTTCTAATTTTCCAAGATTTTTCACGAAACAAACTCGACTTTTCTTTTTGTTTTTAGTATTCACATTTTCCCATCTGTTCCCCTTAGATACATTTTTGGAGTTCCAGATGTTTTAACAAGAGCTGTCGCCTGACAGCATAGCTCGCCTGAATAGGTGCATGCCCATCACACAGTCGTTATGGTGGTGTGGACTGCTATGCATAAAACTTCAGGCAAGCATGTCCATAATGACAACATATTTATAAACAAAAGCTATCTCAGAAATGAGTTTTAAAATGAAATTAAAATAAAAAAAATCCACATGAAACTTCAAAGTCCATGAGCTAGAGCTCAAAGAAGTAAGGGGGGCGAGGGGGGGGGGGGGGCCTATGATGTATCAAAACTTTGACCCATTATCTAACATCAGTCCAAATATTAGTATCAACTGAGTCCATCGTGGCACTGTGAAATTATGTCTTCGTATAGGTTAGAGGCTATGAAGAGAAATCTTCGCAATTAAGAACCTGAAGCGAGCGTAGCGAGCGGAAG
This sequence comes from Ctena decussata, assembly GCA_963989385.1. Taxonomy (NCBI): domain Eukaryota; kingdom Metazoa; phylum Mollusca; class Bivalvia; order Lucinida; family Lucinidae; genus Ctena; species Ctena decussata. The sequence continues at coordinate 99,839,192 of OZ022502.1, read as the reverse complement.
GTTCTTAATTGCGAAGATTTCTCTTCATAGCCTCTAACCGGCTTAGTGTTTGCCCCAGATAATAATCTGATCCTAGTCTGCCCTGTTTTCCAACATCTTTCAGATAAACTTTGTTTGAGAGATATTTTGTGTTAAAAAAATAAAAATAAAGAAATAATAATGATAAATAAAAAAAAAATGACCACTCTCCAATGTACTTTGATTATAGTAATGATGCAACGTCAAAACATGATGCAATATCATGACAGTCCCAAAATAGCTTGGAGAGGAGGGGCTTAATTAGAATACTGCTTTTAAAGTTTTGCCATGCTTTCATTTAGCTTGGAGAGGAGGAGCATAATTAGAATACTGCTTCTAGAGTGAGTGTCATGCTGTCATTTATGATTTGTGTTCAGATGACTTTGCACATTCCCATTCATTCAGTTTTTGGAGCTCAAACATGGCTGGTCACTTTGATTTTCCTTTGTTGAATGAGGATTATTTTCTTCTCTTTACACAAATCATAGTTATTTGATTTGTGCTACGAGATGCATCTAATATTGCAGAGGAGCATATAAGAGGAGTATTATGTGATAATTTGGGATTATTTTTATTTCTCCATGAAAAACGTATGTTGTGGATATTCATTAGAACTGCCTTTTTGAGGCAATTCTAACAAATATATACAACATGCTTTAAAACAATGCTGTGGGTACCCATAGAACTGCCTCGTCGAGGTGATTCTAATAAGTATCCACACGTTTTCATAATATGTGTTTGTTATGGATAGCAATAGAACCGCCTCGTCGAGGTGGTTCTAATGAGTAACCATAAAATACTTTTTATGGAGAATATTGCCAAATACTCCCTTCATCTGTCCCTCTGCAATGAGAAAAAACACTCATTCGAGAAATCTACAAGACTTCTAAATCAATTTGACCTGTCATGTTGAAGCTATTTTTAGACGTGACAAACCACAGAAGACTGTACATTTCTGATCACTTGAATTTTCAAGTCTTCAGTAGATTTATTGGTGAAGACTCTCTTCATGGATAAGTGATGAGTCTACACCAATAAATCTATTGAAAATTTGAAAATTCGGGTGATCTGATTGGTTTATTATCTGGGGCAAACACTAAATAAATATAAAACTTTAACCAAAATCTTTAAGACAAAATCAAAAGTCAATGACCTTGACTTCAAGTTCATCCAGTGGGGTAAGTATATAGTGTTTTGTAAAAGCTCAAAAAAGTGTCTAACATCAGTTCAAGTGTAAACTAAATCTCTGCCAGGCATTATGAATCGGTATGCAATTAGAAAACTTTAATAAAGACCAAATTTCCTAAGTCCCTGACCTTGACATCAAGGTCACTGAGCGGGGTTGGGGTAGTACTCTGTAAAACTTTGGACTAATATCTAGGTACAGTGCAAATATAAAAAGAATTCATCTATGGGTTCAGGAGATATGTGTCTTTAAAAAACTTTAACCAAAACATCCAATCAATAAAAAGACAATTCTCTAAGTCCATGACCTTGACATCAAGGTCACTGAGGGGGGTGGGGGTAGTACCTTGGAAAACTTTGGACCAATATCTAACTACAATGCAAGTATCAAAGGAATTCATCAATGGGTTAAGGAGATATTGGGCTTTATAAAACTTTAACCAAAACATCCAGTACAAAAAACTCCCAATTTTCTAAGTCCATGACCTTGACAGCAAGGTCACGGAGTGGGGTGGGGGTGGTACCCTGTTAAACCTTGGACCAATATCTAACTACAGTGCAAGTATCAAAAGAATCCATCCATGGGTTAAGGAGATATAGGTCTTTAAAAAACTTTAACCAAAACATCCAATCCGGACGCCGACGCGGACGCCGACGCCAGGGTGACAACAATAGCTCTTCCTGAACTTTCGTTCAGGCGAGCTAAAAATTGCAGAAAAAATGGAATTCTAAACTGACTTAACGACAATCTAGCAGTTTTAAATTTCAGTTTTAGCCAGAAAAGCTCAACCTTCTAAAGTTGCAGTGGCATTGTTATAAACATTTCAAAACTGTATGCATGACACAATTCAGAAACAAACTGATGCATTCTTAATTAAGAATGTTGCGAAGAAATTTCTTTACATGTCAAGAAAAGCAGAGCTGATATTTATGACTAATAAGTCCATAATCTGATAATCAAATTTACTATTGTTTTGATTCAAAGGGAGGTAATTTAATCTTTGCCATTTGAAAGTTTGATCTGATTTGATTTAGATGTTTCTGGATTATAGGGTTTCTTGTGAATTTACAACACAAACATAATGGTACTGCGCTTGAGCAGAATACACCAAGTCTCACTTTCTGTTGTTTACTAGGTATGCGAGGTAACTCTGTATATGCAAGCAGGAAACTTAAACATTCAAACCTTTTCCATGGACAAATGTTTGGGCAACCAGTTGAAAGTAAAATGCCTTGAAAATATTATATCTGGAATTGTCAATATCACGATTAAAATTGCGGCGGAACTTATTTTGGCGAGTATATGGTATACTATCACAAAAAGACCTATCATTTGGGAAAGAATGTTATTGTCATGTGTGCTATGAAATACACACTAAAAATCACAGTATGTAGTCAAATTTACGTACACAAAAGTATTACTTACGAGACATTGCGGGAAACTGCGCGTGACTAGTAAACAACTTTTTATTCTGACAGTATTTTCTTGAATATATCTGCACTGACAAAATATTTTACAGGTCTGTTTTTACAATAATATTGGGCATATTTCCTTCCATCTAGTAACGTTTAGACGCTGGAGATACACTCTCCGTTTTAAGCCTGATTTTGAGAAAAACATGTAGATTTTGCATATTTTGCCAGGAAGCAGCGTTTAATTTCTTTATTCCTTTATCAGTCGCAAAACTGAACCTATCTGCGGGTGGCCTACTTAGTGCTCTTTACAACCATGGTTATGTCAGAGTCCAACTTTATTCGTTTCAAGAATAAACAGCCATGTTTCACAGAAAGGGTCTACCCTTTCGCATTTACAGCCATCTCAGCTTTCCTTTTAAACATTTACGACCATCTGCGCAACATAAACAGGAATCTTGACACGACCATCGATAAAAACTCTGGTATGAAATCATCTGTATCAGAAAGTTTGCATTAAATCACGTCTTCCTCTCAATCTAGTTATGCAGTAAAGCGTTCAAAGACAGTTTTGCCCAACTTCCATGACTAAAATAACCCTAATCCTCCCTTAAATACAAATAAAACCCATGAAAACTATTCCATCGTCTTATAACTATAGCCATGGTATTTCGGTAAAACAGTGTTTCGTAACGCTTTACTGCATATCTAGATTGAGGATAAGACATAATTTAATGCAAAACTTCCAAAATGTACGATAACATACAAAACTTTTGTCGATGGTTGTGTCAAGATTTGTATTTTGTTGCGCAGATGGTAGTAAATGTTTAAAAGGAATCCTGAGATGGTCGTAAATGCGAAAAGGTAGACCCCTCCTGTGAAACATGGCTATTTATTCTTGAAACGTATAAAGTTGGAATCTGATTAAACCTTGGTTGTAAAGAACACTTAGTAGGCCACACCTGATGATTTCAGTTTTGCAAACTATAAAGGAATAAAGACTGTACATGCTGCCTTCTGGCGAAGTAATAGAAAAATGCAAAAATCTACATGTTTTTCTCAAAATTAGGCTTAACACGGTGTGTGTATCTTCAGCATCTATATGTTTCTAGATAGAAGGAAATAAGGTCAATATCATTGTAAAAAAACAGATCTGTAAAATATTTTGTCAGAGCAGATATATTCAAGAAAAACGGTCAGAAAATAAAGTTGTTTACCTGTCACGCGCAGTTTCCCGCAATGTCTTGTAAGTAATACTTTTGTGTACGTAAATTTGCCTACATACCGTGAAAATGAGCAAACACACATTTTGTCTGAGATATTTTGTGTAACAAGCACCGAAAGCTCACTTGAACAAACGTAATGACGTTGACGTCAAAACATACTTGCATGACTTTAATAACTTCATAAAAAACTGCACTACCTGTGTGCTTCTATAGTCTGTATCTCAGTAATGAATAATGGTAACCATCTCAAATTTTCAGAAAATGTTTGGAAAAGCTAATACTTTTCATTAGAACGAATTAGGTATGTGGGGTCACTCTAGAGAAGATAAGCGCCATTTTATAGCCGAATAAATACTGTATTCTAATGCACTTATGTATGTAACGAGACGTCTGATTGGATAACGTCAAAAATTTGCGACAGTATATTCTGCGATAAACTGTGGCAAACCCGAAGTCATTATAAAACGTCACTTCTCATTGGCTGACGTTTGGTTTTACGCTGCTGAAAGCATTTGCTTTGGGTGCAGAGTAGCTAACTTTTAAAGGTGAAAATGTGAAAAGTGCATAAGAATGGGGATAACTATATTATAAATTGTCATTTAGGGAGGTAAATCCTTGGTTTTATGGTCGCAAATTGCGTTTTACGGCTCCGCCAATGGCGTGTCACTGTAAAACCAAATTTCTGACCATAAAACTGATGATTTACCTCCCCAAATGACAATTTTGAGTACAGTTATCCCCTACATGTAAATGATTCATTGATCACCTGAAATTATCTACAGCTTCCTTTGTGTTGTCAGTGTCAATCATCTGATGAGCCTCAACATCTAGACCATTACAACATGCTAGACATATCATCTGCTGAAAGTTCACACCTTCCTCTTTTATCATCTGAAGTTAAAAATCAATGTAAACAGAATGCCAAGATGGCCCTAAATCACTCAAAGGAATCTTTATGCTACTTTCTACTCCATAGGAGATTATTGTCTACGCACATGGGCACAGACTTTCTAGTAATTGCTTTTGGCATGGGGATTACAGCCATAAGTTACCCACAATGCAGCTTAACCTTTATGCAACTGTTCATATATCATGTGGCGTGAGCGCTATTTGCGAGATGTCATGAGTGGCCATAAGCTGTTCGCAAATATGTCGCGAGCACTATTCACATGGATGTCGTGAGCGGCCGTATGTAATACCGCCTATATGGTATCACGAGGTAGCAGAATGTATTGCAAGGTACAGATTAGTGAGTGACTTGACATTTTACAAGCCTTTTAAACTGTCTTTCAACCATGGAATGGTGTGATACCTACCACTGGCACCCGTGCTTGAAATCCACCAATGAAGATTTTGGGTCAGCTTTGAGATTTAAACGAAAGTTTTATTTTAGATTTTTGTGGTTGCAATGGTTTATCTGATAAGCATTAACAATTAATGGTCGCTAAGGGTAGACCAGATTTTTGTGAAAGTTTTACTTGTAGTACAGGCAGTCAATAGTGATAGGCCGATGATCAATTATAATCAATTGCTTTTGGTTTTAGCTTCAGATTGCAATCACAGATTGAGAAATGCCACTATCATTGTAATCTAAATCAACTGATGGTATTGTGCACAACCCGTGGTGAATGTAGAATAATCAGTTTCTGGTGCCAGAAGGAATGTATGGAAATGAAATAGACCTTTTTCACGTTGTTTCTGCGCATGTGCGTCCCGATAATCGGCGAGACTTTACACAGATGGGGCTAAAGATTTTCCGCCTATGAGTCTTTACATGTAATGAATGATAATTTCCTTGTTTTAATCATTTATATTCTTATTAATTATTCAATGAAATTCATATCTTTATTTTCAGCAACCTTACACATCAAATATTGTGAATACTTGTCTTTATTTTACAAATAAAGCTGATGATCTGCCTAAAATAAGCACTCTGCAATTACACAGCCACAGTCTTTATGCTGTTTTCTTTTTAACTTTAATTAATAGGATGAATGGCTTGAATTTTTTTTATAACAACACAAAACTCAGAAACAGGTATAAATCCTGATGTAAATTATAGAGAAACTGAGCCAACTGTATTATTATATACTTTGAATTTAAGATATTAAAACACAGAGTATTTTTATTCCATTTGATTTTGCTCTATCAAATATACCTTTTCCAATCGAATCCCCTTTAACAGAAAAAGTGCTAATAGAAATAAAAGTCATCTCTAAATCACCTCGTTATTAGAGTCATGAAACCAGTGATAAATTATTTTATATGTTAATAAGAGATGAAAATGAACAAGATTGTTTACAGGAGGATGGACAGGCAGACAAACAGCATACCGGGTACCGATAAAATTTCCAATACCTCCGTATCGGCCAAAAATGATCCATAATATACGGAGATATGGACGCTATCTGGAGCACTGGTAACCTTCGGTAGCATCTCATCTCAAAGGCCTGCGTTCTTTTCTCTAACTCTGCCATCAAGGTCCAAGATTCACAGGCATACAGAAATATGGAAATGACAAGGGAGCGCATAAGTTTCACCTTTGATCCAAGAGATATATTGTTATCTCTCCAAGTTGGTTTCAGCTTGGTAAGAGCTGAAGTGGCTTGTGCAATCCTTGAGAGAACCTGTTTTGAGCCATCATCTGAGACAACTGCTCCAAGGCATTTGAAGCTTGTTACAGTACCCAGCTTCTGTCCTTTTACTTTGCTCTCCCTCTGGATGCCATCTGCGATGTTTGTCATCAGTTTGGTCTTCTCAGCACTGATCTCCATCTTATACCTTGTGCAGGTTTGTGGTCGAGACTTTCAACTAAGGCTTCTAGTTCCTGCTCTTCCTCAGCTAGAGCGTCTGTGTCATCTGCAAAGCGCAGATTGGTAATGTTTCTGCCGCCTATGCTAACCTTTCCGTCATGTTCTTCCAGAGCATCAGACATGATCCGTTCGAGAAAAATGTTGAAGAGAGTTGGTAACAGAAGACATCCTTGTCTTACTCCAACTGTTGTTCTGAACCATTCTCCTGTGCTGCCATTTATCAGGACTGCACTTGTAGCTTTGTCGTATAGCTGCTCAGTGGTGCGAACTAGATTTGCACTGATATTGTTCTTCCGCATGGTGGCCCATAAGGCTGCCTGTCATACCCTGTCAAAGGCTTTTTTGGAATCAATCTGGCTATACAGTCGTCTAAATGAGTAGATGAAGATTTATGAGTACAAAAGGTCAAGATCATTCTTTGACCTTAGTCCCAAGATCTCAAAAGACACTGAGACAATTGTAAACAAATTTCATATAGAGCCTTCCGAGGTTGACAGAAATAAAATTTGTTCAAACAGTCAAGGTCACATAATCAACATGGCCACCATGCTAAAAACCTTTAAAATCTTCTTCTCCAGAACCAATTGACTGATGGCTATGAAAAGTGGTATGAAGCACTTGGTACCTGAGCACTTCCAAGATTATTCAAATTATGACCTTGGGCTGACCTTGACCTTTTTATTTGGAAGTTTTGAAGATTTTGGCCAAAGATTGTTCAAATGGTGACCTTGGGTTTGACCTTGACATTTTTAGGGCAAGGTCAAATTTGCTTTCTGGTGCTTTTATATGGGAAAATGCTTAACTATAAGAGTTCATGGAACCAAATACAATTATTGATTGATTTGATTTGTTGTTTAACGTCCACGGTAAACAGCTATGGTCATGTAGGGACGGTCTGTTAACCTAACCACACTATTCCTGGGCAGGCTTAGACCTCCTAAGCGGTTAACCAGTACTAAGTGCACATACTTTCGCCAGTAACTGACAACTGCCCTTTTTGAATCAGCGGAAGGAGAAACGAAAGTATGTGGCCAGACCGGGTTTTGAACCCGGACCTCTGACTTACGAGTCAGGTGCCCTACCGATTGCACTAAACGGCCCGGCATACAATTATTGAATTGAACTGGACATTTATGACCAAAAAACAACTAGTTTCTGTCACATGGATAAAAACAAAGATCAGGAATTATGACTTGATTGTTATCTGCATGCTTAATTCAACTTGTTTCCAAAAACATGTCTTCAGAAATTTCTGGCATGTCAGAGACCATATCTGAACACAATTGGCTGTACAGGAAAAGAATAGATAACCCTTACAATGGAATTTCATGTTGGCAAAAAAGTGAGATTATTCTTTCATAAGGCATTAAATTCATGTAGTGCCATTGTGTAGTGTGGCTATAAAAATGAAAGTGCTAGTCTAAGAAAAAATCAAACTGGACCATGAAAAATAGAAAACAAACCTGTGGACCTGATTTTTTTGACCTGCATTTGGTTAACCATGCATGCCTCTCATGTTTTTCCAGTTTGTTTGTGTGCTCTTTCCCTTTTGATTTGAGGGCTGCATGTGAGATCTGATTGTATTAATTTCTGATTGTTGCCTATCTTTTTATTTTTCAGTAATTTTCTATATATCATTCAATTACCTGTAAAGGAACACAGCAGTCCAGCATATTTTCATGATACCATCTCCAGGGTCCCTTCCAGATCCTACCAGGGTCCACATTGAGGGAATTTAGAACCATCACCAGGGTTGTTAGACCACAAAATGCAGGTTCATCCTGGGTACGAAACTGCTCGGCTAGCTTGAAGTAACATTCCATATGACCTTGGCTCAGTGATTCAGAGAAAAGTTTTTTGCCTGTAGAAATAAGCAAAAATTCAATTTTTAACACATCTGGAAAATGTAACTGACAAAGATGTACGCCAACAGTGGAGATCTCTATCAGACTATTTATAAAGTCAACCGTTTGAGGGTTATGAAGTGTACAGGATTTGTGATGGACAGACAGGACAAGGAGGAAAGGGATCAAACTAAAGTCAGACTGTGGTGCCCCAACAAACTCATTAGGTTTAGAATAGATACATAGGTTGACAGACAGTTGTTGTTGTTATTGCTTTAAGTAAACAGCTATGGTCATTTCCAGATGGCCAGTTAACCTAACCACACTATTCCTAGGCAGGCTTAGACCTCCTAAGCAGTTCAACAGTATTAAGTGCATAGACTTTTGCCAGTAACTGACAACTGCCCTTCTTGAATCAGCAATAACTACATACGTCCCATTTTTCAAACGGGCATATAAAAACAATAGGTCTTCCCCAGAGGAGGCGACACATAGTACCTATTGTGATCCTACTTGCTTAAGGGATGACAAACCCCTTCTAAAATGGGATCTATGCCTAAACAAAAGAATTTGCCCCTCGAGGAGCAAACTGTATTTTGGACTCCTATCTAGAAGGATCAAGGCAAAACTGGAGTAAGCAGCTTACTTTCCCTGACAGTGTACCCAGTCACCTTAATGTCTCAAACAGATACCGTTAGATATGTTAGAACCAATTTCTGGATTGTTCACAGCTAATGCACAATCATACAGCAATGTTTATAAAGGATTTATCACCGTTCCCAAGGTATTTCCTTAATATCTAGATCATGTATAATACAGCAGACACCAACACTGAAAAAATCTTGCAGTATAACCGGGCAATTTTTACATTCTTTTCAACAGTAGTTAAGTCATATCTGATGATGGGATTGCCTCATAGCTGATAAACAAGGTAGTACCTTCTGAGCTGCTAAATGCAATACACTGCTGTGGCAAATCTCTCCTATAAAACTGCTTCACCTGACTCTCGGACATTTCAGCTGACCTGAAAAATGTGAAAAAATGACCATCATAAGCCACATCTTGCAGTCAGAGCTTTTGCTTAAGGTGCATGGGCAGATCTCCACCTTTTTTCAGTCATATTTACAAAGAGGGGTTTACTCTTAAAGAAAACTATTTGCTCCTTGGTAGCTGGATGGAAGACACGGGGTGTGGGAAGGGGGTGGGGGATGCAAATATAAATTCTTCAAGTGCTGACCTACACTGAGAAGGAACTGAAACATGAAAACAGCCGAGTGGCTTCCCCTGAAAGGCTTCATTAAAGGTGAATGGCTATACTTCAAGGAAGATCACTCTGATAGAACTACAGGTATCTTGTCACTTTTTACAGGTGACTGCTCTTATAGGAAAGAATTTGCCCTCAATCATCATAGCAAACAAAAAAATTATAACAGTTGCTCTCACAGAGCAGAGAATGGTCATGGTCGTTCGATGTTGCTGGGTAACTTTCAGCGTTGGGGCGTCCTACTAATTTGGATCATTGTAGGGCAGGCCTATTGTGCTTGCAGTAGGTGCAAATGGGCTTGTTTGGACATTTCTTTGACCGATGCAGGCTCCATATGAAATTTGAGTTCAGTCTGCCCAGTGGTTTCAGAGATGTTTGAAAATGTTTATGGATGGATGACAGAGGCAGCTAACACCAATACTGTAAGGCTCAGGTGAGCTAAAAATGGCAGAGTCGCTTCCCCGAAAAGTACCCGTTCATGTTGAGTTCCTTTGATGGATTTGAACTATACTGAACTAGGGGAACACAGATGATAGAATGGTAGCATCATTATCTCATGGTGGTGAAATCGATGTTTTCCAGGGAGTTTGTGGCTGGCATTATTGCAAAATTAGTTCTAATTCTTGCAGCATAACTTTATTTAGATTTGACCTAGTGATCTGGTTTTTGACCCAGTTTCAAACCTGACCTAGATTTTATGGAGATAAACATTCTGACAAAGTTTCATGAAGATTGGATCAAAACTGTGCCCTGTAGGGTGTACACGAAGTTTTTTTAAGATTTGATCTAGTGACCTAGTTTTTGACCCGACATGACTCAGTTTCAAATTTGGTCTGGATATTGTGAGAATAAACATTCTGACAAAGTTTCATAGAGATTGGGATCAAAACTGTGCCCTCTAGAGTGTACACAAAGTCGTTCTTATATTTGACCCTGTGACCTTATTTTTGACCCAAAATGACCCAGTTTCAAAGGTTATCTAGATTTCATAAAGATAAACATTCTGACAGAGTTTCATGAAGATTGGATCAAAACTGTGTCCTCTAGGGCGTACACAAAGTTTTTCTAAGATTTGACCTTGTGACCTAGTTTTTGACCCCACATGACACACTTTCAAACTAGGCCTGGATATTGTGAGAATAAACATTCTGACAAAGTATCATGAAGATTGGATCAAAACTGTGCCCTCTAGAGTGTACACAAGGTTGTTCTTATATTTTACTTAGTGACCTAGTTTTTGACCTGACATGACCTACTTTCAAACTTGGCCTAGATATTGACCATAAACATTCTGACAAAGTTTCAAAAAGATTGGATCAAGACTGTGTCTTCCAGAGCGTACACAAGGTTTTTCTAAGATTTGACCTAGTGACCTAGTTTTTAACCCGACATGACCCATTTTCAAAGGTGTCCTAGATATTGTAAGGCTAAACATTCTGACAAACTTTCATGAAGTTTGTATCCAAACTGTGACCTCTAGAGCGTACACAAGGTTTTTCTAATATTTGACCCAGTGACCTAGTTTTTTATCCGACATGACCCAGTTTCAAACTTGGCCTAAATTTTATGGAGATAAACATTCTGACAAAGTTTCATAAAAACTGGATCAAAACTGTGCCCTCTAGTGTGTACACAAGCAAAAGTTGATGGCCGGACACACATACGACGGACATCACGGTATCCCAAAAGCTCACCTGAGCAACTAACCAACTCACAGAGTAAATTCTTGCTTTTAATTTTTGCCTTCTTGGAAAAGGACTAGCAAAATACCATGTAACCTAGCTGGTCAGATTTTTCAGTTAATTGCGGATCCCTAGCAAAATTGAGGCTAAACCATACATGGAGGTGGGGCCATTTACCTTAATGCTGCTTTAAGAACTCATGTATGATGTGGCCCCTTTTCTCAGTTTTAATAAGGGGCCATAGCATCTGAACAGCTCCACATTATTCCACCATTTTCACAAAGGGAGGCAAGTTTTGTGACTTCCTGTTTACTTTCCTGCATCGAACTTACTTTCAAAGGAAGAATTTGCTCTCAACTTAGCAAATTCTTTTCTTTAAGAGTTCAGCCCCATTGAGAAGGGGAGGGGGGGGGGGGGAAAGAAAACAATAGAGTTACTTCCTCTGAAAGTGTAACCATTCACCTCAATAAATCAGATCGAGCTCCAGATAAGAGGAGTATTTGATGATAAGTCAAAAGATATTTGCTTATTTCTCAACAAAAGCAAAAGGGTCTGTTGAGAGCTAAGGTGGCTCAGAACAGAAGAGGGGTTACATCCTTCAGAGAAATTATCCCTTTATCACCAAATTACTCCAGCTTACCTAAAGATCAGTAAATATGTAACCAGTTCAACCTTGACATAGGTCATGACATACATCCTGATTACTGACCATCCTTTATCAGAAACTAATGACTGGCAAAACTGCAAAATTAATGTGCAATCTAGACTTCCACTGCATGTGGTCAACTGTGATCAATTGAGTTTCGCAACTATGTTTCTTCCGAAATGCATGTTGTCTGTCTGACAAAAGTTTATGTTCATCCAAATGCGCCATAATATTAGAGCAGACAATGTGTTCGAGTAACTTGCATGGTACACAAGTTAGAGAAACCGGTCGGTAATTGCAAGCCAAACACCTATCTCCTTTTTTGAAGAGCGGGCATATATTTGCAAGAGACCATTCCTTGGGGATTTCACCCGTGTCAATAGATCTCGGCATAACCATTACCAATGATTTGAAATGGAACACTCATGTCAGCAATATTTGCACAAAGGCTAATAGGACCCTCGGCTTCCTCAGACGTAACTTGGCAGCATGTCCACAAGATGTTAAAGAGTCAGCATACAAGGGACTGGTGCGCCCAGTCCTGGAGTATGGCAGTTCAGTTTGGGACCCTCAGAGTACACTTCTTCAAGATGAACTTGAGAAGGTGCAGAAAAGGGCAGCTAGATTTGTAACGGGAAATTACACATATGATCCTGGGAGTATGACTGGCATTCTGGAGAAACTTAAGTGGGAATCCCTAAAAAAGAGAAGGAAAGATAGTAGACTCATAATGCTGTACAAAGGTCTGAGGGGTGCAGCCAGTACATGTATACCCATAAATGACCTTGTTCCCCCAAGTAGGCGTACCAGGAATCATCATTCCCTGGCATTTCAAACCCCATTGGCTGGGACTGACATTTACAAGTCCAGTTTCTTCCCCCAGACTATTAGAGATTGGAATTCCCTGGAAGATTCACTTATTTCCGCTGCTGAAGGTGCAGAGGATTCAGTTACTAAGTTTACTTCTCTTATAAGGGCTAGGGACTAACTTCCCTGATTCACAGGTCCTGGTGAATGATTGTCCTTGGACGTATCACCAGTAAACAATTCTGATTCTGATTCTGATGTGTTATAGCTCATGAAAACTTTGAACACTAGAGACAATATCTCTTAATCTTTGATTGTTTTAAGCCGATCTCAGATAAGATGGGGTTAAATTTAGGATAATTCAGGGATATTTTCCTTATTTCTCAACAAAATTATTTACAGCTTACAAAAAGTGGGGGATATTTTGACAATGAAGTGAGTAGAAGAATTAATAATGATGGATGGGTTAGATCATTACTGTATATTAATAGAGCACTTTTCAAGTCACAAATATTCAGCAATGGAAACAGTCACAGCCGGTCATGTAGCCTTTAGCAACACATAAAGGACTATGGGGTCTAGACCTCAATTTCACATTGGCGAAAAAATTCTCGACATTCCAGTTCTATGAATATCAAAATTCTTCATAAAGTTCCAAAGTGAGGACACCTGCTTTGGCAGGCTTTGTTGTGTTATTTAAGGCAGGGCTGGAAAAATCCACTTGTCCGCTCGCCATGGCGAGTGCCTCAAGCTACAGGACGAGAAGAATTTCTCAGTACAGCCAAGTTAACTTATTAATTTCACTATACATCTTGTGATGCAGGACGAGGGACAATTTAAGGATTTTCCAGCCCTGTAAGGTGTAGAACACATGCAAATGTCACCATCGGTGAGACAATACTCCTCATAATCATATTGTTTATGCCTGCCATTTTGTCCTTTGATAAAACAGCATGAAAAGGTATCTGTAACCTGTTAACTGAAGCATTAGGCATCTATGCTGCATAAAAATGGTCAGTCATTGCTGTGCTGCATTCGTGTGAAAATTGGGTGTCCACCCTTTGTCTACTTCCAATTTACTCTAGGTCACGTGACAAGCTTAAAATAAATGTGTCAATATTTATACTGACGATCTCTTTGAACACTTGTTTAATGAATTATAGTAGTTTAATGTTCATTTATTTATTTTTCTTAATTATGCAGTTTTAAATGTCTTAATATCCCTTATTTTTTGTGAGCAGTATATGTTTGTGACCCCTCATTAGAACCATCTTGGCGAGACGGTTTTAATGATGGGTTACAACATAAGTTGTTAAGACGAAATATGGATAATTATCCCTGTTAGCCTGGTGAATAATTGGTAGACAGTATATAACTACAGTAGAACTTCAATGGCTTGAACTCTGATGCATATAACTAACTACAATAGAACTTCAATGACTCAAACTCTGATGGCTTGTTTACCCTGTCTAGCAAGAACTCATTTTTGGGTCCCTAGAGGTTAATTTATATGGAAAGAAACCCTGGATGGCTAGAACTACCTTTGCCTTGAACTAATTCTCATGGTCCCAAGCATGTTCTTTACTATATATCTCCAAATTTGAGACGTCTTCCAAAATTCTGTTTAGGATTTCCATAATTCATTTTTGGATATCCAATATTTCATTTTACGAGGGTTGATCCAGAAGTAATGTCACTGCAGCTAGAACATCATGTAGACTAAAGGGAGACCAATAAAATTTCATATTTAAGTACCTTAATCTATTTGCATTATGGGCTGAAAATGTCATAGAAATACAGTGCACAGTAACTGAGATATCGAGATAGACAGAAGGCATGGTAACGAAACGCGCCGCACGTCAATGACGTTGTTGACGCACCAGACGAAATTTCGATATTGTGTCATGTCCAAAGTAGCATGCATATTCGCTGTTCCAGCATAGCACTAATGTCTCTTCACCCATGTTTATCTCATCTTTAATATTACTTGAAGGGCCCCGCAACTCAATTATAAGAATTTTACACAATATTCGAATTTCAGAACATTGATCTTCATATACGGGGACCAAAGAAAAGTGACGTTTTTGTCTGACATTGCACATAAAGGTCTTCCGGTTTTCAGACTATCCTCTAGCGACTCATCTGCACGCGTATCGCGCTGATTGCAGCTATAAACAAACCTCATAATAACTGTTATTCCACCACATGTCTAACTAAACAGCTCTAGAGTCTCTAATGGTGATATTCCAAATTCGAGGCAAAACCGCACATATCAGCTGACGCGTTTATGTCAGAAATCAACATTTTTACTCCCGGCAGTAACAAGCATTAGCGCTAGCTAGCAAACTTCAACTGCAGCGACGATTTTAAAAATTTCAACAGTGGGCGACCGAAATATATTTCGTCATTGTATCAAATTTTTACCTGATTTGGCGCAATAGTTTGATTTTGATTTGTGATTGCCTTTGAACATTATGTTTATGTAATTAACGTTATTCTGACGTGCGGCGCGATGGCGTCGGTGGCATACTTTGAACGTCTACATAATTGGAATGAAAAAAGATTCCAATTATATATTTATTCTGTAAATCAGAACTGAATTACATTGCAGCTTGATATGATTTTTATAATAATGCTACGATGAATATGCGCGCAGTGGACACAGTGACATTACTTCTGGATCAACCCTTGTATAATGCAAAAATTAATAATGGATACAGGGATACAGACTGACTCATTTTCCATAGGAGCAAGCTGGGCCCCTAAAAACTGAAAATTAGTGACCCAGCCAGAAATTAAGGGGCCCACATTTGAGAATCTTTTATTCAATGTCTGCGCGAGAATTGCGCCATTTTCGTAGGCTTTGCAGTAAACCCTTCTTTCTTCAGGGTTTTGCTTGCTTTTAGCATTCATGTGTGAAACACCAGCGATGTATCACCACATTACGTGCGAAAAATTTATATTTATAAACGTTTGAGATTTTTAGCTGTCAAATCTATCTCTTTCATTACGAGGAGGCGGCCATGTTGTTTCTTGATAGTGAGTAAAATCCAACACACAAGTATGACGGAATACCGAATATTCAAAGCAGATATCGGCGTGGAAGTTAGCAATACCCTTCGAGATGGCGGATTTTACTCCAAGCCGAACGATCGCAAGCTGGGCGACTGTCATGATTTTAATTTTGGTCGCCCAGCCGATTTTTTACTCGCAGTGGACGAGTGGGCGACCGCTAGTCTGTATCCCTGGGATATCTTAGATTAATTATGGTATCCATATTTCGATATATGGATATCCAAAATAGAATTATGGATATCTACAAATCAAATTTTGGACATTCAATGTTCATTTTGATATTTTGATATCCATAATTCAATTTATACATGTAAAAAAAAAAATAAAACTATGGATATCCATAAAACTAATTATGGATTACAAAAAACAAAATGAATATAAATCAGATATCCATTAACTGAGTTACGAGCATCTAAAGATCAAATCACTGAAATCCATAAATAAATAATAAATATAAGTCTTATACAAATTTTAAGTACAGGTCTGATGCGTAACCGACAAGTCCACTTTTCACTAAGGTTGACTGCCCATTTTAGCACAATTTAAACCTACTTTGCTACAGCTGACTGCTTACTGATATAACACCTTATCATGGCAGCTTTGATAAGAACAGAAGCCGTCTCTGCAGCAGATGCCATTGTTAACCTAAATTAAGTTGATTTTACCTTCACTGATTTGACTGTCGACAATTTGGCACAAAGGAGCTGGCAGAATGGGAAATATTACTGCAGTCCGTGAACAGTCTGGCCTTGGTCTACAGTGTTTGTCCAGACATTCTTGTCCCAATATTTAGTGAGGTTATGCAAGTTTTACTGATCATTTTGGAACATTTATTTGCTTGTATGACCACATTCATACCTGCGTTTATATATCACTTTGCGTGAAAACCCAAGTATATGCATGTACAAATGAATATGATGAAGAGGGAAAGATATCAGAATCCAAATAACATCTATGCAAAGAGATATATTAATAAGCATCAGTTCTGGAAAGCCTTAACTACCATGGTGAAAGCCCGTAAGTCAACAAGTTCTTATAGCTTGAAAACTGTTTCTCAAAACCTTCACTATTGCTTATGCCCTTTATTCAAGGTTTTCTGAATACCTGTTTTTAGGTCCAGTTTCAATAAATATATAGTTTTACTTAGAAACCAGTTCAACTATTTCAACAGCAGAGTATTAGCATTCGAATCATAGAGTTCAGAATTTGGCCTTTTCCATGCTTTCATTTTAAGGAGTCATAGGATGGCTTCTAAGCATGTATTTATGCACAATTAGCCAGGTAATCAGAATTGTTTACTGGTGATATGCTCAAGGACAATCATTCACCAGGACCTGTGAATCAGGGAAGCTAGTCCCTAGTCCTTACACAGGCGCTTGAAGTTCTATGCTATCAAACATATTTCAATGCCGCTAAACATCTAGGTTATGAGCCATTTTGAAGAAATGGCCAGGTGTGCAAGTCTGTGTTCGACTCCATTATGGTCTCCAATTTCTGGTGTATCAACGTCGCATAGCAACGTCATCAGGTTCTATTACGGGAAAAATGAAGTGATTCTGCGGATAACGACCTTCTTAAATGTACAGTCTCCTACTCTGTCCTATCATCAAACAACAAAATCAACGATCAGACTGTACCGTGTGCAAGCTAATCTGCATCTTTGTTGTTCGGAAAGTCAGTAAATGTAGGCCTCAGTCAACAAATGAAAATTTTACGCCAACGTTACTGCGTAGTTTTGACGTTGTTGACACGAACGTCATGACGTCATTTTCATCATGTTTGTTTCAAGTTTTCACTTGTTAGAAACGTTTTGATCGAAATTAGAACAAACCTGATATTGTAAATACATGGAAACGGTGATGTACAACGACATTGGGCATATCTAAAAGAGTAATTGAATGATTTCGCTGATGTGTGAATTTCAAAGCGGACAAGCACATGCTCAACTTTGGCGCAGCACAGTAAACCGGAAGCTGGACACCGTAATGGTGTCTGTATTTTCTGGCAAATTTTGAATTCAGGATTACTGCACCGCATTAACCATAACTGAACAAATTTATCATGTTTATAGATACATTTTGAAACGATGCCTACAGGTAAGAAGTTTGCTTTTGTTGGGGTGTTTCTAACTGACAGTTTTAGCAGTCAAAAAATCGAGGCATTTTTGCTTGCATACCTGGCCATTTCTTACGAAATGACCTATAGACTGCGTCAAGTATAAAGGGTTTTGAGGTTTTTTTGAGCATAGAACTTCAAGCGCCTGTGTCCTTATAAGAGAAGTAAACTTAGTAACTGAATCCTCTCCACCCTCAGCAGCAGAAATAAGTGAATCTTCCAGGAAATTTCAATCTCTGGCACCTATTTACGCGGTGTTCTATTCAATATGAGCATCCAAAAATTAAAACTCACCAAAATTGG
This sequence comes from Ctena decussata, assembly GCA_963989385.1. Classification (NCBI taxonomy): domain Eukaryota; kingdom Metazoa; phylum Mollusca; class Bivalvia; order Lucinida; family Lucinidae; genus Ctena; species Ctena decussata. Next base: position 99,820,801 of record OZ022502.1, on the reverse strand, counting down.
GCTGTAATGACCCACTCCTGAAATCGGGCCGAGACCACCTGACCGGAAGGGATTAGGACATAAACGGCCTGGGGGCCAAACAGGAATAGGACCAAAACAACTCATTACCTTTAGGGGTAACTCAATGGATGCATGTAAAGACCTGATATAACAGAGGGAGTACCGTAACAGAGGTAAACCAAATGCCAAGCAAGCAATTCAGTACATTTCTGATTGTACCGCTAACTGATAACTACCGATTACTGGGTCATACCCGGTTTTCTCAGGCTTGTGTTGAAGGACCTTCAGCTTTACTCCTGAAATGCTTCTGCAGCTCTTCACAGCTGAACAGCGTGTCAATGGTGCGCCAGAAAACGATGAAAGTCTACAGCAACCAATCATCTGGCTAAGAAACGTGACAAATAGTGGAAATGCACATCGATTTTCGAAATGCAATTGTCTTTTTTCTTGAAGAGTAGCGGTAGGAAGGGAAGATAAATTGACGCCTGACTGTCCGCATAATCGCCGTGCTTAAAATGGTAGAACCCCCTTGCACCTGTCCAAGACCCAGTGGATGTCCTAGTCCACAAGCATGTTAATAATAACTGGGTGTAAAGAATCGAATACAGAGCTTTGTTGCACCCATCGTTGTTGTTGTATAAATTCTGCCTTTAGATAGGCACACCTCTTCTCGAGTAGAACTGTTGTTGTTGTTGTTGTTGGAGTGTCCATATTACCAATTTTAAAATGATGAACCCATCACCCTATTTACAGCTTAAATAACTATTTACAGTAAGGGCAGCGTGCTGAATTGTGCGACGGCTTCCATATAAGTGAAACTTCAGGAGGATATAGATCATTTATGGTGTTGGGCAAGGAGTTGGGCATGAGATTCCAAGCGGCCAAATGCAATATAATGCAGATTACAAGGAAGCGGATCAAGAAGATCAATGCTTCCTATACCTTGAACGGTCCTCAATAACTTTGAAACTATCAAGTATCTCGGCATAACTGTAACCGTATCTATAAGTTCACCCACTGTTTACCTATGACCTTTTATATTTGCATGTAGCATGCATGAGTAACGCGCACTGCTGCGCCAGGCGCTTTTAGGAGTTCTTTGTTAGATCTTGAATAAAGTAGATGTATGTAAACAACACAGTGTGTTGAGTTCTCTTTGAGCTTTAATTAATACATCTTAACTGTTTTCATGAACTCGAAAACATAACATGGTGTCTAGAAGTGAAATCTAATTGACATTATGGAATTATCAGGAATTACTCCTCCAGCAATGCGCTGGGATGACACAAACTTGCCAGAACAATGGGAAAAATTTCGCCGACACGTGGACTTAATTTTTTCAGGACCGTTGAATTCTAAAACGGAAGAAGAACATGTTTCTTATCTGTTGCTCTGGGTAGGAGACAAAGGAAGGGACATTCGCCACTCATGGACGGACATAAGTGAGGGTGACGCGAAAAAGTTGGAAACATTTTACTCCAGGTTCAAAAAACACGTTCAGCCGACGCTGAATCCTATCTTTGCTAGATATCAATTTAACAATGAGGTTCAAGGCAGTGAGACAATAGACTCATTTGTCACAGGCTTAGACTTAAAGCCAGAGACTGCAGTTTTGACAAACCCGAGGAAATGATACGGAACAGGATCGTGTTTGGAACTAATTCCTCAAAGATACGGGAAAAACTAATCAATGTCGGAAAAGAATTGACACTAGATAAAGCTGTACAAATTAGCCAAAATTACGAGTATGCTATGGAGCAAATGAAGCAGATGTCATCAAACCAAAATGACATTCATGTGGTACGAAAGAAGAACAACTGGGGGACGAAACGATCGGGCGCCAAAAAGGGACAAAGGCAAACAAATGGGGCTACGGGATATACACTACATCAACCATCGGATCGTCAAAAGATGAACAAAAATCAAAATCAATGTAGAAATTGTGGATATGACAGTCATAATCAAGGTGAAGTGTGTCCAGCAAAAGGACAAACTTGCAGGAAGTGTGGCAAATCCAATCATTTCAAGCGCGTGTGTAGATCAAAAACGGTGCATGAAGTAAATAATGAACAGACTGAGGAAGAACAGAATTTATCGGATTTTTATGTTGATACGGTAAATAAGTCTTTTTCTCATTATGATCAAGCTTTTGCCACTGTACATGTTGGTCCAAAGAAAACACCCCTTAGGTTTAATATAGACTCAGGGTCTCAAGCTAACATTATTCCATTAAGCAAATTTCATGAGCTTAACATAAAGCACCCATTAGCATCCCCTGATAGTCAATTATCCTCGTATACAGGTGATGCCTTGAATGTCAAAGGTACTATCACTCTGACCTGTCGCTATAATAACAAAAGCGTTGACGCACAATTTTGTATTGTAGAAACAAGTAAGATACCCTTACTGAGCCTCAAAACCTCTCTTGACCTCAGCTTAATTCAGCTGATATACTCTGTTGACAATCCTGTTTGTCAAAGTGTAGAATAGCAGGAGACTTGCACCAAGGAAAACATCCTGCAAAAGTTTCCCGACTTGTTTAAGGGAGTAGGTTTGATCCCCGGTGACATACAACTCCATTTAAAGCCCGACGCAGTCCCAGTGGTAAACCCGCCTCGACGAATACCGGTAGCATTACGTGATAGATTTAAGTCTGAATTGTCGAGAATGGAAAGTCAAGGCATAATTGCCAAGGTAACGTGTCCAACGGATTGGGTAAACTCGTTTGTAGTTGTAGAGAAACCCAAAACTAAAAGCCTAAGGATATGTCTCGACCCTAAAGCACTTAATGGCGCGATCCGCAGACCGCATTATCCGATGCGCACTTTCGATGAAGTAGTGTCGCACTTGTCAGGAGCCGCATACTTTTTTGTACTTGATGCAACAAGTGGCTACTGGAGCTTAAAGCTTGAGGAAAAATCGTCGTACCTTACCACATTTAACACACCTTTCGGACGGTACCGGTATCTCCGCGTTCCGTTTGGCTTGAACTGCTCTCAGGACGAATTTCAACGCAAGATTGACGAGTCGTTCGAAGGAATGTCGGGTGTCACGGCTATAGTCGACGACATTCTAGTGTATGGCAAGACAAGAGCCGAACGCGATGAAAACTTGCGCAAGGTACTGTCGCGCGCTCGTGAACGCGGCATCAAGTTAAATCCGGACAAATGCACGATAGGCGTAACGGAGGTACCTTATTTCGGTCACGTACTAACGCAAAACGGCTTGAAAATTGATGACAAGAAACTAATTGCCATTAAACAAATGTCAGCCCCGAAAGACAGAGCTGAATTGGAGACCATATTGGGGATGGTCACATACTTGACACGGTTTGCTCCAAACCTAGCTACAATAACAGTCCCTTTGAGAGACTTGTTGAAGAAGGACGTAGAATTTATTTGGGATGACTGTCATGACACAGCATTCCAGAAAATCAAAGACGTCCTGACTGAAAGTCCTGTTTTAGCATTCTTTGACCCTGAGAAGCAAATAACGCTCCAGGTAGATGCTTCAAAATATGGACTGGGTGCTACCATGTTACAGGAAGGTAGACCTGTATCATACGCATCAAAAACACTTACTCAGACCGAGGTAGGATACGCACAGATCGAGAAAGAGATGCTCGCGATTTTGTTCGGTTGTAAGCGCTTTCATCAGTATATTTACGGTAAACACGTAATTGTAGAAAGCGATCATAAGCCATTATCATCAATCGCAAAGAAATCTCTCTGTAGCGCACCGCCTGGATTACAGCGTATACTATTACAACTGCAAAGGTATGACCTTGAAATTCGCTTCGTCAGTGGAGAGTGAACATTCCGGTCGCTGACACCTTAAGTCGGAAATTCCTCTCAGATACGTATCCAGAACTGTCTGATGGCTTGGATTTACATATCCACACTATTATTTCGACAATTGCTGTTTCAGACCGTAAACTAGAGCAGGTGCGACAAGCCACGCGAAACGACGTACAATTTCAAATATTGAAGCAGACGATTCTGGACGGATGGCCGGACACTAGAAAACAGTGCCCATCGTCAATCTTAGAGTTTTGGAATCACAGAGACGAGTTGTCTACCGCGGACGATCTCGTTTTTAGGGGACAGAAAATAGTGATTCCAGCATCTCTCAGACATGAGATGACCCAAAAAGTGCATGACTCGCACATGGGGGTGAAAAAAACTCTTCAGCGCGCGCGAGACATAATGTTTTGGCCGCGTATGACCGCTGACATTACAAGTCATATGTTGAACTGTAACGTTTGTTTGCAGTATAGAAAGTCCAACACTAAGGAACCCCTGGTTTCACATAAAATACCAGACCGACCTTGGCAGGTCGTGGGTACAGATGTATTCACATGGGACAATAAAGATTACCTAGTCACAGTTGACTATTTTAGCCGGTACTTTGAGGTAGACCTACTTTCCAGTACGTCAAGTATTTCAATAATACGAAAGCTTAAGGTCATTTTCTCGTTTGCAAAGGACTGGAATTTTCAAGTTGTCCATAGCTCACCACTTTACCCTAAAAGTAATGGCTTGGCCGAGAAAACAGTCTCCATCGTAAAACGCATCTTTAAAAAAGCAAAAGACAGCAATAATGACCCATTTTTGGCAATCCTGGAATACAGGACTACTCCTTTAGCATGTGGGTCATCACCATCTCAGCTGTTAATGGGTAGGCGTTTAAGATCAGTACGAACAATTGAAACCGCAGCAAATTAAATTGAACGACGTGCGCGAAAAGTATTCTTACGACCGTGAAAAACAAAAGACATACCATGACAGGTCGTCAAAGAAACTACCATTACTAAAAATAGGCGACAAAGTACGTGTACAATTGTTTAACAAATTATGGAAGCCTGCATTAATCACCGACAAACACGATGATCGATCTTACATTTTGCAAACCAATGACGGAGGCACTTACCGCAGGAACCGTAAGTTCATTCATAAAACAAAAGACCAGACTCGCGAGAATGTTGAACTTTTGCCTTTACAAAATTCTCTCACGCAGCCTGATGTTGATTCAGAAAGGACGCCTACGTGTCAGCAAGATATCAGCAACCTCCGCAATGAAAGCGCTGAGTCAGCAAATATTTCCCCTGAAATGGCCTCTCCTATCAAAACAGACACGGGAAAATATATCACTAGATCAGGGCGTCAGGTCATTCCTAACAAATATTTGAGCGACCCCATGTGGCAAAAGTGAACTTGATCTTAATGATAAATAGATTATATGGAGTGGTTATCTTTCACATGTGCCTACGATAAACATATCTGACATTCAGTATCCGAATTATCTATATCCATATCTATAAAGTATCTATAAACTTTCTTCAGTAGGATTTAAAGGCAAAGTTCTGGGCTGGCTCTCTAGTTATCTTTCCGAAAGAAAGCAACGGGTTGTTTTAAATGGCCAAGCTTCAGACTGGACTGTTGTTGAAGCAGGTGTTCCTCAGGGGTCCATTCTTGGTCCTCTGCTCTTTCTTCTATATATCAATGACATAGTGAACCAAATAGGATCTAATATACGTCTTTTCGCACACGCTACCAGCCTATTTATTATTGTAGATAACCCCGGCAACGCTGCCGTAATCATGAATGCTGACCTACAAATTATCTATCTCTGGTCAGAGGAATGGCTTGTGGATTTCAATGCTTCTAAAACATTCGCTATGACTGTATCGCGGAAAATAAACCCACCCTTACATCCACCACTCTTTTTAAACACTACCAAGATTCAGGAAACAACCTGTCACAAACACCTGGGAATAAATCTATCTAAAGACTGTTCATGGTCGGAACACATAGAATATATCGCTAAAACCGCATGGCAACGTTTGAATATGTTAAGATCACTAAAATTCAAACTAAAAAGAAATTCTCTCGAGAAAATCTACAATTCATTTGTAAGACCCCTTATGGAGTATAGCGATTCAGTGTGGGACAACTGTAACCATGACGACTCCAATAAACTTGAAGCTATCCACACTGAAGCCGCTCGGATTATCACAGGAGCAACCAAGCTTTGCAGTATTGACAGACTTTTTAAAGACCTCGACTGGGAAACTCTCCAGAAACGACGGAGAAAGCACAGACTATTATTATTCTACAAAATGTTTCATGGATTAACTCCAGGTTTCTTGTCTGAATTAGTACCGTCTCTTGTACATGAAAATAACCCTTATAGTCTTCGCAATGCAAATGATATACAAACAGTACATGCTAGAACAAATCTTTTCTTCAGTTCTTTCCTTCCAGCTACGATAAGAGACTGGAACACACTTCCTTTGAACATAAGACATAACGACTCTATATCAACTTTTAAGAAGTATCTGAACTCTAACAAAAACTCTCCACCATCCTTTTACAATGCCGGATCTCGTGTAGGTCAAATTGTACATACACGTCTACGATTAGAATGTAGTTTTTTTAAATGCACATCTTTACTCTAAAAATATTGTTAATAGTCCGTTGTGTGTCTGTGGTGAAATAGAAAATAATACGCACGTCTTTTTCAGTTGTCCCAGATACACTGTTACACGACAAAATATTCTTGCAGATCTAGTACAGCAGTGTACATTAAAAGATTTCTTGTACGGGAAAGAAGGAGTTTCGACAATGGAAAATGAACGTCTTTTTCTTAAAGTCCAGTCCTATACTATACAAACAAAACGCTTCGCTAATTAACCACGTCACAATATTGTAGTTTTAGTAATTTTACGTGTCCTACTGTAACGTTGTGTTCAGAAAGTACAGCACGTTGAGGCACCTTTTTTCTATTACTCTGTCTCTCATTCTCTCTTTCTTTCTCTCTCTCCAATGTAGAAATCATTCTGCAACTACCGTGCTATTTATATGTTGTTTTCCTGACCTCTCTCTCTCTCTCTCTCTCTCTCTCTCTCTCTCTCTCTCTCTCTTTCATATGGAAAGCATTCTGTAGCTATTTAGCTACTTGTTATTGTTAAGAATACATTAATTTCTGTCATCATATGATGTGACAACTTGGACAATTGAGTATACACTATAGTTTTACATTCATTTAAGTTAAATAAATTACGCTGTTTGGAAATGGTCTATACAAGCTATGAACTTTCGACCAAATCCTTTTCATGATAATTGTTCTTTGAATGTACCAAATGTAGATAATTGAATAAAATATTGTTTAAACCAGTATCCGAATTAAAGGAAAATTATCTGTGAAAGTACTTAACAGCCTGTGCTACAGTAAACAAACTTTATTTTATGGTGTGCTTGTTGGCACTGGAGATTTCAACAGACTTGAACTTTTATCAAAGACAATAAAATCCGTCTTTATTCTGAAGTTATTGAACATTAATAAAATTAATGAACTTTAATTAAAACAAGGGAGATGTAACCGTATCTATAAGTTCACCCACTGTTTACCTATGACCTTTTATATTTGCATGTAGCATGCATGAGTAACGCGCACTGCTGCGCCAGGCGCTTTTAGGAGTTCTTTGTTAGATCTTGAATAAAGTAGATGTATGTAAACAACACAGTGTGTTGAGTTCTCTTTGAGCTTTAATTAATACATCTTAACTGTTTTCATGAACTCGAAAACATAACAATAACCATTACCAACGATTTGAAATGGAACACACGTCAGCAATATTTGCACAAAGGCTAATAGGACCCTGTCTATCTCTCAACACTGAGGCGATCATTTTCTGATTATTACCTTAGGTGTGGTGGGTGGCTAAAGGACCTCTGACAGTATCAATGCATATTTGCCCATTTTTCGACAAATTACTGCACCTTCCTCGGGCAGCAAAAGTTGAAATATTTGGCATTAATATGTAGCCTTGTGTACTATAAAGACATTTTAAAAGTGATTTTGAAAAATTATCATGCCTCTAGACTAACATAGACCAATTTTATCAAGAGGGGTATGTGAATTTTTCAGTCTCTGAAAATAAGTTCATTTATTTGGTTTTCTAAGATATCAAAATCTTAATTGATAACTATGCTAAAACTGACGTACACACTACTGTTACTGATATTATGCAATATTTTTTTAGTACTAAGGACTTTAGCCTATTTTTAGATATAAAGGGTGTAAGTACCCTACCCACTTTTTCAGTTTTTCAGCTGTAGACTACCTTTTCCCCCGTGCCTCAGCAAGCCACTCACATATAATGTGTATTATGATAGTACACACATACATGCAAAGTGGCTAGCTGAGGCACGGGGGGAAAAGTATCTTTAAAAAACTTTTCCTGCTTCCATTACGTTTAATTACAAAATTTGGCTTTTTCCACCAAAAATTGAAGTCTATGTGCAAAGTAATCAGAAATTAAATTCATGGCCAGTTAGGGGAAGTTGAGAGCAAATTTCAAGAGAAATTCTTTGGCATATCAAAAATTTAATTTTGACTATTTTTATAGGCAAATTAACATTACAACCGTCAGAGGTCCTGTAGAATTAAGCTCAAAGGGAAAACAAACTTTCGGGGTGGGCCATTAAAACTATTTACAAGAAACAGATCAGAGGCATGCTAAAACACATGCCTCTGGACCAATAATCTAAATCAGGGCATTACACTCCTCAGCGGATATGGCAGAAACCGCTGAAGAGGGGAGACTATTCCACATAGGAATAGTCCTGGGGAAGAACGAATTTTTCAGGGCATCACTATATGCAAGGTATATAGTGCATTGTGAGTCATGGGATGCCCTAGTTCTTCTCGACTTTGGTGCTGGGGTCAAGTACTTAACTTTCTCAAGAGACACTGAACCAGAGTGAATCTTGTAAAAGAAGGTTAAGGAGGACTGCTCCCAGCGGGCCTCCAGGGAAGGCCACTCAAGCATGTCCAGCACTTGTGTTCCGCCATCGCCTGCAGGTCCACCTGGCAGCTGTTCTCTGCACCTTCTCAACCTGCTGAATCTGAGTTTTGTGATAGGGATGCCAAATAGGTGCTGCATACTCCAGTTGAGGGCGAACCAATGTTTTGTATGCAGCTTCCTTAGTTTGCCGAGGTGCCAATGCCAAATTGCGCTGAAGAAAATTAACCCATTGTCTTAGTTGCCTTACTTGATATTTCTGAAATATGTTGACCCCAATCCAAATTGTCTGTAACAGTTATTCCAAGATATTTGGCGTACTGAACCTGTTCCAATCTTTGCTGGTGGAGAGAGTAATTAAAATGCATTTGCTTGCTACACACGGGTTATCCCGAGACAACGACCGCGACAGAAGACAACTAACGCAGTTCAACAGGTAAGGCGAAAAACAGGTGTGAGTAGCCGTTTTTCCTTATTTTCTCCTTAATTAGACTGAATTGAAATTTCTGGTTTCCATATTAAGAAAAGGGGGATTTTTCTACATGTCATGGAGAAATCCAGGGTTCTAGCACAATCAACAAAGCGACAAGAAACTTTGAAATGTCAGCGAGGAAGCACAAAAATAATAAATATTTTATTTCAGAGGGCCGTGAACGGTTTACCAAATGTAAAAACTTGGAGATTCCGACAGTTTCAATGCTACCATGGATTACAGAAAACATGCCAATTGTAATAAATCATAAATTACTTTGTAGAATGAAATTATAAGCATTTGAAGTTAGGTACTGTCTTTTCTTCTGGCAACAACTTACCACGGTTCACATTTTAGGCCAGGTATAATAAACACGGTTCGCCAGAAACAACCAACGCAGTTTTAAACCAAAGAAAATCTATACCCTACTGTCTCTTATCCATTCCATTCCTATTTTTTATTGTTGTAAGTAACATATTTTGCCTCATGCTTGCAGATGGGCACTACATGATCCGTGCGGCATTACGTATTGTCTCATTTGATGCACAAATCTTGCTGTATCTGAACTGGTCTCTACATACGCGCGTATCTTTTAAGTGATTGAAATATCTCGCTGAAATCGCTTGTCTACTATTCCTGCACTTGCTATTTTATGCATTGAGCAATCAATGCAGTACTAACATCAGCCTAAGAAAAAACAATTAGTTCTCTGCCACACACAGGTGAAAGACGTTATGATACATCATAAATATTGTTGAAAGGCATTAAACGTTACATTCACCAGCGCTCTCCAAGCTGAAAAAGCCGTGAGCTCATTCACCATGCAATCTCCTAGCAAAATAGCAATATATGGGTCACCTGTTCGATCCATTTCTTCTTTTATATTTTGGGAATGACGTCCCACCTCAAAAGCATGATTACAATGTATAAGTGGGTCTGAACTCCAAACTTACATACACTCACACCTGGTTAAATATGTTTACATGGATGTAACCAAACGAAAAGGAGCTGTTACGAAACGAAAAAGAGTTATAGTTATCAAAAGACCTAGTCATCAGGTCGTTTGGTAACTCCGACTTTTTTCGTTTCGTAACAGCTCTTTTTAGTTTCGTAACCGCCTCTGTATATACATAGTTAACGCATAAACTTCACAAGTGTCCTATTTGATGAAAATTGCATGTAAGCCTTATTCCCAGAGCGTTCACTTGAACTTCTGAGAAACCTTATCGAACCAACAAAACCAACCTCATCTTATCCAAACAGTCACACAAACCTACAACGGCTCATAGTGAAAACAAATGAGCCGGTTCATGAGAAATGGGGTCTTCAGGAGTTCCGACCAGCGTAGACACAAGCCAGAATAGAGTTACTGATACTGGTTTGATGCTAGCCTAGCTATTTGGCATGACCCTTCTGGAGACTTTGTTCTATCCATGCAGTGAACAATAAAGACGCTAAGACTATGCGGGTGCGCAGGCTAATTTGTGTCTTCGTTATTCGCATATAGCATAAAGCACGATTTGTTTTGTCGCGCCTGAAATGAAGTTCGATGACTAAGGCGCAGGTGCAAAGTCCAGCAGCCACGATGGATGGATTGATAATTTGCGATTTTATGTCCTTTTCAACAGTATTTCAGTCATATCAGGACGATGAAAGGGTGATAATGAAAGGCTGTGTGCAATGGAACCGCGTTTACGGTAGGAAGCAGTCAAGAATGGCCGTCATCATTTGCATACAGGTCAAACAAGCCTACACTTAGTATAGAGCCAGCTCTCACACAGTATCAGCATAATGTGCATCTGTGTCAATAAAAAAGAAATATGTTACAACCAGTCGTAAGCTGTGTTTAGACGGACAGAATACACCCGGGTGTGTAATTGCACCCTGGTGCAAATTGGCACCCCCGATTTTGTTTAAAACCATTTTAGATCGACAAAGTACATCCTCAAGATGACTGATTCTACCGAAAAACGCCGTTTACATGGACAAAATATACCCCGGGTGCAATTTTGCACCCCAGGTGCAAATTTACACCCGGGTGTATTTTGTCCATCTAAATGCGGCTTTAAGTGTCAACCTTAGCACGATCTTGTCAACGTAATATTACCAAGATGAGATGAGTAATATTACCAAGATGAGAAAGATGGGTTCAGAGCCGGAAGAAGCACCACAGAGCAGATCTTCAACCTTAGAATCCTGTGTGAAAAGTATCTCCAACGTCAGCAGAATCCGTACCATGTCTTCATTGATTTCAAGAAAGCCTTTGATAGGGTATGGCATGCAGTCTTATGGCCCACCATGCGGAAGTACAATATCAGTGCAAATCTAGTTCGCACCATTGAGCAGCTATACGACAAGTGCAGTCCTGATGGATGGCAGCACAGGAGAATGGTTCAGAACAACAGTTGGAGTAAGGCAAGGATGTCTTCTTTCACCCGCCCTCTTCAACATTTTTCTCGAATGGATCATGTCTGATGCTCTGGAAGAACATGACGGAAAGGTCAGCATAGGCGGCAGAAACATTACCAATCTGCGGTTTGCCGATGACACAGATGCTGTAGCTGAGGAAGAGCAGGAACTAGAAGCCCTATTGAAAGTCTCGACAAAACCTGCACAAGGTATAAGGTGATGATCAGTGCTGAGAAGACCTCTGATGACAAACAGCGCGGATGGCATCCAGAGGGTAATGAGCTTCAAATACCTTGGGACAATTGTCTCAGACGATGGCTCAAAACAGGAGGTTCTCTTAAGGATTGCACAAGCCACTACAGCTCTTACCAAGCTGAAACCAATTTGGAGCGATAACAACTTATCTCTTGGATCAAAGGGAAACTTATGCGCTCCCTTGTCATTTTAATATTTCTGTATGCCAGTGAATCGTGGACCTTGACAGCAGAGTTAGAGAAAAGAACGCAGGCTTTTGAGATTAGATGCCACCGAAGGTAACTGAACATTACGTACATGGATCATATAATCAATGAGGAGGTTCGCAGAAAGATCCAAGCAGCCATTGGAGAACATGATGAACTCCTGACGCTGGTCAAAAAACTGACACTAAGGTGGTTTGGCCACGTCTCAAGGTCTTCTGGTTTAGCAAAGACGATTCTACAGGGCACGGTGAAAGGAAAAGGGAGAAGAGGTAGACAGAAGAAGAGGTGGGAAGACAATATTAAAGAGTGGACAGGGATGGATTTTGCCAACTCAACTAGGACAGCTGAAAACAGGACAATGTGGAAAGGGATTGTTTCGAAGTCATCTGTGGTGCCCCAACGACCTAGTAAGGTTAAGGGGCAGAATAGAATAGAATAGAGGAGTCAGTTGTTTAGTAGACAGCTTCTTAAGAACGGAGCACGAGAAATATGTCTAGGCCGTCTTGCAACTGATAGACGAAGAGCGGATTACATGTATAACTCGACAACTCATTTTGAAATCTGAACATTTTCGATTCTATCACTTGAAAATGCTGTAATAATATTATGGTTCTCCAATTTACTCAAACTAACCAATCCATCTATTCAGATTTCGTAAGTGTAACTAAGCCATATTGCTTATGTCAAATGTCACTCAGTAGTTTATACCCGACAGAGGCGAGTTTAGCAACCCCAGCGCTATCGGGCACTCATGTGAATAACTCTGACCACCAACAACCACTCACACTGCTGAACTCGCATCTACCATTTAAAGGGTATCTGCTAGGTGTGTGCTGGATATCATAAATATCTGCATCGCAAATAATGCAGTTTCAAGAAAATCATGAGTGGTAACGTCGATTTTTTTCCAAGGACTTGATATTTTACAAACTGCGTTCGTTGTTCTCGAAGTATGCTGACGAACCGCGTTCAGTTGTACCATGAACCGTGGTATTTTGTATCCAGGATCAAACTCAAGTGTTCACTGTTCCATGCATTTGAACAATCGACAATGATTTTTCAGACGAATGCTTGCGATGAATTAGAACCATAGACAATATACTATATCTACATAACAAAAAAATAAGAAATAAGATGTCTTACATAGCCAAAAACTACAACCGAAATAGAAAGGGGTAGTTGAAATTGAACGAACTTAAAAGTTACGAGGTTTATCTCTCATTTAAATGAACAAATCTCCGTGAAACTTCATTGGTTGGTACCAACATTAGTCTGCAGCCCTCTGCCAAAGAACTTTTAAAAGTATTCATGTTCAAGGTTAAAAATCGCTGTTTTCTTACCTTAGGTAGTCCTATGACGTCACCAAATCGAACTGCGTTAGTTGTCTTCTGTCGCGTCCGTTGTCTCGGGATAACCCGTGTGTTGCTAGGGAGGTGCCGAGTCACCCTCATAGAATGACATTTGGCATCATTAAATTTCATTTGCCAATCGGTCTCCTATTGTGCGAGGTTGTTCTTGTCATCTTGCCAGCTCTGGCAATCCATGGGGAGAAGATATTCCTATAGAAAACATAATCATCAGCAAAAAGACGAACAGATGACCTGATGTTATCTGGAAGATCATTAATAAAAATAAGAAAAAGGACCGGTCCTAAGACTGATCCTTGAGGGACACCAGATAGGATCGGGACTGGATCTGAGGCTTGGCCATCTAAAAAAATGACCTTGTTCCCCCAAGTAGGCGTACCAGGAATCATCATTCCATGACTTTTCAAACCCCATTGGCTGGGACTGACATATTCAAGTCCAGTTTCTTCCCCCAGACTATTAGAGATTGGAATTCTCTTGAAGATTCCCTTATTTCTGCTGCTGAGTGTGCAGAGGATTCAGTTACTAATTTTATTTCTCTTGCAAGGGCTAGGGGCTAGCTTTCAGATCATAGGTCCTGGTGAATGATTGTCCTTGGACGTATCACCAGTAAACAATTCTGAATCTGGCTCTGATTCTGATATCAGAGAATACGTTCTATTTTTCCTAGATTTTCTTGGGACCAAAGATAGTCTTTTATAACGTTAAGCATGGAGAGAGTAACATAACTTTCTGGATAATTTCTCAATGTCACTGTATAGGTTATTAGGTACTGCTTCACAGGCAGAGCAATCAATAAGTAATTGTAAAAAGTCTATAGAGTTCCAGTCTATATTATTGCGCCTACACAATTACTCAATTTTTGTCAAAATATGTTCTCTAACAGGATCCAAAGAGGAGCAATCAAGCAGAAAATGTTGCATCGTTTCACCGTGCGTATCGCATACCATACACGTTGGTTTAACTGGGTTCTGCTTGAATGCCGTCCTTGTAGTCTGTAGAATGTAGGTACCAGTAGCTATTTTCTGCTTGACAGCAAGACGAGGAACTTCTCTGAGATCACTTGTTAATAACACCAGAGGGTTACGACTGCCTGGCCGATAGGAGTTGACACCGAGCCAGCGTAGACTTGGATAGAGTGCAGCTTGAGATAGAATGGCTGTGATTCAGTATTTGTTGAGAGCGTCATTAACTGTTTTCTTCCAGGTAGTCTTTGACAATGGGCTACTGTGGAGCTCGAAGCTATCTGGTAGACTATATTTAACAAGGAGTCTCTTTACTGCTGCATACCAACTGTTGCTGTCACTAGGTTTGACCGCAGGCTGGCGCATTGCCAACTGCTTCTCCAATAAGTTGTCAAGAAACGACATATACTACCAAAGAAGCCCAAAGTCCGCTGATCAATTATTCCTTGTATTGGTATCGTGCCAGGAAGAATATAGACAGCCGCATCCGCCGTAGTTACAGGGACCGACAGCAGGTATTTCAAGTATTTCTTATGAATTTTGTCTGCTATATCGACCATTTTAGGACGTAGCAGCACTACTTCTAACCCATATAGAAGTATGGGAATGACATATATCTGATAGAGATGCAGTGACGTCTCTGGATCTAACCCATTCTCACCATGTAACCCCGCTGGCATGATACTGTATAGAGTTCTGGCTTTCTTAATATTCTCGACAATGTAGTTTCATCAGATTCATTAGAACGACAGGTCCCAACATGGGAGTTCTTATAAACTGTAGGCATAGTTTCACCATTCATTACAAGATCCACAACAGTAGAAATATTCCTTCCTCTGGTACCATTGAGAATCTCCAGCACGACACTTTTAGCCGGTTGCAGTAGAAATAATTCCATCTGACTGTAATCGACAGCAATGTACAAGGACAGGAGTACCATTTTATCGTCACTGATAATGGTGACGTCATCGGCACAGGCTGGTGCGACACAGCAGATGTTACCAATTCTAGCTTCGGTACCAAAGCGTGTGAGTCTGTCTAGGAGTCTGTTGTTATAAGCCTTGTACAGGTCAGCGCTAAGGATATCTCCCTGTCTGACCCCCTGCTGTACATGAAACTTGTCTGAAACCTGTCGACGCCACTTTACAGCTGATTGTGCATCCCTATGAGGACTATTAATAACCGCCCAGGTGGTTCCTTCGATGCCCAAGACAAGTGTAACAATTTGCACATAAGGCTGCCATGAGATACATCATTGAAACAAGGTTCCATCTTGTCTTGTCTTGTCTTGATATCAATAGCTGGTTCATAAGGACTGATAAGTTCCTCATAAAATATGGACTACCGAACTTTCAAACGTTAATAGCTGAACCTTATTCAAAGGATTCATGGAAAACTCAAGTGTATTAACACGATAAAGCTACCAATGCTTGCTGGAAACGTCATATCATTATGCATGTCCAATAGACAATAAGAGTACCTAAATTTAGACTATTTCATACCTGGTACTGTACACCTAGTGGTCTATACCAAGGATGCCAATGTAAGGGACGCTAAAAGATTATCTGTGAAAACTAAACTGGTAGTTGGATCTTTTATCCTTCAAACAAATCGAGCAAAGTTCAACAATTCAGAAGTGTCAAAACTATACCTATTATGTCATGAAACTATTGAACGTTTCGAATTAACTTGTCATATTTTGGACTCGGTGAGAGCAGAGATATAAAGTGATATGAGTGACATTTTGGAAACTAGTTAAAATATTAAACTGTCAGATCTTCCATTGGTTGAACAACTTAGTGGTTAACCCAATCACGGTTGACAACTTTGCTGTCCTCTTTAATTGCACGCCGGTGGGTCGGGGTTCAGACTCTATGATTACCCGTACATAAAGCTATATATTAGTTGGTTGGAGCTGCATGTTTGTCTGTTTCTTGGCCCACCGGGGTTCAACTGGTGGTCTTCTTTTGCTCCAGTGTTCCAGTGGTGTTGCTGACGCCCTAGGGATCTCCAGGTGTCTCAACACGTTTTGGCTGTCGAGTCCTCATCCTTGCTTCATCAAGGTCTTTTCTTGATTTTAATTGATGCCCGTGATGACTCTCTGGAGTTAGGGGACCTCCATACGAACCGAACTACGAACTAATTGTGTGCATCGCGGCGGAGGGTGAGGGTGAAGGTTTGGGCCCAGTAAAACCGGTTTAAACCCCCTCAGTAGTTATTACTGACCGTCCCAAGGCGGCACTTTCGTTGCGGTTGCATTTGTTTTATGTTCGGTGCTGTTCAATTTATTGTGTTCTCATTTTAACCCTTCTATAATACAAATAGAAAATAGGTAAAAATAGTTGTTAAATGTTTTACGTATAATTTGCTTAGTCTGTTGTAACCTTTCTGTTGATCTAAATTATTTAGTTCAGTAAAGATAGCTGAGTTGCCACCTATTTGGGAAAGAGCTGCTGACTCGGCGTATCGCTTGTAATTTATTGTTTGTTGGAATGTCTTTGTCAATCTTTCCGTTTGATGTTGGGGATACGGTTTGGGATCTGATTCAGTCAGTTCCTGAAGTGTAGTTACTCTTTAAGCTAGGATAATCATTGACTCAAGTTTTCTACAAGATCAGTCCCGTCAGACAAACGAAGACATATATCTACTAGAAGATCATACCAGGAGGCTCGGTTTTGCGTTTGTGATATTGTGATATTTATAGATTTTCTAATTATAGATAACGTCGTTTCCAAGTGACGTTTCCAACGTCATGTCTGTAGTATATTGCTAGAGTAATGGCTGATTAAATCGTTATTTATGAACTTTTGTTATTAATTGAGCGACATAACAGCGTTAAGCACAGAAAGACATAAATATTTGTTGACACGTAAAATCAAAGTGGATAAGAAGAACAGAAAGTGTAAGGGTGGTCGCACATAGAGGTTACAGTGTTTTTAAACTATCTTGAGAAACTGTTTTATAACTGTATATATACAAGAACTGTAAATAGTTTATAACTACAAACTGTATTTACGTTTTAATGGATCTTATCATTCTTAATGTGAAATTTTTATGGACTACAGTTTTAGAACTTTTTTAGATTTTAATTTACTCTAAGAGGTTCCTCAACACTGAGGGAAAAGACAACAAGAAGAACAATTCTGCCAATGTAGGCATGAAGTCAGCAATGAAGCACTCGAAGAGCGACAAGTGATAGTTGACTTGGGCAGTACTAATATGGCCTTATTCCACAGACTTGTGAACAAAAAAACGCTGCAGGCTCTTATCATTTATTAATGAGTTGTACGTTGGGGAGGACGTCTACAAGAATCAACGCGACATACTGTCAGGCTGGCGGCAGCATTTTGAGCAGTTAGCTACACCAACCAACCAATCCTGTTTTGATTTAGATTACAGAAAAGTAACTGAAATGGAGCTTCGTGAATTAGAGCTTTGTGCCAGAACCCAAATGACTCCGAGTCTCAGTATCCAACACTGAAGTATTATCAGCCATCAAGTTGTTGAACAAAGGAAAATCGGCAGACATTTATAATATTTATCATATGAAGCCGACAAGATTGTTCCGATAATGACTGAGCTATTAAACAAAATGCACCAGTTTGGTATTGTTCCGGATTCACTGAAATAAGGAATTCTGATTCCAATTTATAACTGGGAAGGATCCAATTTAGAATCCAAGAACTATCGTGGAATTACAGTTACACCAGTATTGTCAAAAGTCCTTGAAACTATTCTGAGGGAGAGGTTAAACCAATTATTTTAGAGCAACAGAACAAGTTACAGCGTGGTTTTACAGAGTCGTCATCCCCATGAGTTATTCCTTAATACTTGAGGAGAGTATCCATGAAAGCATGGACAATAATCTACCCACCATTATATCATTTTAGATGCTAAATCAGCATTCGATGTAGTTAGTAATAGAAAGTAAAGAGATAGGCAATGATCAGGAATAAATACAATCAAATCCCACATTCCGCTCTCAAAACCAATAGGGAAAGAAGCACATACACACAGAAATTAACACAAGTTTACGAAATACACCCACAGTAAACCGAATGAGCAGCTCTTTCCCAAACAGATGGCCATTCAGGTACCCCAATAACAGCATCAACATCTATTTTTACTTATTTTTTATTTTAATTACAAAACAAAACAAAACAGAAGGCAGGCCCCGAGGTTATAAAACTTTTTTCACGCTCAACTCAGCTGAGCATGAAATTTTACCTGCTAATAAATAACAAATTATTGGCAAGTACAGTTGTTTTCTTGCTCAGTTTAGCTGAGTGCGAAATTTTCTCTGCTTATGAATATGAAAATGCCAACATTAGTTGGCATTTCCATATTTATCAGCAGAGAAAATTTCATGCTCAGCTGAGTTGAGCACAAAAAAAGTTTTATAACCTCGGGGCCAGATTGGGAAGCAATACAGGTCAATCCAGTGTGTCTTCTTTGTCAAAAAGAGAATGGGCTTTTCATCATTTCTTGCTTTATAGTCCTGCTTTGGCTAGTCTTAGAAACTCTCTATAATATCTCTGTGTGCTGGTGTGTATTCACCTACTAACAGTTTAGTTAGCTTTCTGCAGCGGGTAGCTGTATTTACCGAAACGTACCGAAATACCGAAACGAACTGGAAATACCGAAACGAACAATAAAATATAATTATAGGGAAATGGCATTTCGGTAATTGATTTTTTATACAGGTATAGAATAGATGTTAAAAAATGTTTTCACAAGTGCAATACATAGGTTAAAAAGATTAAAGAGATTAAAGGGGCTGTATAATAACTATCTCCTAACAAATACATTTTTTTATTTATAGTCGGACATGTTATAACAGTGAAACATTAGCTATGTATATAGCTATTTACCGACTCAAAATATATACATATATACATATGCATTACTGTATATTCACCATTGCATAAAGTATACAATAATTGCAGATATAATTCTATGCAAGTAGTCCATTCAGAGGCCTCAATTTAACCTTCGCGTGCGTGCATGTGTGTGTTTGTGAGAGAGAGATGATGAAGTGATAATTCTGAAGAAAAAAAACTTATTCCTCCTTTAGCCTACTGGTGAGGTCTTGTATCTCAGAACGGAACCGCCTCATTATAAAGCATGTTTTATTAGAAATGAATCTCGCACTTATCAATGAACACCATTATCTAGACAGTACTTCACTTTCCCCAGCATAAACATAACCTTTGATCTCAAATACCAATGATGGTGATTTACAGGCGAATGTGTTTGTTTACTTCCACCACTTACAGTGTGGAAGCTGAACTGGGGGAAAATGTAGGATTGTAGAGACGCGTTATAAGCTAAAACCATTAAGGGGTAACTGAAATAATGCTGATTAAGCATAATGAATATGGGACACTACTTATGTCTTAAAAAGCCTTCTCTCCATAGAACATACAGGACGTCATCTCAAAAGAATCGCCAATGATATCACAAAATTAAGTACCAGAGATTACTGTTTTATCTCAAGCCGGGAATATGGTTAAATATCATGACTGAAATATCGTTTTGAGACCTTTCTGCTTCTAGCTACACTTCCATGTCTATTTCTGAACCATAAAGATTTTAGAAGGACTTGGTGGAAAGGCATTGTTGTAGAGTCATCTGTGGTGGCCCGACGA
Organism: Ctena decussata; assembly: GCA_963989385.1. NCBI lineage: Eukaryota > Metazoa > Mollusca > Bivalvia > Lucinida > Lucinidae > Ctena > Ctena decussata. Next base: position 99,800,673 of record OZ022502.1, on the reverse strand, counting down.
GTTTATGGGATAGACTAGACTAGACTCGAAAGATTTCAATTTCACCACCATTTAAGATGATAATCTGTACAATTAAAAAGAAAACAAGATTATTAATAATTTAGAATAAACTTTAAAAGAAAAAAAAATGAATTTTGTCGAAATATTCGATATAATATTCAAACAAACGATTGTGTCACTCAACATATTAAAGCCAAGCAGGCACAGGACGTCAAAATGACGTCGTACTGACATTTATGCGATTTAATGACGTCGCATCGACGTCAGTGCGACGTCATTTTGACGTAATGTGCCTGCTGGGAGGTCAGTGGAACTAGAATCATTCGTGGTGTGAGTTAAAGTCAAAGAAAGTTTTTATTATGATTATTATTCTGTGCATGATGCACGAGTTGGAGAATAAGCTTCAGAATGGACTATCAAATAAGATAAATTTTCGTCAACAATTTATTTGCATACAAGTTTAACGACTACGTTGTTCCAGTTTTTTTATATATACACTGGTGATCAAAAAAATTATATGTGATTCTATTCGCATTTATAGAACGCTATTCCAAAAGGGTGCTTCACGTATATGCGAAAAGCTGAGGCTCAGATCAGCCTGCGCATCCACGCATCCTGGCCAGAGCTTTTTTCGGTTGCACACACCATATATAGACGGATTCACAGACTGGTTTGGTTTAAACATGTTTTATTCATTTTAGAAATTGTAAGATACATACATATATATTTTACAACTCAGGCTTGGGATTAGAACGAAAGCTGGACGCTTATAGAGTTCTTCTCCCTAACACACCATATATAGACGGATTCATAGACTGGTTTGAATCTTCGCAGTTCGAAGATACGTTAAGCTCCCGATTCTGAGTCTTGCGGATTTGACGCTGTATTTTTCATTTGAATCCCCTATGAAAAAAAATCTTGTTGGTGGTGTATACCTACCTAAACACACTAGTTCTATCTATCTATCTATCTATCTATCTATCTATCTAGCTAGCTGGCTAGCTAGCTCGAAGTTTATGATCTAGCTATCGTCCGTCTTCTATCCGACCGCCCATCTGTCCGTCAGTCCACCCATGAGAGGTAAGCCATATACTAAACTAGTCAACCTGACCCATGAGAGGTCCGCTATGTACTAAAATATATCTCTGTTTTAAAGTAAATTTTTAAACACAAAGAGCCACTTTAATCTACCCCTTTCATCACATCAACCTGTACATTATACTTGTGAAAACATCTTAACATCTTTTCTATACCTGTACAAACAATCATTAACACCTATTCTGTACCTGTATAAACAAACCATTTTCCCTTTATATTTAATTGTTCGTTTCGGTATTTCCAGTTCGTTTCGGAGTTTCGGTACGTTTCGGTAAATACAGTCACCGTCCTGCAGCTAATAGTAGACCTTAGTGTGTTAACAATCAGTCTTAATGCTAGCGACAGTGAACAATGTCGAAGTATAGAATTCCATTGTAGAAGTTTACGTCACATTTTACATTGTGAGAGGTATATTTGCTATCTCTGGTACCAAGGCGCCGGAGGAAAACGAAACAATGAACTGTCATATAATCGAGGCAATCCGTTCCACATATTGTGCCTACCAATATGCTTTAGAATCTAAAAGTGTTTTTAGATTGTAAATCTTGATAGACTAAATGTAAATAGAGTGGTGGAAGTATTAGAAGTATTAGCCATTTTAAGCCTGGTGTTTTAAGAGACTTTCTGAAGTATTTCTAACTCCGCGAGGAGGTGTGCCGAGACGGGTAGAATTTATGACAACAACAACAAGACAAACCTCCTTCAGGAGTTCTTCTTAGAATTTTTCTTAGCAAGTGGAGGTTAAAATGATTGTCATCCCGTCACCCTATTTACACTTTAAGAAACTATTTACAACTCTGGCTGGTTTGTGCTGCGGCCAATTTTTCTGCCAACTTTCTTTCTGATCCTTTTTGGTTATACATGTATGAGGCAGTCTTTTATATCTTTCGATATGCATAGCATGACACAGACGTCTACAATGTCTTTCTAACTGGATAATCTCTTATGTTTTTTTAGTTGGATTTGATGAGTTGTATAGACTAATGGTGAATCTAATATAGTCTGGAGTAACAGGAATCTGGTCTAGGTATGCATGCAACCAAGGATGTCGAAGCAAACGTATTGGAATACCTCAAAGCGGACGATACCACCCTGGGAACAAGCATTGCTATAGGTCCATTTCTCTGACGCCTGTTTGTAGTAAACTGCTGGAACACATACTTCACTGCCGGATTATGAAACATCTTGAGACACACAATATCCTAACAGACCAACAGCACGGATTCCGGTAAAGAAGATCATGGGAGAGTCAGCTTAACCTGGCGGTGTCAGACTTAGCTTCGGGGTTGCGGAACGGTGAAGAGATCGACAAGGTCCTTTTAGACTTTTTCAAAGCTTTTGATAAAGTCCCACACCACCAACTAGCTACAAAGCTCGACCACTATGGTATCACAGCAAGACTTCTACAGTGGATCAAAAGCTTCCTTGAGGCACGATCACAGCAAGTTCTTGTAAAAGACCAATCCTCTCCATCGGCGCCAGTCACTTTTGGTGTACCACAGGGAACGGTTCTCAACCCCTCCTCTTCCTAATCTACATAAACGATTTACCTAGCCACATATCCTTCATCTGCCGCCTCTTTGCTGATGGCAGCCGCTTGTTGGTTGGTTGGTTGATTTGATGCTTAACGTCCACGGTAAACAACTAAGGTCATGTCGGGACGGTCAGTTAACCTAACCACACTATTCCTGGGCAGGCTTAGACCTCCTAAGCGGTTAACCAGTACTAAGTGCACGGCAGCCGCTTGTACCGGGTCATCAGGTTACCAGAAGACCACGCCAAGCTACAAGATGACTGGGACAAACTACAAGAATGGGAATAATGATAAAAGTTTAGACTGGCTGATGGCATTCAAAATAAATTTTTAAAGAGTTCCTTCGAGAGCAGAGAACACATTCGAAAGAAGGAACATTGGCCATACTTCGAAGTTTCGGCCATTCAAATGCGACAATGCTCCAGAATGGGCCCTGCACTTGATTCGAAGAAGAAGAAGGAAATATTTCTCTTGTGTCTTGCTTGCAGAGAATCTATTTCCTCTTTCATGGTTTGGGAATGGAACAGTCCATCGGTCTTAGTTGGGGGTCTGTAGAAGGCTGCAAGTGTCAGAGCTTTCTTTCTTTGCTCCATGTGGGTCCCCTAGCCTGTCTCGTCGTTGGATGTCAAAACCAAAGTTGTTTGGAAGTAGTTTGCTAGACCTCATCTATCCATGTGAACTTGAAATTAAAGACACCACGGAGTCCGTCCAGTTCATCTGCCTCATACTTAGATTGTTATCTCTATATTGAGAATGGAAAGCTTGTTACTAGGCTTTATGACAAGAGGGACGACTTCAATTTTCCCATAGTTAACTTTCCATTTTTGAGCAGTAATATCCCTTCGTTACCTGCATACGGAGTTTATTTTTCTCGGCTAGTCCGCTATGCTAAATCCTATTTCAAATATCAAGAATTTGTTCAAAGAGGGAGGCTGCTCACCCGTAAACTGTCGACACAGGGTTATCAGAAATTATAGCTTGTTTCGACAGTTAAAAAGTTTTATCGGAGACACCATGACCTCGTTGATCCCTACAATGTGGCCGTTTCTAAACTAATTTCCGATTTAATGACCTCTGACGAAGCTTTCAAATACCGGAATTTCTTTTTCACTGACTTTTCCTACTGATACATAAATATGACGGGTGTATTATAAAAGGCAGGTGATGCTTACTACTTGCGAGCACCTGATCACACTTCAATTTCGGGGTCCATACCTGTGTATCCCAAATATTTCGGAATTGTCAATGTTTAAAGGACTTACGAGTTCAGACATATGATTTGGGTACTTCGACCACTTTCCTTTTATGGATTCATCAAGCTAGGATTCAGTACCAAATAAATGACATAGCCTGGAGACAGAAGATTCCAGCAAGTACCTTGGGTCACTTTAGACATAAACGTGAATTGGGACCAGCATGTTTCATGTTATGAAAGGTAACAGTAGTTTGGCTTTCCTGCGACAAAACCTTAAAGAATGCACAATACTGGTCAAAGCAGCGACATACACAGCTATTGTACGCCCAGCATCGAAATATGCATCTACAGTCTGGGACCCCTAGCGTTAGAGCAGGTGCAGCGAAGAGCAGCTCGATATGTGTGAAATAGCTATACCTTGATCCAAAAGAAATGTCAGGGCGGTGACAAATATGCCCTGCCAATATCTGTCAAATTCGATCAGTCCACCAGAAGATTCGGTAGAATAAGTTTTGCACGCTTGTTCAAGTTCACTAAGCGTAACGCATAGGTAGTTTAACTCTTATCACAACATGTAATGTATGAGAGACGATGTTAAAACGTTTTCAAGCAAGCAACAGGCCTATAAGAAATAAAGTTTCCTTTTAAAAGGAAAGGCTTGCCAAGTTAGCACTTTGTTTCCGAAATACATGTACTTCAATGTTTATGGTCTTTTGTGGTGTATGGTTTGTGGTATTGGGAGATGAATCTTACTTGGAGACACTTTCTTCATTTAAAAAACGTCCACAACTGTTGTAAACAATGAAGTTACGTTACATTATGGCCATTCTGATAATCATATGGTAACCTTCAGTGAAAAGGTCAATTTTTGCATTATTGCTAATGAAAAATATTTCAAAAAAAGCATTTAAAAATAAGGATTTTTCGTATTCTGTTATGTGTTGTTACAAGAAATTTTAGGACATTAGAAGATTTACTGGCCGTTTGGTTTTTTTTATTGTGAAACTAAGCAGAACTGTTTTTGCACTTTGGAGCAAATGGACTACACATAACTGGTGAAGTGTAATGAAAATAGTCTAAAGGGTATTCAAGTTACAGAGTGGACAAGAAAATGTTAATGGAAGTACAAACATACGGACAGAGACAAGTGGACAGGAATTTGATTGCTATATTCCCTAAACCGTTCAGTCAGGGACAAAGTTATGTTTATTTTCAGATCGTCATGTCTTGATGTTGAGAAAAATTACATCCTACATTGGGACAGTACTTTTACAAGTACTTTACATGTAATATGATGTATGATTCTTGACTCCTGGAGGAAATAGTGGAAGTAGTTCGTCCTACTAGCCTCATGTGTGACAGATTGGTAGGGTAAAAGTCTTACTGTTCGCAACAATGGTTTTTATCACAAGGGGAAACAAATTTTGTGACTGTTTGCCTCCTTGTTTCTGTTGGAGCAGATTTAAAAGCTGGCCACCACTGAGAGGAGGTTATTATGAAAATGATAGTTCCTTCCCAAACAATTGCCATAGGTTGTCTGTAGTGAGTGAGTGAGTGAACTCGGGTTTATCATCCCACCGATAACTAGGTCCTGCAGAATGGGACCTCGGTTTAAAGTCTCATCCGAAAGACCGGAGAAGGGGGGATCGATCTTGCAATCCCTGGATTGGTAGTCCAGCGCGTTATCCACTACACTACCACCGCTCCTAGATCGTCTGCAAATAGATAGCTTATTATTTTTCGTATTTTGTCATCATTAAGTTCAGTTATAAGTACAGGTTAAGCCTGTGGTATGTTGTTGTTGTTGGCTTATTGTTTTACGTCCACAGTAAACAGCTACATGTATGGTCTTGTCAGGACGGTCTGATGACCTAACCACACTATTCCTGGGCAGGCTTAGCCATCCTAAGCGGTTAACCAGTACTAAGTGCACTTACTTTCGCCAGTAACTGACAACTGCCCTTCTTGAATCAACGAAAGGGGACATGAAAGTAAGTGGCCGGACCCTGTATCGAACCCGGGGTTTCTGGTTTTTAAGGCAGAAATAAGTAGTATCTAACGACTGCACTATGCGACCCGGCAAGTCTGTGGTATAGGATAACTGGTTATTGGTAATATTTCAAGTCAATGAATGAATTAGTGTATTTTTGGTTCTTCCAAAGGCTGTTTGTTTTCAGAATCACTAGCGTGTTGTCCTTGGTCATCATATATTTGGTCATTATATAGGGATTTAATGCAAAACATTAAAGAATTCTTCTATATTTTAGTATGTTTTATTCAAAATGGAGGGTAACTGTTAAAATTGCATAAGCATAGAAAAGGATGATTTGATGGCAATTGTAAGATACTGATAATTTTTCCATATGATATAACACATGTTTTTTTCCTGAATTGAATTTTTTTTAATGAGGAACTTTCATGAAACTGAATTTCAATGTATGCTTATGAAAAATAAGAAATAGTATCTAGTAAATACCATCAAACCAGTTATTGCTTTTAAATAAAACTGTTGGCACAGACCCTTATCAGACTGTTCCAACCAGCAGTCTAATTTGGATCTACACTCTACACTGTTTGTGCAGGCATAGCAACTATTGTTGAAATATTTTAGTCCGCGTTTTACAAAGTCCAGTCCAAAATCCAGATTTTACCTAGTCCAAAGTCCAGAGTCCAGGCTCCAAAGTCCAGAGTCAAAGTCCAGTCCACGTTTTACATAATGCCCGCTAATTGCGCATGTCGTTATTTGACAGTGGACAATTATCAAGAAACATCCAAATACACCGGATAAATACAAAAATAAAAATAACTTGGTTTTTAGCAAGGCAAAAAATGCTAGACATGTTCGATTATTTGGTGTGCGAGTTTGTGGCGTGTCGTTATTTTACGGTGCTTAGGTACAAAAGTGCTACACCAGCGAAAGAAACAGTCAAACGAAGTTGCGCCCCGTAGACGCTCTCCATATATTGGTTTTCCACTTGCAGTTATGGACCATACTCGAAGCTGGGAACAAACCAGCGTCTTCCGCTTGAGTGCGCATGACAGGAAGTCCTATTCTATCTGAATACATAAGCTCGCCCGCCGAAGCGGGCAAGCCAAAAGGTGCATTTTTAAGATGATAATGACATTCTGCGCTAAATGGAGTACTGTTCATGGTGTAAAAAGATATCCGCTGCCGGTGGGATTCGAACTCGGTAAACCAGGTCTTAGTTTATTGCTCTTTCAATGCCCATTACGTACATGAGTTAACTGATATAACATCAGGTATGAAAATCTTAAAATAAGAGTTAGCATAGTGCAAAAGTCAGGCACACGCTACAAGCAAATACCCAAGACAATTTTTTGGCGCTTATATTCGCGAATCTCTATTGGCCCGAAAAATGACACATTTCGCGAATATCGAAACTAAGCTTAAATCATAAGGTGTGATCGAATGTTTTGCTGCGAAATTCCGGAACACGCTGTAATAATTAAGACACGCCAAAATAATGCTATTTATACAATCTGCAGATTGCCGATGTAACAGCGAGGACTCAGATCAGCCTGCGCATCCTCCCACTATGCAGCTTCTTTGCTGTTGCGTAGATGACATTCTATCAGCTATGTCGCTTTGAACAGTGTACCTGACGCAATAACAAACACAAGCCATTTACTTTCATGGGAACAGTCGTCTCCGTTTACATTGACAAGCTTTGGATTATTTGGTTACACAGGTCGTATGGTCACGATCAGGAGTTTGGCTGTACATGTACCAAGAGAAAATGCACGAATAATAGGTGCGAATGGCAAAGCATCAGATCCGCCTGTGCATTCGAATCATCCCTACTTGGTTTCGCAATCTGTACAACGTTTTGTGCTTTTCTTCTAATTACATTCAAACCGGTCTGAAGGGGTCCCACGGGAACTAAAAACGGCGGCTTCGTGTAATCTCTTAACACATGTTCGTTAACACTGTAGACCCCCCCCCCCTCCCCCCAAGAGGTGGCTTCTAAAGGCAGGTGACCCTTAATAGAGGTACCCACATATGTATTTCGTTACCGAAATAAAGTAACTTATGAAAAGTGTGAACAAAGAAGACTCAGGCCAGTCTGCGCATCCGCGAAGTTGAAAAAGGAACCTATGATTTGCGTCGCATGAACATATACCTTATTCCAGGTGCGAAAAGAAAATTCTCAGGCCAGCATGCGCATCCGATGTCCTCCCTTTTTGATCAATCTGTATCTGTATCTGTATCTGTGTAGTACGTTGAAGATACCAATACTGGCTTTTACTCAACGGGGGAGGGCGCAATTAGTCTCTTTTGCTTATGATGGTCCGAAAGCTTTCCACTGAATCACAAGTTACTGCACTTTCACTAAGTTTATTCCAATCCCAAACTGTCCTGACGAAAAAAAAAGAGTTTTTAAAGGGTTCAGTCTTTACAGGAATAGACACAAAACATTGACTATTGTTGCACACTGACTTTTCAACAATGTTTGTCTTTACAAAGTCTTCAAACTGTTTTGCTCTGATGGTACGTTTAGGTCTTTGGGCCCGTAAATAGTGTTCAATATTAATAGCCGGTACATGCCCTTTCACCACCCTGTACAGGAGTGTCAGCCTCTGTTGTCGACGTCTCTCTTCTATTGAGTTTAATCTCAGGTCTGTTAGCAGTTGTGTCACACATCCTTCTTGTCTGGATTTGTAGTCCCTTGTGATGAACCTCACAGATGACCTCTGTACTCTCTCTAGTCTGTGAATGTCACACTTGAGGTAGGGGTCCCAGACAGCACTTCCATACTCAAGCTTCGAGCGGGCTAGGGCCAGGTAGGCATTCTTTCGGCAGGGCAGGGGACAGTGGCGGAGGTTTCTTCTGAGAAAGCCAAGGGTAGAGTTTGCTTTTTTACTGATGTTATTTATGTGTGTTCCCCATCTTAGGTCATCAAAAAAGTGATTCCCAAGTAGGGGTTGTCTTTGACTTGCTTGAGAATATGGCCGTTGACAGTGTAGAAATGGCTTGATCTGTTTTTGGTACTAAGAATGTAGCACTTCTTTGCGTTGAACTTCATTCCCCAAGCATTGGCCCATTCTTGAAGGTTGTTTAGGTCCTGCTGTAGGATCTGGTGGTCTTTGAATGATGTGATCGGTCTGTATAGCAGACAATCATCAGCAAAAAGGCGTATCTGTGATTTAACACATTCCGGAAGGTCATTTATATGGCAGAGAAACAATAAGGGTCTGAGAACTGTGCCTTGGAGGACACCCGAGCCAACATTTACTGGTCGGGACTTCTCTCCTTCAACCACAACACTCATCTTTCGCTGGGTGAGGAAGTTGGAAATCCATGTGTGTGTTGGTCCTCGGATGCCGTAAGCTTCTAGCTTGTGTAGTAGTTTCTGGTGGGGTACGGTATCGAAAGCTTTACTAAAATCCAGGATTACTATGTCTACTTGTCTATGCTGGTCATAGAAGTTCAGGAGGTCATGAGCGGTGACTACTGATTGTGTCTCACACGAGTACCCTGATCGATATCCATGGTTGAGTGATGTTAGGATACTATGTATGTCGAGGTGGTTTAATATGTGATGGCAGATGATGTGCTCCAGTCTCTTGGACAGCACACAGGTAAGGGACACTGGGCGAAAATTTTCGGGTGTATGACGATCCCCTTTCTTGTAAACTGGTGCTACATTGGCATTTCTCCAGTCGCTGGGCAGTTCACCTGTGTCCACCGATTTTTGGAAGATTACTGTGATTGCTTGGGTGATTTCACGTGCACACTCTTGGAGGACTCTATTTGGGAGTTCATCTGGCCCTGCTGCCTTGTCTATCTTTATGCTGTGAAGCAACTGCTGACTCGGCTTATAACTAGTAATTTATTGTTTGTTGGGATGTCTTTGTCAATCTTTCCCTATGATGTTGGGGATGGGGCTTGGGGTCTGATTCAGTCAGTTGCTGAAGTGTAATTACTCTTTAAATTTGAACACACCCTGTTCAATGCTGGGATGTCCTCTTCTACTCTTGAGGAAAGATTTGGGATCCCATCACTGTCGTCCTTGGTAAATACTGACTGAAACTGATCAACCAGCAGTTCTGCCTTTGCTTTTCAGAGGGGCTATTCCAATATGATCCTTCCTTTTTGACTTTGCGTAATTCCAAAAGGGCTTTGTATTGTTATTCTGGAGACTCTCGTTGATCACCTTGTTGATATGGTTCCATTCTGCTTTACGAAGTTGCTGCTTGCATTCTTTCTGGCACTTTCTGTATGCGGACCATTTCTTAGTTTTCTTTGCCTTTTTGAAGAGTCTGGCCTTCCGTTTAAGGGTGCGTTTGACGTCCCGAGTGATCCAGGGTACAGAATGCTTGGATGTCTTCAACTTCGATGGAATGTTGGTATTGATGGCTGACATCAAATCATTAGTGAGGGTGTCCCACAGATGCTGAACGGATGAATCGCATCTATTGAGACGCATTATCTCCACGGAAAATATCTTCAATATCTGTTTTAAGCTGATCCCAGTTGGCTCTAGAAAACACAAAGCTTTTACGGGGTCTCTGTTTAGCATAGAATGTCTTGGTATCTGAGTCAACGACAACAATGTCATGATCTGAAATGCCAGGTGTGTTTATTGTAGACTTAATCAGAGATGGATTTGCCGTATAAACTAGGTCAAGGAGGTTGTTTTCTCTGGTTGGTTTATCATGAACCTGTGTCAGGTTGAACTGACAGATCAATTAACGCCTGCTGCACTTCTTTATCTTGGGCTTCTTTTTGTAGTGTCATGTTTTCCCAGTCAATATCCGGGCAGTTGAAATCGCCTGCGATGATGGCATGCATATTTTTGCTGTCCATGACTGTTTCTAAGGATCGTCTTAACTTGGTGATGTCCGACATATTTCGGTGCGGCATGTAAAAGGAAGAGACCAACAGTGTCTTGTTGCCTTTCAGCTTCACCTGGACCCATTCCATTTCGCAGTTTGTAACCAGTTCAGCTTTCTCCTCAGCTACTAGATCTTGGTGGACTAACACAAACACTCCTCCTCCAAGGGTGCCTCTATCATTTCTGTAAGCTTTGTAGTGGCTTGGAAACACTTCACTGGATTGGATAGCATCAGCTTTGCCTGGTTTCATCCCTTTCAGCCACGATTCTGTACCTCAGACTATATCTGGTGTGATGTAGTTAATGGCTGTGAGGAATCCTGCGCTTTTCCCTCCAGTGCTACGGCAGTTAATGTTCATGATGCGGAGGTTCTTCTTTTCTGATACACAAAAGAGTGAAGATGTATTTGTCGCTGGTTCTGACCTGTTAGTCGATGAGGGGTGGGACCGTCTTGAACCTGATCCTGTCTGGCTGGGCTTATTAGCTGGACTGCTAACATGGAGGGGGCTGAATACTATGTCAAAAGAGAAGGAGTCAATCGATGAGTCAATATGTGAGAGTGGGTCATACATGTTTGATGTACTAAGTTCGAAGCAGTGGAAAGTAAAGCTGCTGACGTTTATACTGTCACACTTGCAACAAAGCCATTGGATATGAGAGCGTTTCACAAGTAGGTTGTAGTCAGCCGAACATAGTTCGATACAGGATCTATGATTCCAAACATCACAACCATCACAACAAAGACCATCCACATGTTCCCATGTTACTGGCAGTTCACAGAGGCCGCAAGGGTATATATGAGCATTTCCTGCTGGGCCTTGGTTTGTCTGTATGTCTCCACATAGCATAAGCATGCATACTATTAGGCTCTTGCTCTTGTGTGGAACAACAATTTCCCTATATGGCCTAGCTTTGGTCGGTCTCGTGTTTATACCAACTAAAATGGAAGGCAGGTGGCTGTGTGGTGGAGGTTGTGTTGTTGGTAGGTATCTGAGAGCAACCAAGATGCACAGAAGGATTCCTAGAATACCTATCATGTGAAACCTTGGAGTCTTGACTCTTGGAGACTTCATATTGTTGAGAGGTGGGTGGGGTACAATGTGGCTTCCAGACATGCACCAGCAGAGACGGAACACTAATCAGACATTAGAAGGGCTATATCAAACAAACTAATATGTTTAGTCTTTCAGATGCACATATAACAAAAGAATCAATGTTGTACTTATACAGATAAAATGGCTAGCCACGTGCGTCTATTGCTGGCTACACCACATGTCCAGGTGTTGCATAACAGTAGTAAGGACAGACACTCTGGCTACCGATTTCCACAGACTTTTGGCCTGAAAAAAACTAAGTCCGCACGGTCGCCTAGTGTAAAAATACATGGCGGTAGCCAGAGATGTCAATCCATGATTTAACTTCCTCAGGCTAGTGAGCCTCTGTTAGGCCCTTGCAAAGCCGTAGACGTCAAGTTCTTAGGCTATCAGAGCTGTTCTTAGGACGATTCAGCTCCATTTTCCTACAAGAAATAGTCGTGGGATCATGCACGCAACTTTGCGGGACGTTGTATGAAGTTTGTAGGATCTGTAGGATCCCACAAGAAACTTTGCGAGATCACGCGACGTCTTTGGCCACTTGTGACGTTATGTTATGGGAAGTCTGTAGGCTCCCACAAGAATACTGTGCGGGATCACGCGACGTCTTTGGCCAGTTGTGACGTTATATAATAACGTTTATGACGTCAGTTATTTCTAACCGAAGTAAACAAGACGTTGGCCGCCATAGAAGCTGCGCTTAGTGTATTTTCAAGGGAAAATAGCAGCATCCACATCAGCACACTGAAGTTGTGGAGTTTATGTGGATGATGTGGATTTGATGTGGATGTTTTGTAGATGATGTAGATTTGATGTGCATGTTTTGTGGATGATGTGGATCTACAATGTGGAGTTTCTACACATCCACATATTCACACTGAAATTGTGGAGTTTATGTGGATGATGTGGATTAGATGTGGATGTATTGTGGATGTTGTGTGGGTTTGATGTGGATGTTTTGAGGCTGATGTGGATCCATAATGTGGACTCTAAAAGTCATTAAAAGGTTATATCTAAGATACACGTATCCATACTGAGTACCAAACCCAGCGCGACAGAAACGCACCCCGCATACAACCGCCTCAGCGTCGCTAAACCCCAAAAGAGATGATGCGCAGGTCTTGGCAGGCAACGAACCACACTTACTGGGCAGACAAGGGCACGACGACTCCATTCAGAGGTGTGCCTTTACAGGCAGAACTTATAGATCAGAAAAGAATGGTGTAAAGTAGCGTAAAATGCATAAAATTGCGTAAAATTGCCTTAAAGCATATCTAGTATAACTAAAAGAATGTCAAAGAAAAGGGTATACATAAAACGGTAAAATAGATTAAAGATACCAAGGGAAATGGTGTACATAAAACTGTAAAGTATAGTAAAGATGTCAAAAGAAAGAGTGTACATACAACGGTAAGGCAGAGTAAAGATTTCAAAGGAAAGGTTACATAAAAACGGTAAAGTAAAGATGTCAAAGAAAGGGTATAGTAAAGATGTCAAAGGAAATTGTGTACATAAAACGGAAAAGTAGAGTAAAGATATAAACTGAAAGGATACATATAAAAACGTTAAAATAGAGTAAAGGAAAGGGTGCACGTGAAAACGGTAAAGTAGCGAAAAGACGTCAAAGGAACGGGTGTACATAAAAACGGTAAAGTAAAGCAGATATAAAAGGAAAGGATGTACATATAACGGTTAAGCAGAGTAAATCTGTCAAAGGCGAGGGTGTACATAAAATCAGTGAAATAAAGATTTCAAAAGTAATGGTATAGAGGAGGCAACGTTACATAAGAACGGTAAAGATGTCAAAGGTAAGGATGTACATAAGAAAGTTAAAATAGGGTAAAGATGGCAAAGGGAAACGGTAAGGTAGAGCAAAGATATAAAAGGAAAGGGTGTACATATAACGGTAAAGCTGAGTAAAGCTGTCAAAGGCGAGGGTGTATCAGAGTCCAGTCTTGGGGGGCGGGGGGGGGGGGCTTTAAGAGCTTTTCTGTTTATGACATAAGAGCCCATTTATTTTTACCTAATTTTGGAAAGATTTCTTTGCCCGGGCAAGTAAGCAGAAAGTCACAAAATCATTCCCCTTTGTAGATTAGATTAGATTATACTAATTTTATTGTATATAAACAATGGGATCAGACACAAGTTATAAACAACATTAGATAGTCTTCTCCCTACAAGATAAACGAATCTAAATGATGGTATAATAGTGGATACTAACATTTATATATTGTAAACATAGAATCGTACTAACAATGAACAGCGCATAACGTATGACGATGAATGACAGTGTCCCTCTCCTCCCAACATTCACCACATTAAACCTTATCAATAAATGAACTTATTCGAATCTCCTCGAATCTCGAATGAATTTCAAAACCCAGAAATTCGAATCAGCCTATGTGTGACGGTATAAAATGTTCCTATAGCTGCCCGATGTTGCACTAAGTCATTTCCCATAGAACAATCCCATATAAATAGAAACTTTTATATCGGGCAGCAACAGGATGCACATGCACCACTCACACACAAGCTCACCATAATCAGATGTTTCAAAAGCGGTACAATGAAGTAAACGGAAAGAGAAGGGCACTGTCATTTCAATTCCAGCAAATTCACAAAACACTAAAAAGAAACTAAGTAAACAACAAAGAAGTAGAACAGCACAAAATATGCGAAACATACAACAGTCTATGTAGTTGTAGCTCGTGGGCTATCTTTTGCAGTCTTAAGTTCATACCTATATGCAAATCGTTTCAAGATTTCATTGAAAATTATCGTTTGACCTTAATTTTCCCCTGATATAAGCATCACCCAGCAAACACATGACGTCAGGATGATGACGCACTGACGTCGATGCGACGTTATCACGTGGCACCGACTTCAGTGCGACGCCATCACGACGTCATGCGCACGCTGGGCAGCTATTATACAGAAAATCTTATTACTATTATCGTTTATTAGTTTTTATACCCTAAGTTAATTTCATCAGGCCACATAACCAACACACTGAAACAATGAAAAAAAAAATAAATAACGGAGAATGGAAAAAGCCCAGACACTGTGGCATCCCTTAGCTGCCAATCATCACGGACCCAAATCACACACGCTAATTCGCCAACTAGATTATCAACTGTTAATCTTATTGTACTTTAAGTATATACCTATATACAAATCATTTCAAGATTTCGTTGAAAATAGTCGTTTGACCTTAATGTTCACCTGATATAAGCGTCACCCAGCAAGCACATGACGTCAGGATGACGTCGCATTGACGTCGATGCGACGTCATCGCGTGGCACCGACATCAACGCGCCGCCATCACGACGTCATGCGCACGCTGGTCAGCTACTATACAGAAAATCTTGTTAATATTATCGTTTGTTTATTAGTTTTTATACCCCAAGCTAATTTCGACAATTTTTTGATTTTATATCGAATATAAATTTCATCAGGCAAGAATCGTCACCGCACATCTAGGTAGTCTAAATAAAGGACTACTTATTTCCCCATTTTCAGAATGACTTTCAATGCTCGCTACCCTTACCGAAACGAAAAGCAAGGACAACAAGCAAGAAAGATAAATAAAAGGAAGTCTGTAGCAAATGAGCAAAATGAGCAAGGATTGCACCGCAGGAAAGACAAAGAAAGATTGTTCAGAGAAGATTTTCAACGTGCACATTAATATACATCCAAGCCTCTTTTTCGAGGATAATAATAACCATAATGAATTCATGTTTGCTTTACTAAGGACATATTTTATTGCCAAAAACATCTGAACTTGTGGTCCGACCCATTTGTCAGATGTTTTTGGCAATAAAATATGTTTAAACTAACTAAGGACAAAATTTGATCTACTTGAAAGGGAGGCAACGATAATAGAGTTACAGCCCCTGATAGGTTGTTCAGAGTGGAATTTCAACATGCACATTAATAAACACACCGTGCCTCTTTTCTATAGGATAATAGTAACTTGAATGAATTCCTGTTTGCTTTTCTAAGAACAAGATTTGTACTACTTGTAAGGGAGGCAACAATAATGGATTAACGTCCCCTGAAAGATTGTTAACATAGGAATTTAAACATGCTCATTAGTATGCACCACGCGCCTTCTTCCCGAGGATAATGATAAATTGTTTGAATTCCTATTTGCCTTTCTAAGGACAAGATTTGATCTACCTTCAAGGGATACAACAATAATAGAGTTACATCCCCAGAAAGGTTGTTCACAGAGGAATTTCAATATGCACATTAATACACACCCCGAAGAATAACTTGTATTAATTTATGTTTGCTTTTCCGAGGAGAAGATTTGATCTACTTGAAAGGGAAGTAACAAAAATAGAGTTAAATACCCTGAAAGATTGTTCAAGAGGAAAAATTTATCATGCACATTAATAACACCCCATGCCTCTTTTCCGAGGGTGATAGTAACTTGAATGAATTCCTGTTTGCTTATCCGAGGACAAGATTTGATCTACTTGTAAGGGAGGCAACAATAAAAGTTACATCCCCTGAAAGGTTCTTCACAGAGGAATTTCAACATGCACATTAATAAACACCTCTTTACCTAGGATAATAATAACTTGTATAAATTCCTGTTTGCTTTTCTAAGGACAAGATTTGATCTACTCAAAAGGGAAGCAACAATAATAGAGTTATATCTCTGAAAACGTTGTTAGCTGTAAAGTTTCGACATGTACATTAATAAACACTAAATGCCTCATTAACTAGGATAGTAATAACTTGTATAAATTCCTGTTTGCTTCTCTAAGGACAAGATTTGATCTACCTAAATGGAGGCATCAATGATAGAGTTACATCCCCTGAAAGATTGTTCATAGAGGAATTTCAACATGCACATTAATAAACATCCCCATGCCTCTTTTCCGAGGATAATAGTAACTTGTATGAATTCCTATTTGTTTTTCAAATGACGAGATTTGATCTACTTGTAACGGAGGACAACAACATTAGAGTTACATCTCCTGAAAGATTGTTGAGAGAGGAATTTCAACAATCGCATTAAGATCCCATTTCATGAGACACAAATCTTTACTATGTATAAATGAACACGCTAAACAGTTAAGAATTAATAACCATCGCCTAGGTTAAGAAAAATAGGAACCACATAAAATAATAATAATAATAATAATAATAATAATAATATCAAAATATAACTTGTTACTGAAGGTCGAGATATGGATACCGTATCATCCTGAAATGTTTACTTGCATGAGTTCCTGTTAGCCTCCCAAGGAGCAAATTCTTTCCTCAAACGATCGACCCACCCAGAAGAAACAACTACTTCCTCAAAAGCACACCCATAATGGCTTGTGCTCAAATTAACGCACTCCATTCGTTAAATGCAACGCCCAACGGCGTTAATAGGATAAATACTAAGTTATTCAATAATCATATGCTTATATTTGTATTCAGGTACAAAGAAAAATAAAAATGAAAAGACGTGCACATGTATCTCAGTTCCGTGACACCTACCCGCTTCTAAGATTGCCGCCCGGACACATGCTCTCCCCTTTGTAACACAGCGGAAAAACATTGAGGTGTATCCATAATTCCAAAAGCAACATACCTTTCAATATGATGTCACATTTTACAGCATTCCATAGGATTTTGTGTAAAGCGTGTCATATTTTCGTATGTGTCAAATTCTAAAACCAAGACTTCGAAAAGCCGACGGTTGACAAGTGACACTTGCAAGTTCAATTTCGAATGTTGGATAATATGAGATGCAAGGTTCGCTCACAGACATACCCAATTCAAGCTTGGTGCGTGTTAAAAATAGTCTCACTTTCGAATTGCTTGCGTTTGTTTTTGATAGGTAAAAAATCATTTTATCTCTTAAATAGTCCTTTTCAAACTGCTTTAAACCCCAAGTAAAAAAAAAAACGATTAAAATCACGATCAGAAATCAAAAAAGAAATTGCCTCGTTTGCTTTCTTAACATAACTCTAAGCAACACTTATCTCCTGTACTAAATTTTCGTAACAACGTTTTACATTTTTTTTTAAATCTGACAGTTTCAAGCCGGGCCGGGTAGCGCAATCGGTAGGGCACCTGACTCATAAGTCAGAGGTCCTGGGTTCGAATCCCGGTCTGGCCACATACTTTCGTTTCTCCTTCCGCTGATTCAAGAAGGGCAGTTGTCAGTTACTGGCGAAAGTATGTGCACTTAGTACTGGTTAACCGCTTAGGAGGTCTAAGCCTGCCCAGGAATAGTGTGGTTAGGTTAACTGACCGTCCCGACATGACCTTAGTTGTTTACCGTGGACGTTAAGCATCAAATCAACCAACGACAGTTTCAAGTACTACAAATATTGAAAATGAATCGTCTTTTATACATAAAAACCCTGTCGATGACGGGTAATCATGTTTTAACAGAATTGACAGATATGAAGCACCCGAACTCAAACATTTAAGATGATGATAGTTTATCTTCAGAAAGCTGATCAATGACGTTGGTTGGTTGGTTAGTTTTGGTTTAACGGCCCTTTAAGACAGTATTTCAGTCTGTATCAGGCCGTTTCCCAAAGAGAGAGAAAGAGGAGAAAAATGATAGACGAGAGAAAAAAGTCCAAACAACCCCACCCGCAACTACTGCAAGCACAGTAGGCCCTTGCCCTACTAAATCAGTAGGACGCTCTGGCACTGGAAATTATACCTAGCACAAATGAACCACCCAGCCACCCCTTGATCAGTGACAATAAAATGTAATTTTATAACAGTATGACTAACGCAAGTCGATCGTATCAATTATTTTCTTAAAGAAAAAAAAACGTAGACCCTGATCAGATTACCCCATTTGACCATTTTCTACTTTGTTCAAGATTTTCTGTTTGTCAGATTTATTTCAATGACAGCCGCGCGCATGTACTCTCTCTCATCCTGTACCAGGTTTCTCGGTGACTTCTTTTTTGTTGTACTGTTCTGTTCTATTTCAGTCATTCGCGTGCTTCGTTAGCAACCGGCGACACTAGACTGGTTCTCTCCCCTTATAGCTACAGCATATAGGGACAGGTAATGACTAATCCAAACGGTCAAAAATCTGCCCTTGAGATCTAGCGGGAGTTCATGGGAAATTTTATAGATCTACCTCAACCAACAAAGATTTGTTTCGTACAGTGGACTCGACAGTATCGGATCAAGTTCACTAAAATTCCTGTTTTGTTGTATATGAATGCTAAAATTATGTATGTTGTTACACATAACAATTGCATAATATCCCTGCTATCTATCCATGTCAAAATATTTACAAAATTTATTCCTTTAAGGGCAGATAACTTATCCAGACTTACAGGAGGGTCTTACGACAGTAACGAATCAGTTGCGACAGTATCGGATCATATGATATTATTTTATAGGAGAGTTCCTCCGAGGCGATTTGCCAACCTTTTTTAGCTTCAATAATTTGGCTACATAAACAGTTGGACCTATTAAACTCTCAGATGAAACTTTTTCACGTGGTCATTCACAAGCAACGTTTATGTCTGTTAGATAACAGTTGACTGTGCACAAATGTACAAGCATGTCAATAATTCTTAACTCAGTAATTCCCTGCACCCTTTAACACGGAACTACTCAAACAGTAAAGACCATAATCTGACTTTGCAAAGAATACACCCTAATAAGACCAAAGTGTTCAATTAGGATCAACAAATTTACGGTAATTTGCCGCTTTAACATTGATATTTCAATGCAAACCGTGTATAAACACTATATGGTCTTTCGGCGAGTTCTGCTGCATTAATCTGAGTCTACACGGTGTACAAATGCCATTGGATGAAAGCCAGCCATTAATGGGTTCACACACATGCGAGCTGATCTCGAATGTTTCTTCAGAATCTTTAGCGGAAGCTTAGTTGTGCTTCGCATAACCTTCATTATCAGACGCTAGTGTGTGGGGCGTGGGATGGGGGATATTTTACAAAAAGGATGTTGTGTTACTTTTATACCGATCTTCTATGAAAGAAGACATAGCAGCCATTCAGGTAGTTGATATATGACTTGCTTTCAGCATCAGACCATGCATCCGACATAAATTTTTCCAGCTAATGCCTGCATTTCACCTCAAATTATATAATGATCCGTTACTGTCGCACATGGGTGCCCAACTTTTCAAGTCTTTAGTTTTATCAAATATAGGGATGTCACAAAAATAATGACTGCAAGCAATTTTAGGGATGCCAGAACATATTACAAAGCAGAATTGGTTTCAATCGCCAAATGATAAAATTGTGTAAACAACCGAAATCTATTTTGGGAGTAACAAGCAACAGACAAAATGCAAGCGCCGCTGAAGAGGGGCCAAGCTTTTCAACAACTCGGATTTGTTTCACAGCCGCACATTTCAATTGAAATTTTCACCCTGCACTTTGTCATTGGTCTAACTTGATGACTGTAATTTAATGGTAAAAAATATTTGCTTCATTTGTGAGAAAAATGGGTTATAACTAATGAGTGATCCGATACTGTCGATGATTCGATACTGTCGAGTCCACTGTAGTTTATTTTAAAGAAGGAGTTTAGTGAAATACCTCAATAATGTTGTAATTAGGTGTCGATAGTATTACCAAGAAACATCTTTAAAAAAGATAATTGTCGAAGATGAAATTCGTTTTTAAAGAACAACTTTTTAGTCATGTCAGGACGGATCCACCGCTTCCTGGGTATTATCAGTACTTTTTAGACGAAGTCTAATAAAATCATCGTTGCCGCCAAAACTTGACTTGATCTCTGTATGGAAGAGCGCATATGTCATGGAATTGTTATTCACCTGTCAGAAGATTTAGTTACATTAAAAATGTTATTATTTGCACTTTGCATTTAGTTTTAAATGTGTTTTTCACTTTAACGCTGTAATGATTGATAGAGTTAAGCAGAACGCGAGAAACGCAAATGCCGATGGCTTGAGAAAAAAAGATTCTATGGTGCGAAAAGTCTTTCGTAGTTTTCCTTCCAAAGGCTGTACTCGGTGCGTAAATTTACCGGAACGGACCTAATTACCGGGTCGGACCCTTATTATTCATATTTCCAGCCGATTTTTTAGATGTTTTGATACAATCTACACGCGCAGATTAATTCAAGGCCCTACCTATGACTAACATGTATTATCTTAACTTGCAACCCCTGATTTTTATTTGACAATATCTGATAAGGACTATTGGCGAAACAAATTAGTCTGGCTACAGACCCTATGTTCAATATATCTCGAATCTCGAATCTGACCACCAGAATAATATACAGATTCGACTGGGGCCAGGCTAGAAACAAATTAGTCTGGCTACAGACCCTATGTTCAATATATCTCTTGCAAAGGAACATAGGGTCTGGTCACTTACATTTGAGGTTTTTCCTAAATCTTGGTTAGCAAACTTAACTGACCTTTTGTCCAGCCCTTTATGATGCTGCAGTGGCAGAATTTTATGTAAGAAGCAATTTGAAGACGTAAACACAGCTGGTCAATCTGATAAAACAAATGTTCTGTGGCAATTTGTTTTTATAACTCTGTAGGTTTTGTGAACAGGAAACTAAATACAATAAACCCTGAACCTACTGATTTTCTGTAATGGATAGTTCTACCTTTGATTTTGGACTGGTCCATTTTATAGCTGAGGGGGTATTTAATAAGTAATACAGAAAAAATAAGTAAAAGCAAAAGGGTGGTCACACTTTTCCAGAGCAGTCTGATCTGGGTCTCCACTGTTCACAGAAACAGCTTTGTCCGATTTAAGAGTGTTGTGCAATCCATTAGCATGTTAACGAAACCGCGTCCCTTAATATTCAATATATATAATTGATTTGTTCAAATTAGAATGTGTTTTGAGGAAGATTCCATTGCACTTAGATAACTGTAAAATAGTTTAAATCAGCAAAGACCTCTAGAGAATGCAAAATAAGTCTTTAAAGAATTATTAGACACACTGGCTTTTTACATGTAATACATTTACATTCAAAAGTATAAAAACATATTTGATCTGATCAGCACCAGTCAAGATTCAATGCATACAAGTATGTTTTAAGAAATGTCCTTTATACACTTGATGCCAGTGCAATGATTGGACTGGCACTAATCAGATTTACTATGTAGCGGATTGTTCAAAAATAGTCTGCCATGAATCATATCATGACTAGTGAGGATAAAATTTGTTTAAATTGGAATGAGCGATATGCAATACAGCTGATTGCCTGTTATTGGTTCAAGACAGTTTGTCCTTATGTGCCGACTGTTAAACAATATAATTTGGCATGGTTTTAATTGTGGAATGGAAAGGAGTGGAATGGAATGGTCTTGTCTGCCTTTTTCCATTGATTTGGAATGGCACTCTTAGTCTCTTACAGGAAAGAATTTGCTCCCTCTGAGGGAGCAATTTTTTCCTGTAAGAAAACCACTGTCCCACGCTCTTGGAGCAACTTGTAACAAATTCACCGTAGATTATGACATCCGTTCCATTCCAGGTTTTAAACTATGCTCTAAAATTCATATACAGGTTGAGAGGTTATTTGGAGAAACCAAAACTAATTGATATCTTAGAGTGATGGAGATTGAGATCTTTGTTAGTCTAATGGGCACTTTATGGCACTTGTAATGGTGCTATTATTAACTCAAGAATTTGTGAGAAGAGTATCAAATTGCAGAGCCTCTTCTGAAAGTTACCAGGCGAATCTGACCACCAGAATAATATACAGATTCGACTGGGGCCAGGCTAGAAACAAATGTCTGTCCGTCAGATAAATTGACGACTTATTGAAACATGATAATGGTGCTAACTGTACAATCGATATACAAAGTTTCCCTTTATACATTTAGATCACTGTAATGTTTCAATTTAAAGCTGAAGCACAATAGCTCTACATATTTTCTATGGCTGAAATGTTGGTCATGATACTATGGAACAAAAATTCGGGAATTTTTGTGTTTTTCATTCGCTCCAAGTCTTGGAAGAAAGATAACCATATTTTTGTATAAGATTATATGATTTTAAGATGAAACTCATATGGTTGGGGTATTAAGAGGCTGTATGTTTATTATGTTATTACATTTGTAGTTATTCATTGAATAAAATATTGTTTAAACTAAGAGGCCTGCCCATGGCGCAAAATACTCAAAGAGTATTTTGACTAATATCTCATTGATTTGCGCTATATGGCATACAGAATATGTATTAATATCAAATAAGAGTTATTTAATAAAAATATTACAAATATCTACTGAAGATAGGGGAAAACGGGTCCGTTCCGGTGTCCGTTCCGGTAATTCAGTCCATTCCGGTCCGTTCCGGTAAATTTACGCACCCGGCTGTACTGAACCGGGTAAAATACAGTACCGTATCATCGGAAGCATATCGGAATGTACCGAAGAATGTCAATAATTAACGTACCAGTCTGGTTTCTCGCCATAGTGGATAACCCCAACATAAGGATACTGCTATTCGATAATAATATCCGACATATTTACAGCATTTTGAACTTAGCCAATTTTTATTTTGTTATTATGACATAGCGACAGGGTTTTGAACTTGGAATTTTTTCAATCACAGTAGAAATTTGTCATAGATACCCCCATTAGATTTTGGTCCTTTTTTACATTTTAATTATTAAAGGCGTATAGTGTATTTAAAACATTGAGTGCAGATAATTTTGCGGGACGTATTCTGAAACCTTGCTTGCAGCCAATTTCTTATCTCAACAGAAATAAAAAAAAAAATATTATTTGTTTCAACTATGTCTTCTTTCACTTCGTCTTATATCTTTTTTTTAAAGATATTTCTTGTGTAAAGTAAATGTGTCTTGTTCAAGGACAAAACGGGATGAATTCCCGAGTGAGGATTATCGTGATCAGCCTTGGTCGAGTTCGATTACAACTATTGTCTGACGATAGTATGTCATGGAAGAAGCGGGTCAACTCGGCCTGCTTTCTGTAAGCCTGGGGTCTTCACGGCTCCTGGGTCAACTCGGCCTCCATTCAACTCGTCCGGGTCAATTCGGCCTGCTGTCATTTGCATCCTCGCCCCAACCTACGAAGATGGGCTGCGCCAGGAATGAACGGAAACACAATAAACGAATAGAGTTTGTTGGGTTGTTTATTTAATAAGAAGTCCTTCAAAATGGTGGACAAAACATGAATTAATATAAAGGGCAACCCAATAATCCCTCAACGGATAACTGCAACTGCAGCTAGACTATGGTAACGGGACGTTCCGGGCCTACAATAATACAATGGCGCTGGGATAGCAGGACCAAGGTGCAGGGCAATTATATTTTAATTGTTTCCATAGTGCCGGAGTTTTAAGATTGGGGTCCTTTACCCTGTGAGATTTTCTGTAGTATAGGGTCGAAATAAGAGGAAGGTTGTTACCATCAGCTAATCATCACAGGTCTCTGAATGTAAAAAATCCGTTTCTGTAGGTGGGGTGTGTGGATACAAATGACTGGCGCCTAGATATATAACCATGCGGCACCATGGCCAAAACTGATGTTTTCCTTACTCATTTTCATACAACTTCGATATCCTAGTTTATTTGCCACAAGTAAGATTTAATGGCATGACTGAACTGCAAAAATACCGATACCTCACCAGGAGCTAGCTGTAACCGGGGGAACACTTATTAAAAGTCTATTTCTTAGTTTTTCTGCCTCATATTTTCATGATTTTCCCTGACTTCGTTTGGCCCAATTGCTAAGGGAGTGAATTCGTGAGTTTGTGAGTGAATGAGCATGTGTGCAATTGAGCGAATGAGTATCAAGATAAGCCTGCATCGAAATAATTCCTTATCTAGAAAATTTTATCGCCGATGCAATGAATTGGTTTCAAAACCCAATGTCAGGTTAAAATCACTTTCACATGAAGGCCTATCGGAACCAGAATTTTATGATGACTTAGTATACAAATTCAAAAAGATAAGGGGTATGTCTGATTTTTTGTTCAGCTTCGAAAAGAAGTTTTTTTGTTCTCATTGTATTTTGTTCAGTGCTAGCACTAACCATCAAAATCAGGAAGTCATATGACTTCCATGGTTTGTCATTTGGAAGTCATGCTGAAGGATAGACTTGGTTTCTTCCAGAATGTCCATATTTATATTGCTTTCTCCTTCATTAATGGATGCAATACCATTATTACAACAAATTTAACTCATTATTTAAGTCAATATTCACTTTATAAATGGTAGGTTATGATTAAAATTGGAAGTCACTGACTTCCTGGCATTCAGTTTTAGAAGTCACAGACCCCAAGACTTCCACTAGTGGAAGCACTGTTTGTTTCCTTGTAATTCTAGTTAGAAATACATCAGTTGTTAAAGAAAACTGATTTCTGGCGCGGCAGATCGGAAGCGCGGTGCGGTTATGGCTTTCATACTAGACCTTTAAATACACGATTGGAAAACTCGAATGCGCCTGATTTACGGCTGCTCAAACGGGTCATGAAATTTGCAAATACACTTTTCGTCATTCGTTATCATTGAATAAAACACGTCTATCCGAAAATAACGGCGATTAAATTAAAAAGGAAACGAAGCCAAAATAAAGTTTACATTCATAAAACGTCATTTTAAAACTGTTTCTTTTCACAAATGGTAGATTGTGTTTATTATCCCCCATACAATAAAAACCCGGATGCAGGTCATGCATGCTCTGATATGTCTACGGCAAATAAGGGTAATTTCATTTGTTACGGACTAGTTGACTGGCTAATGCATTATTCAATGAAAGCCGTCGCAACAGTAGTCCTTTTACCAGTCCTTACACACTGTGGACAACTGCGGAACCAGTTTATCGGCGACACGAGAATTTCACGAGATCAATAACTGCGCAACATCAGCGCTGGTTTTCCATCGGTTCCCGGCTTTTCGACGTTTTCCCAAGGGCAATGGGAGAAGTTTGTATGTGTCCCGTTGACAATGCGTTCAATCTAATGACCCTGTGCCTAAATTATAGCATCTTTGGGGTTTAAGCCTACATGTAGTGTATGCAACTTTTGCACATTTACATCAATAAACATTAATTTTCGGAAAGAAAGAGAAAAGGTGGTTAGCCGGATGAACTTCAGGGAGCAAATTCTATCGTGTAAGAGTACCACCCTTGGCTTTGGAAACAAATTATAATCAGTATGTAGATTATCTTGCCCATTCCTTTACTATACAGCATTCCACTTTGTTGACACAATGAGGCGTTGGAATATTGCTGATTTTGTTTATTTAAACGATTCCAAACTGTTTTCGGTTGGATAGAATTACTTTTAAACACAGAAAAATTTCAGCTGATGTGCAGCTCCTGAACTGCCTTTACCAGACTGTTTTCCATAATATGAGTTCAAAAATTAGGTGTTACCATGTTTAATGGAAGAATATTACACAGTTTTGGCATTAAAACAAATCGTCTGTTGTCTCGTCTCATGCGTGTCCAACAACAAAAAAAGGCGAAATGTGATTTAAATTTGGAATGCATTGTGGGAAGGAATACTTGATGCAGTTGAGATATCAAGTAACATTTAAATATTTGAATCAGTCTTCGCCATTCAATATTTAAAGGTCAATGTTTAATCAATATGGAATCAGTCTTGAAAATTTCGATGTTGAACTTTTAATGTTGAATCAATGTGAATGCAGGTCGATCAACCATAAAGCAGTATTCAAGCAAAGGCGAAGTTTCTGAATGGCCCATGCCTAGGTTTTCTTCACACTTTATATTTTGATTACCTAGAACGTGACCGAATGAGTTTTGTTGAAATTTTCGAATATTTATTTTTTCCGTTTATGACAAAGCATTTGTCGGACCATAATGTCATAGAGGTAGTTACGATATGCATGTGAACAAAAAAATTTAGAATATGGTTTCCGTGCGGTACGTACTCATTACTATTCTGATAGTTTACTGAAATCTTTAATGCATAAAAACGTTTGTAAAATAACGCTTTCTCGTGATTTTTATTCAGATCTTGGCACCTATGCATTAGTTTACACCTTAAGAAAGGAAGGTCAAAAATTTGAGATAAACACATTTATGTATAACGAGCATCTTATCTCTTTCTGAAAGGGCATCGTTATATTCGGCTTATTATCATCTTAATAACCTGACATCTGATTTGAAACTAAGTCTGAAAGTATGATTCGTGTATTTCTGACATTATTGTGTGTTTTGATGTCTGTCCGAGGTTTTATTGATGACGTCGACACAGTTACCCTTCAGAATGAGCTGACGGCAGTGAAGTCACAGATGGCATTATTACAGCAGACTATTAATACATTGCAGCGCCAGCTAAGTATGCTCTCTCTCTCTCTCTCAAATGTTTTTTTTTCACAGGTAAAATACAGTAGATATTTAATGTGCTTGATACGGAAAGTTTTATGAACATTTGCCCAGAAAAGAGCTGCTCATTTAAAATTTTCGCATATTTCCATTTATATTTGTTGCTGATAAGTAACCAAAAAAGGATAAAGGTTTGTGATGGTGTGATGGCTTGATGCAAGTCTCAAATACTAATAGAAATATTTAGTTATTCATGCCTTGCACTCACACCTGGCAGAAATACAGACAGTGAAAGACTTTTGATCGAGCAAAATTTGACGTTTTTCGCCGATTATAAGCCGGAGGGACCAGAATTACGACGTCATTGCAATTTAACAAGCAGAGACTTGGGAGAATTGTATAGCAGAAAGAACCAAAATTATCCTGTACTTGATAACCGATCAATTAACTTTAGCATAATAATGGAACTTACGGAATAAAATGTCAAACTCCCTAAAATAAACTATTTCAACCCCTGCTTTAGCTTTAATTCATGCCATTTTTCAGAACATTTTCGTTAGCAATCATTATATACGTGTTTCTAAAGCCAAAACCTAGTTATAACGGAAGATGTTCCCAAATTTTCAATATCTCTTTACATATCGTACATAATGAGCATAATAAAAACACCTCCTACCCAAAATGACGTCGAAAAAAATCACACGTGGTACCCAGCATGAACATGACGTCACATGTTGCTATGGTAACACGTTTAAATTTCGATCTAAAACATAGATTCGAAAGCTCAAAAGGCACTCTTTTGTGTTACATGAAGGATACTTATTTCTTTATAAAATCAACTAATTTACAAAGGTGTTTCCATTACTTAATGATCACCCCACGTAACATCATGTTACAAGTGTAGTACTACTCCCGTTTGAAGTCGAGGGTAGCATGTGGATTCTGATCGTATCAGGTTTTTTTTACACTATCTTTAGAACAGTAGATTCTTTCATTCCACAGTTGCAGCGTCTTTATTTGTTGCTGTCAGAGAGTGGTTTTTCCCCCTTTCCCCCCGGAAAAATGGCTATAGGAAGGACGGCTATATAGTGGATTGTCCGGACCTCATAGAGCCACTTTTCCCCCATAGTCCTTTTTCCCCCACCGGGAAATTGGCTATTAGTGAATTTGGTATGGATTTAGGTATTTTACGGAACGGCACGAAACGGAACGAAATGAAACAGAGACATTTTACGGAATTAATCGCATAAGAAATGTATCAGTACTTCAAGGGAGGTAACAAATGTGATTAATTACAAAAAATCAATATGCAAATTTAGCAACCATATTTTTGAAATAATCAATAATTACTAATTTAAGGAACGAGCTATATATGATTTCTTCCCATCGCAGATATAGATACTCACTCATACGCATGCAAGCTTACAGGAAGATGTACGAACGAGTGCTTTGTCCAGTCACGTTTGATTTAGTAGGGGGTTTATAACATTGAAAATGATAATCGGACGTGTGTCCCGATGGGAGTCGAGCCCACGACTCCTGCTTGAAAGGCGAACACTAGTCCAGGCCCTCCGCTGCGCGCACGCACAGATGAACGCTTGTACAAACCCAAAACTATACATATTTACGCACACAACCGCATAAACTCATAGCCTTTTTTGACTAACATGGAAAATCAAAATGCCTACCTGTATTCCCAAAACGAAAATAAGACTGTTGGACACATGCATGCGGTTCTAGCATCTGTTATCCATCGATATTTTACGAACAGATACTCGTATTTCCGTTTCAGTTATGAACCTGACTATTATGATTGGAGAAGGAGCAAATTCCACTATGTAGCGTGTTTTCCTGTAGTCATATTAGCAGGGGGAAAATCCACTATAGAGGGGAAAAACGGCTATGCAAAAACACGTATAGTGGATTTTCCCCGGGGAAAATTGGCTATATAGTCATATTTCGGGGGGGGGGGGGGGGGGGGGGGGAATTCTACTATATAGCCATTTTTCCGGTGGGAAATTCTACTATGGAAAAATCATAGTCATTTTTCCGGGGGGAAAAACTACCAGGGGGGAAAAGCTACTCTCTGACAGTTGCAGCCTCGTTTTTGGTTCTTCATAACTGTATTTCTTGTCGAAGACATAATAAGATTACTTCTCCAAGTGACTGTCAATAAATACACTATTTAAGAAATGGATATTTTTTGTATAAATAAATTATTCATTAAAGCATTGTCTTAGTGTTACTTTGAATCATTTATTGTTTATAAACACAAAATTTAAAAAAGTGTATTATATCGGAAAAAGCATGCTGAAAAATATATAAACTGAAATACAATTTTGGGTAAAAAAATCCAGATATTGCAAAGTAGCCAACAATAAAAAGATGCACAATATACTTGTTTGTGTGGAAACCCATTTGTGTGGAAACCCAGTCTTGATTTATGTCATGCGTGACGACCTTCGCACTTAACTGGTCAACGTCACTGGCCCTTAATTTTAGAAAAAGTAATTTGCAGCTACAATGAACAATCATGAGTGGTTACCAACACGTATTCTATACAGTCAACTTTCGATATCCCAAAGTCGAAGATTATCTCAAACTACTGATATCTCAAAGTAAATTTTCTGGTCCCACAAAGTTTACTTTCAGAAACCAGATACTTTCAGTCGTTCCAGATTACAGGAGATGAAATGTACAAAAAATTAGAAAATGTGTCCAAAGCTATGTTCTTTAAGATCAAGAATACGTAAATGACTGGCGCAATTAATTACGTGCGTAGCAATCCAGGTGCGCCTGTCAAATTTATCTCACATCTGCTGCAGAACTCGACTAAAACCAGGAATATGATAACATAATGTGATATACTTTCACTTGAGAACTGCGCTTGTGTGATTGATCAGGCAGTGCCTACGTGTTTCTGGTCGAGCCTTTAAACTGGATATCAAAAAACATTAACGGGTTTGTCTATAACTCGGTAGGTCTGTATCTCTTTCGTCTCTTTACAGATGCTACGTCAGACCTTGCCGCCAAGGCCGCTGCACTACCACACCATACTCCAGTAGCTTTCACTGCTCATTTATCAGCTACACTTACTAATCTGGGTCTACACCAACATGTTGTCTTTGATAAAGTCGTTACTAACGTCGGTGACGCTTACAGCAGCAGTCAAGGCCATTTCACGGCTCCTGTGTTTGGCGTTTATAACTTCTTCTTAACGGCAACTAACGTACCAGGGCACTCTGTATCGCTGTCTGTGATGCTGAATGGAGTTCAAAAAGCCTTTACATTAGCGCATGGAACATCGTCAACGCCAGGACAATGGGAGACCAGCACATGTTCTGTGGTTCTGACATTGAAGAAAGGGGACCAAGTTTGGGCTCAGAATGAGGGAAAGTTTTCTCCTATTGAAGAACTCGACGGCAGCAATTATTCCTCATTTGGTGGCTTCCTTATTAACCAGTTGTAAACTCAAGAGTATTTATATAGGGATCAAACCTGGTTTTTCCTACATTAACATTGTCCAGGTCCCGAGTGTGCTGTTGAAACCCGAGGCTGAAGGCCGAGGTTTCTAACAGCTTCCGATGGACCTGGCAAATGTTTTGCAATGAAAAACCAGATTTGATCGTTATTAGTGCATAAAGGCAACCACAATGCTACAGAAATAACGAAAATGTTTGGACACTATTTTTCGGGCTCATCGCCATTACCTTGCTGATTCCTACACGCAATGTGCGTTTCTATGAAATGCTTGTTTCAGACCATGGTCAGTTTATGTCAAACCTTTAGCAGCAGCTCACAAGTCCCAATTATATTCACTAAATTTTTCTATTCGATGTCGTCCACTTGTCATTTTTTTACTCTATTCGAATCAATATAACTCAAGCATTACAGTATTTAATGAATAACTGCAGCTGCAAGCTACCGGCTTGTTTCTGTATTTACAGAGTATTGCCCTGCAACATGCAAACGAAACGTGTCAAAGGTGGTCATTATAGCACGTGAACTACCTTGTCAATACATGGTTTTGTGTTCATTAAAACATGCCTGTTAATAGCATGTGACACCGATATTTATGCAATGATACATATTATAGTAACAATTTAGGCTCACATGGTGACATCAAACGGAAATAAAATAATAGACCTTCCGAGTTTGATCTTGCACCGACGCTAATGATATCAAACCCTACAGCCAACGTCATACTTATATTGAATGGGTAGGGGGGGGGGGGGGCAACTCTCCCATTTTCCTGTTTGTCTTCCTTCTCTGTGAGGTTCAACTCTTAGAGGAAACAAATTGCTCCTAGAGGATACTCCCTCCTTTTGAAGGGATTTGTCTTCCAGGGAAGCAAACAGAAAGTCACAAAAGTTGTTCCCCTTTGTAAATGGTTGGGAAAAACACGGAGCTATACACCTTAAATTAGTATAAAGATTCATGATGCCATCATGATTGATTCTGACACCTCGTGTGCTTGTACTCTCCAAATCACGATTCGCATTTTCAAATAGTCTTTCACTTTGATGCCTCTCTCTCTCTGCCATCGTACAGGAATAAAATACGTAAACAGCCTCTTCAGTTAGGTGAATGTGCACACTTTCATTGGAAGAATATATCCGTATGGAGAAATTAAAATATTAAAATTCCTTCAAGAGTAGAGAATACATACAGAAGTAGGAACATGGGCGACTACGTAGTTTCGGCTAATAAAGCCTCGTCAGTGACCCTGACAATATCTGGTGACGAAACCAGAAAAAAAGCATACTGTAATTTCTTAATTTTAATTGGGAAGTCGATTCAAAGACTGATTTGTTTCAAAAGCCTGCTTTCGACCAAATTTGAATCAGATTTATCCCCCTTTTCTTGACAAGTGGACCTATCTTTTTTCTCATTTGGGGGAGTTCATTTCTAGTTGTAGGTGTTTCCGATTGATGGTTTTCATTTTTATTGTATTTTGCATAGAAATTCTTGTAAGCAAACAGTTTAGACTCTGTTTAGACGCCGCGGCGTCTGAATTGGGTCTGTACTGTCTTCATATGTCCCCAAAACTGGTTCCCGTCTAAAAAGGGTTAAAGACAAATTCACAGATGAAATCAAATTTAAAAGAACCATTTATGACATCTCTTCAATAAATATAAATTCATCATTCATAAATATTTTCTGGCCCGATTTCTTAACTCCTGTAGCGTATCGTGAACTTGAAACAGTTTCTGCATATTACCGTCAAGCTCTTTACACATTTGTTTAACATTGGCGCTAACAGCCTCCTTACACTGTTCCTTAGTCTCCTCGTATTCTCTAATGAGCATTGCAAAATCAGCATCATAATCTTTCTCAGCTTCCCGAATGTCACTTGGCGCCTTTTCATACTTGTTTCTTATGTCAACTAAAGCCTCTAGAGTATTTTCCTGTTCTTCATTTTTATCACACACAGGCAGTTTGTCATTTTTCTGAACTGGACAAGTTTCATCCCTGTCCAACTCTTCTTCAGACACAGGCGTTTGTTGTGAGTCCCCGCCTGGTCCAAGACTTGAATGTGTACACCATAATGTGTCCTCATCAATAGGAATAACATCTTTCAGAACTTTTAGGTTCTTGGTTATTAGATTCTTATAGTATGTTACCATATCATTTATGTCCGTAGTTCCATCTCCATGTGTTGTGTTAATTTCTGTCGTCTGCGCACAAAACAGAGCGAGTAGGAAAATATAGATCGTCATCCTTGAGTTGAATTTTCTAGTTGTCGTGAAATGAATGACCTGATGAAAAAAAAATTGTTTGAACCTCGTGTACAAGTTCGGTTGCCTGACGGAGGCTACCGGAAATATACAAGGTCCCGCTGAAACAACAGAGAAAATGTACCCTGAAATTTAAGTATTCGGGGATATAGACAGGTCTGGACAAACAGTGTAGACCGAGATCAGAGCTCTCATAAAAAGCAGTCTGATCAAGATGTTTAGTGCAGATTACCCATGGAGCAGTATGATCAAGATATACGCTGTTTGCCATACCATCTGTATCTTAAGAAACATATTAATGCGTTGTAAAACCAAATTCTCACATTTCCAGGAAAAACACGGTAATTTTATTAGGTGTCCCGATTTCTATAAATAGTAAGGTACTATCATGTTTAACACAGTGAAGGCACAAGCCTCTGAGGCTGACTATGGTTTTTACAGTTTGTCAGCAGGACCTTCTGTTTATGTTTCTCTGTGCCTCTGTCGACGGTTGGAACTACCTCATGACGCCAGGATTGTTATGGTGATACGTCAAAGGACAATCAATCACCATGACCTGTGATCAGGGAAGCTAGTCCCTAGCGGATGTACCGTCCGCTAATCCATAATAAATGCGCAAGGCCACATAAGTATGCATTATACCCTTTTTCTGAGCCACATCCAGATTGTCTGATAGTGTAAAACTGACCAAGGCAACGACATTAGCACGTGACATAGTCCCATAAATAAGATCGAACTTGTTGAATTTCTCACAACAAGTTTGTGATTATACCTTACAGTAAATGACAGGTTCCGGAAACCGTGAAGTATTTGTTTTTCTCAGAGCAATAATTTGGTAAACAGGCAAACTTTACAAGTTTTAAACGAACTGAGCAAGCTCCTTTGGTAATCTGGACTTACAAAGTTCGCGTATGTTTAAAATAAATTCTGAATAGTAAGATCATTTGGAAGCAACATCTAAGAAACAACAATAACAGCCTCGGTTAATTTGAGTCTGTACATGGCTGGTAATGAATGAAAAGCGCCAGCGCCAATGACCACGCTCCCCAGCAGCGGCTAGACAAGACCAGTGTCTTGCTATATTTGAGTACTGTCAAACATAAATGCTTTGACGTGTACAGACAATATTCTGCACGGTAATATGTTTACATATTGTATCAGCCTCCAATAATGTACAAGTCCACATTTCTTGAACAGTTACGTCTGGCGAAAACAGCACTTTCCGTTTTAGTGAGCACGAGACAGAAAGCAGAGCTCAGATAAGAGGTGGTACTGAGGATATTTCAAAGACAGGGAATAATTCTCGGCGAGGCGGTTCTAATGCGTTGTTACAATATGTTTTATTGAGATAAATGAAAAATTATCCCTAAATTATCCCTGTCACCTTATCTGATCTGAAACACACAGAAAGTATTACAAGATTGTTTTGCCACTTGAATCAATGTATGAACTTGTGTCCCAGACCTTCAATTATATAAATGTGCATGATCTTTGACACACAAAAGGTAATTCCGCACTACATGGCATATCATTCCATTTCCGACCGTAGTCATCGTGGTTTCCACGCAGTGCCAAACAATGTTCTCCATAATAATTATCAGGTTGGCCCTCCAGCCAGTTACTGTATCCGATTTCTTCTCCAGTAGAGCCCCAGACCCACTGACCTTCGTGATTCTTGTCCGTCCCATCCAGGAAATATTCATACTCAGTTGCGTTAGCCGCGATCAAATCATTTGTTTCTTTGTCATTGACAACGGCTAAATGACCACCAAACACACTCTGACAAAATGTTTGCGCAGAAGACCACTGCAGTTTGTGACTGAATACCTTATAACACTCTTCTCCAATCTTTACCCCTCCCTTGCAAGAACACAAAGATGTATAAACTGCAGTGCAAGTTTTATCAACCCTCGACAGTGTAGTTTTTATATCCGAGTACGATTGCATACTACTTATCAAACGTTCAACAGTGTGGTTTAATCCTTTTGAAATTTTCTTCACCTTCGTGAACGCTGCGCCCAAACTTATAATCTTCGTCTGTATATTATTCACGAAGACTTTGTCATGAGATGATGCACCTCTGGCTAGACCAGGGCTGTCTTTGAAAGTATCGTTGACAAATGTCATGAATGCAGTAAATGATTCCACAAATGTCTCCCTTTCTTTGGTTTCAGTCGCCACTTTTTCCCTTAAAACATCAATGTCGTCTCTGAATATGTTCTCCATAAGGTACATTCGTCTTCTCATGTCATCAACAGCCCTGTCTCCTACTGCGTTAGTTACCACAGAGAATAAAACTACAACCCGTAAAAGAAGCATATCTATATGTTAAGAAAAATATTTATTTACTTTAAATGAGAAATTCTCATTTGAATTCAAACATATAAATTTATCCTATATCTGTGTCATTTTTCTTCAAAGTGTTAGAGGGATATAGTAACCATAACTACAGCCGCATTGAAGTGCTTGACGAATGTTTTCTCCATCACTTTTTAAGTATGGCTCTTAAAACGTTAGGCTTTTTATATTGTAATTAGCTACCAGTATCCGCCGCAGATATCATGTATAAGCTAATACACTACTGCCTACTTGAGATTGGGACAGTTTTTATTGTTTTTTTTTTCCTTTCTTTCTTTCTTTCTTTCTTTCTTTCTTTCTTTCTTTTTTTTTCTTTTGTTTTGTTTTTAATTATATTTTTCTTGTCTCTTAATTAAAATCTGCCTCCATGAGACTCTTTTTTTTTCAACTGAAAATGAGCTCAGTGATTTCCAAAGGATCAGAAAATATATAATATGCACTATGATGAAGTACAGAGAGACTTTTACGACCGCCATACGGCACGAGACTTAATGAAGTATAACGTTAAGGCAATGTCGCATCAACATCAAATGGACGTCATGATTCTGTTTTGACGTTGATTCAACGTTGCATAGATGTCATGTGCTTCTATCATGTCTTTGTCTGGACTGGATAAGTCTTCCCAGTACCAGAAACAGGCAGCTTTTATTTTGACTGCAGTTGCAGTTATACTTCTATGTTTGTCTGTGTGCCGATACCTTGAATTATACACCTGGAGAAAAGTTAAGCACCCC
This sequence comes from Ctena decussata, assembly GCA_963989385.1. Lineage (NCBI taxonomy): Eukaryota > Metazoa > Mollusca > Bivalvia > Lucinida > Lucinidae > Ctena > Ctena decussata. The sequence goes on along the minus strand of OZ022502.1, from coordinate 99,764,801 downwards.
TAGTTATTGTTGCAGAAGTTTAATCTAAACTTTTCACAACTTTTCACTGATAATAGTCCAAACCATTTCTTTTCGTTATTATCAAGCCTTGATATACCGATTTTTGATATCCGAGTAAATGGACATCAGTTGGAAACAAATCAGTCAAAAATTTTAATCGAAAGCGCGCGCTATGTTTTGAACGAAAAAAGTGGCTTGGTAAACTTTGTGGTTGCGATCAAGGAACTTCGTGGTTCATTGGTTGTTTATAGCTAGAAATGACTAATTTGACAAGCACATGAAGTCTAAAGCTTGTAAACGTTATGTGACTCAATGAGTCCGTGAATAAGAGTGTCAAGTTCAACCTCTACATACATCTGGACCGTCTTGCTATTCCAGAAAAAAAGTATCATCATTTTGACATATTATGGCCCCAAATTCAGTCAGAACATGTTAGATGGTCCGATTTTTGAATTGCATTTAAAATCAATTTCAACATCTGTTTTTTTTCCCTTTCCATGATGCTCGATGGAAAATATGACTTTTACTAGGGGTGGGGTGGGATGGGGGTGGGGGGAGGGTGCTTAACTTTTTTCCAGGTGTATACTATAGTGCATCCAAGTAGTTTAGCCGCACTCGCATCAAAGTAATTTTATTATGTCTTCGATAAAATGAACCGCGACAAGAGAAAACCAACAAAGTGGTTGTGCGCCCAGCGCAGACTCAGATCAGCCTGGGCATCCGCCTAGTCTGATCAGAGTATTCGCTGTCCGCATGGAGGTGGCTTATACCCTTAGCTGCCTTTTAAACGCTTAGCGAAGAGTGTGATCAGACTAGGCAAATGCCCAGGCTGATCTGAGACCGCGCTGGGCGCACAACCTCTTTGTTGTTTGTTTTCTCGTGTCAAAGGGTAGATCTAATTAATCTGAGACCGCGCTGGGCGCACAATCACTTTATTGTTGGTTTTCTCGTGTCAAAGGGTAGATCTAATTAATAAAATCTGAGGGAAGATCCTCTGGAAGCAAGGAACATATCAAAGAAACGGAAATTATCGATTTAATTGAAACAATATGCAGCCAGAGACCTCTAATAGCGTTTGCCGGCTTTAGAGGAACTCAGTCTCTTATTTACAAACCCACTTAGAACGAGCCCAAAAGACAAGGAAAAAAAATCTGCACGATATGATGAAGTTGGGAGAGAGAGTGTGTGTTTTACGGCCATCACACGGCATTTAAAACCAGCTGCAATGAAGATAAATTTTGAAAGAACTTTTGAAGCATGAAATCCATCAGAGAAACGAAGTAAAATAATGTAAGGTTGTAACACTGCCAACGTACCCTAGCAGTGGCGTCAAAGGAACTCCATTTTCAGACTCTCTCAGAATAAGCCCAAAGATCTCAAATGAACAGATTTTTTTTACTACCGGTATGATGAACTACAGAGAAACATTTTACGGCCGCCACACAACATCTGCTACCAGCTGCAGTTATTCGCAACTATCTCTGACTGTCAAAAGCCTTTTGATATCTTTTGATTGGGGCTTTTACAGCTAAAAGCCGCCGATCAAAAATACCAAAAGGTTTTCGTCCATCAAAGAAGGCTCAGATAACAGCTGTAGTGAAGAAAACTGAATGGTTTCTAAACGAAGATCATCTGCAAGAAAGGTACGCGTCATACAAATCACAGGATCGGTCTTTTGGCTCCTTTTGTGTGTGTGGTGGCGTACCACGAGTTTCTTCGATTGGATTGCTTCCCTGCTGAGTTAAGCGTGTGATAGACTGTATATATCTTTCAGTAAATTTTATAATGATGATGCTTGTAAATAAGTACTGCTGTGATAAGTCTCTTATAATTCTATATTGAATGGCTTGGTGTATTTTTATTTTGTAACATGTATATATGTATGTGATGTTGTACACCAGGATGAGACTCTAATAAACTAATAAACCTAATAAACCTACAAACGCAAATAGCAGACTCGGCGTTACGGAGTTCTTTCACGTGCAGTAATGTTATATCTCAACACTGCCCACGCCCTCTAGCACCATTGAGAAATTAAGTAAAAAGAAAAAAAGCATAGCTGACAGTGTATCCATTCACTTTTACAAATAAATCAGCACACCGGTCTGCCATTCAACACAGGCAACGAAGGCAACATAAATGCCAACGAAAATTTCAGACCCTAAAACTCGATTTTTTGCACATGCTACTTAATTGAATCTTACGGACCCGACATTTTGATACGCTTCTTAATCGGACCAGTTATTCGAATAAATTACGTCTGGTAAATATACAGTGCAAAAATAATGTTTCTTCACCAATTCGTTGGCATGGTCGTTGTACCATGGCTATGACAAAAAACGGTGAAGAAACTATTTTTTTTGCACTGTATTTATATTAGGCAGCATTTGTTAAAAAAACAAACTTGTCTTACTTTGATGTCTAACAAAACTGTCGGGTCCATAAGAATGAAAATTCGAATTAAAATTCAGTCGTATGTCACAAATAGCGCGTTTTACGGTCAGACATTTTTGTTGGCATATAGGTTGCCTGAATGCCAGGCCAGTGTGATAACGGACATCAACATTTTGCAAAAGAATGCAATTGAATTATGCTAATAGCCTATCTTCCCAAAGCATTTACAACTGAGTCTCGTTGGCAGATATCTCAAATTACCCTCTTATGTCAAAGAATATAGTTTGAACACATTTCCTTTTTTTCTTTACATTTCAAACACTGCTATCTCTTACTACTAATGTGTCAAAGTAAATATTTGGGGACAGAAAAATTACTTTGAGATATCAGTAGTTTGAGGTGAACTTCGACTTTGAGATATCGAGAGTTGACTGCACTTTCCTTTCATTACAAATTAAAGGCAAGAAACGCTCTGGCCTGAAATTACCGAATTTGGCGGGGTTTTCTCTATCCTTAAAGTACCCTAAATATGTGTAACGGGTTTAGGTATATAAACACTTCTACAGCCTTGCTGCGCCCCGTTACTGCGGCTATGGATTCGTTCCGCTGAGGTGCGGGGGTAACGTCGATATGAGAATTGAAATACTACTACTACTGCTGCAGAAGCCGGCTTTTATGGCGACGCGGGTAGAGTGGATGGCTCTTTAACGAAGTTAAGCAACGGAGATCGCGATTAGTACCTGGATGGGTGACCGGTTGCTTGACTTGGTGGACGACCCGGCAAACGCTACATTTGGTGGCAGCGGTGGGATGGGAGATGACATCACCATCATCTCCGGACCCAGGCTTACAGGGAAAGGTGTCCCTGGTTGGGTTGCATAGGCTCCGCCCTCGGGTCTGCTATGTGAGCAGTTGGTGACTTCGGGACGAAGTCAAGAGAAGAAGGTGAGAAATTTAACGGGTTTAGGTATATAAACACTTCTACAGCTTTGCAGTAGAAGCCGGCTTTTATGGCGACGCGGGTAGAGTGGATGGCTCTTTCACGAAGTTAAGCAACGGAGATCGCGGTTAGTACCTGGATGGGTGACCGGTTGCTTGACTTGGTGGACGACCCGGCAAACGTTCCCTTGAAGACGAGAACCAGCCACTGAGGAAGCGAATATCAACCCACTGTTAGGGTGCTTGCTGGTCAGCTTGTTGCCGATGCTTGAATCAAAGAAAAAAAAAGAAATACTGATGGGAAAAGGTTCATGTTTTAGCTAGGCTGTGCGCAGCACTGACATTGTTTAGCCTAAGGTTTGCCGAAATGGTATTTAGTAAAGAAAACGGCATGGTTTCAAAACACTGATGACAAAATGATGTGATAAGGGTTATTTTAACAAGCTGGATTTCATTTTACAGCAGTTAGAGAAATGAACATAGGCCTTCTAGATTAGGTGCCCAGCGACCTTATGGGATAGAATAGAAAAATTTGGATGTATTAGAGGACAAAGTAGAAAACATTACGAACGGTGTTGAACTAACCGTGGACGGGATTGGGCTGCTCAAAAAGGAGCAGTCTTATAAGGGCCCACAATGTTTGTTATTCCACGTCCATCTTTTGCATGCTTTACTGCATTAAAAAACTCTTCAGTTTTAGAACACTCACAGTAATTAAGCTGCTTAGCTGCCACACGGTTCTTTATTTTTCATTGTTAGTTTTTGTTTTGCTTTTAATAACGGTATGCGCAAGTGCTCTGGCATCTCGGACTCAGAACTGACCGAAATTTATTTTGATCTTAGTTCTTTGACTCGTTACTTCCTAATCCATGCTAATCCGAAGATTATAGCTAATTCTCCATAGACTTACGACCTATGAATTAGAAATGAAAAAGTGCCTTCAGGCATACCAAGATTAGCCTACCTGTGCATACGCTTAATCAGACCAACCTATTCTCTGTTCACAAATAATAATAATAATAATTTCATACTGTGAAAATCTATAATAATGTGATTCTCACAGGAGTCAGGTATCTCAATGGCGCCGTTCTCGCGGTCCCGGGCTCGATTCCGCTGGCGGAATCTCGCTGGTGATTTCTTCAATCGTTAGCGGATTTCCGTCGCACACATTCTTTCATTATGTACTATCCATCGTTTTAATATGACTAAAGTACTGCTTAGAATACGAATAATCGCAGGTCATCCATCCTTCTGAGCCTCATGATCACAGCATTTCGCATGGTAGAGCCTGGGCACGATAAACAAAAAGGCATGTGCGCCGAGCAGAAACTCAGATCATCCGCCCAGTTGATCAAATTCTTCGCTATCCGAAAAGACTCTTAACTACCCTTTAAGCGCAAGACTGATCTGAGTCTGCGCGTTGTCGCCACTTTGTTTTGTCGTATGTGTGTCATATCTCAGATGATTGGCGTCGCATGACAAGGGACATACGTTATGTCTGAAAAGTAGATACTCTGATCAGCCTATGCAGTTGTCTTTGAGTTGTCAATTTTTAGATTTATTGAGACTCATGGCTAATACGCGAAAGTGAAGCCTCTGATACGACTGCGTGGATGCGCAAAATTACTTAAATCTTCCTGTTCGCATTATGCCGTAAGGTACCTTCTCACGCTACGCCTATCAAGTAATTCTACTACCTAATACTCTCTCTTAATCCTTACATGGCGCTGCGAAAGACTTTTAAAGGAATTAGTTGCCCCTATTGGTTGTTTTATCAAAGCTTGATTAAAAAAATGTGTTACGTTTTTGTTCATAATGTAGGGTATGTGTTTGGTGATTGTATATACGGAATATGGAATCATTTATAGCATTTTAAAGAAAAGACTTTATCTTAACAACCAAAGTGTTTTATGAGCACTGAGAAGTGTTTGGAAATAAACGTAGAGAAATGGAATGGAAAAATAAAAGTTTCACAAAAGTTGACACGAGACACAATGGATTTACTTTAAGTGCATTCCAGCTCGTATAGTTTCCACCGTAATAACGGAAACCATTAGAACAATGTTTAGGTGTGCAGTTACACCGCCGTGTATTTTCCACCTTATTTCAAAGGGATACAGCTTTTGTGATTCCCTTTTTATTTTCCCGGATGATTAAGCCCGCCCGAAGAAGGGTCTACTCTTAAAGGAAAGAATTTCCTCATGTTTGAAGTAGTTCTTTATTTCAAGAGTTGCCCAAGCTCAAGTTTTAGGATAATTTCAGGGAGGCAAAGCTGAAAATGGCAGAGTTAGTTCCCTTCAAAGAGAACCTAGTCACCTTTACCGCCATGTAAATATCCGAAAACTTGAATAATTCCAGTTTACAGTAGGACAATGTTAATGTCATCAGAACATTGACGTGCACACCAATAGATCTAGACGATCCAGATCTGCTGTTTTGTTATCCTTCCAACAATCATTTTTGGAAGGAAAACAAAACAGCAGATCTAGGTCGTCTAGATCTATTGGTGTGCACTGTTTGTCCCAATACTGAGGAGTTTTGTGGTGACTGTTTAAATTTTTCATCTTTAGATCTATTACTGTTACAATGACCATACCTAAGTGGAACAATGTAAATGCTTATCAGTGATTGTGCTAATTCATCACAACATTGTTCTCATGAGTTTATGAAGAATACCACATACAAAGACTTGTCCTGCTGACATTAGCTGGAGATTGTCTCAGGCAGATTTCTTTTATAAACTTAAAGATGTGTTTATAGATAGTTGAAGATTGTGGGTTAGTTAAGTATGATCAACTTATTTGCATATTAGCCGTTTAATTATTTTATGTGCGTGTTTGAATAGTCCACGCCATTTTTTTCAAAACGTGATGCGAATGACTTTTTTTATGGAATCTGTACAAACGGCTATACTGTTTTATGTTTATATACACACGAGGGATAAGGGTCAAACTTCTGCGGATTTCAACTCGCATTTCATCTCTACGAGGATAACGGAGCATATGCGGATTTCAATATAGATATAATTCCTTTGTGACTGACAAGTTATATCTTTATTATGTATACTGCATGCTTTTGACAAACAAATCATTGCTGCTATTTGATTTCTTGGGAAACACAGTGAGAGAAAAAAATGCCGACTCTGCTGGTGGAATATCAGACGTCGCGCATAGCGCACTACAGACCTCCTTCAATGATGTCAAAGAGTACAACTCCCTCTATGACGTCTAAAAGAGAGACGCCATCTTTGACGTCAAAACGAGCAAGTTCAACAACAAACAGACCTCATAAGCAAAGAAAGGTATATTTACTGTCCTCTGAATGTAGAATACGATTGTACCAATGTCTGTAAAGTACTAATGTGAAGAATTCAACAAAATGTCAAAAACACTGACTGATGTCAAAATTTTGACTTTTTGACTTCTTCATAGTAAGAGGTCGATTGATTAATGATATCAGGGAAGTAATATATAGAGTTTATTAATCGTCCCATTTAAGATATGGGATTATAAACCGAGGAAGGTTTAAAGATCCGATAATTAAACGAGTCCGAAGGACGAGTTTGTTTACCGGATCTTTAAACCTCCCGAGGTTTATAAATCCCATATTTAAATGGGCCGATTCAAAAAACTGTATAATGAATTAGTTTGTCTTACATTTAAAGAATATTTCCATCTGTTTTTATGATTTCAAGGGTCCTTCCGAGGGCCTGTAGATAGCGATAGCGCGAATGAATGCATGACAACTGAATTGTAAAATGATAACCGTTTTGTTTTTTGAAAGGTCCAAACGTGTGTTATAATAGAAATAGTTTACTAGCCTATAGAACCGGCACCATGCCTTTACAATCATTGCCTACGGTTACTGGTTCCGACGATCCAAGGCTCGAAGAAAGTCTGCTGAGTGGAACGTTTCTATTGCATATTGCCTAGCGTATGTGGTGCAAGACAAGGCAGTCCCACTTCAAATGTACAAAGTCTTTAAATCATTCATGTTCAAACGCCGGAAAGACACACCAAAGTTTGTTATATAGATTTGACATTTTGTAATTCAGCGTTTGTTGTTTTGGTTTAAACATATTTTATTTCAAGAAATTAAACATTCATGGCAATAACAATAGTGTTCTATACATAAATATAATAGGATTAGAACGAAAGCATAAGCTTATTTAGTTCTTCTCCTAAACATGTCAAGTGCACGCCTGGTAAACTATCACAGGTACCTCCGCGGAGGTACCGATAAAATGTTGTGACAGGCATCCGGAGCTACCTGTGACGGACCAAAAATAAACAAAAAACGGTAGGTACTCGTCTTTTTTGATAAAATACATTATAACCAGGGAGTTTATTGAAAATCAAAGAATGCTATTCGACCCTTATATACATTAAGTTTTGTCACACAGTATATCCCCGGGGACTTTACATATATACAGAAGATATGACTTTTGAAGTGGCTTTAAGGTCAGTCGAAAATACTCAAAACAAGAACAAATCGGTTGTTTTAGGTCCTAAATGCACATTTCTTGCATAAGAATCTGTTGATCTGGATACACTGACGTAAAGTAAACCTCCTTGCCCAAATATAAATGCCGATAAACTCCAAATAAGGCTGGATCGGTAATAAAACAACTGGAGGTGCCTGTGACGGAATGGAGGTGCCTGTGATGTAAGAAAATATAGCGAAAATCTGAAGATTTATAGCGGTTGCAAATATTGATATTCTTCATCTCTAGACCACTGCCCTGAAAGAATCGTTCATTCAACGTCGCAATTTTATCTGTCATAATGCGAATATCAAGCATAGTTTTGTTAAAACGACAGACAATGGCCATGAACTTATACAATCAGATTCTACACCCTGCTCTCAAAAACAAAGATGGAAGTAAATATACGTTGACAATAGTTCATAAAAGAAACGCATGGTAAACCAAATAAACAGCTCTTTCCCAGACAGATGGAAATTCACCTACCCCAAATGAAAACGACGCTAACTTCTGTTTTACCTATTTTATATTTTAAATTACAAAACAAACCAGAAAGCAAAGTGGGCAGCTGTACAGGACCTTACTGCCAGAAGACTACAGACAAGCGGACATAAGAACACGTAACATTGATGCTTCACGACAGAAATCCAAAATTCAAAGCAGATCATCTCAAAGAGTTATTGTCCGTTTTGTTTCCATATCTGTTAGTCAAACATTGACGAGTTGTACGTAGCTGTTGAAAATTTACTGCCTAATTCAGTGTTAGAATAGTAATGAAATGCGCTTAAATAAGAGGCAGCGTTTTTGTGAATGGTGATGATTGCCTGTTAGTCATTCCAAATCGTTAGAAATTGTCGAGGTCGCACGCCATGCTAGCTACTCGAAACGTTTGCAAAAACAACGTTTCAGAAGATGACTTTTATGTAGTAAAAGTGCTCTTTTGTTACCAAATTTGATGCAGTGGCTATTCGGAGACTTTGAATTACACGTTATTTACAGTAAGATTCCGATCACTTCAATATACTAAACGGTGTAATATTGAGAACATGTCACCTGCCGATGATGTAATCTGTAGGCCTTACGGATGTATTTGGATTCTAGCGCCAACAATTCAAAACTACCCAGACTGAATCACTTGTAGCACCTATCACTCCAGTTACCACAAAATTAACACATACAGCGAGCGTCATACGACACATGCGAGCGACACATATGGGGAAACTAAAAGGATCAACACTATAGATACCAGTATGCCTGTTGACGAGTATACGGGCAATTTTGACATTTTACACACCAGTACATGTAGCAGGCATGACGTGTGACCTCGACAATTTCTGACAAGTTGGAATGACTCACAGCCAGCACCTCCCGATCACAGTCATCACCAGTCACAAAATGTTGACTCATGACGATTCTAACACTGAATTAGGCCGTTAATTTTCAGCAACTATAAAAAATTCGTCAATGTTTGACTAACAGAAGCGGAAACAAATTGGGCAATAACTCTTTGAGATGGTGTTTTAGAAATGTTAACATGGAATTTCATGATATACGCATTACGATAGCTTAATGGGACGTTGAATGAATGATTCTTTCCAGGCAGTGGTTTAGAGAAGATGTCAATATTTCCAGCTGAAATAACTATTCAGGTTTTCACTATATTTGCTTACATCACAGGCACCTCCACACCATTTCAGGCACCTCCAGCTGTTGTTTTGAAAAAATCAAGCCTTATTTGTAGTCAGTCGACGTTTATTTTGAGCAAGGAGGTTAGCTTAAAACCAGTGTGCCGAGAAAAACAGATTCGTATGCAAGATCACTGCATTTAAGACCCAAAACGGCCGAATTCTTTATGTTTTGAGTACTGTGGGCCGACATCAAAGCCACTTCAAAAGTCGTATCTTTGGTTAATATGGAAAGTTCAGGGGGATATAATGTGTGACAAAACTTTATGTCTATAAGGGTCGAATAGCACATTTTGATTTTTAATAAACCCCTTGGTTATTTTATATTTTGTCAAAAAAGAGAAATACCTACCGTTTGTTGTCTATTTTTGGACAGTCACAGGCAGCTCCAGGTGCCTGTCACAACTTTTTATCGGTACCTCCGCCGGAGGTACCTGTGATAGTTTACCAGGCGTGAAAGTTGGTACCCGACAGTGCATTAATAACCAATCTCTGAATATTGTGGGGAAGGTAATCAATCTACAAAGATTTACAGTGTAGTATAAGAAGATACGGAAAGTCAGACAGGTTTTCTAGTCTTACAATAAATGCTGTGGAACAATCTATTATAATTGAAAGGTAAGGAGGCGATCTTTGTTTCAAACAAACGATTCTATCCGAACCTAAGCAGCGCTCCACGGCATACAGTGTTTCGTCAGCAACCTCCCAGCGTCCTGACACACACCAAATCATTTAGCCATAATGCTCACTTTTCACATTATATTTTGTATTCTTACAATATTAAATGCAGCGAAACAGTTTGTGAAAGGATCCCCACCAATGATCCAAAAGTGGGAACGCTAACCACTATATTGTAGGTCATACGGACGTACACAAACATCTTCATATGATACGGATAAAATACCGCTTCAGCACTGCTTACATTTCATCGACTCCACTTGTTTTAAGTAATTACTCCCCAGCAAGCTACATTGGGCTGGGGGTTTCCAGTGCTATAATTCCAACACTGAAGAACTCGAAGCTATTTGCGTCAGCATCTCTTTAACCGCTGCCTTAACGTCTTCATGGGACCGAAAATCAACATTAAAACGCTGAAACAATGTTTATTCAACTTTGTGTGCCCAGTGGGTAGGTGCCAAATCAGGCGAATAGACAAGATGCGATATTATGCCCTGCACCTCATACCAGGACATGAGCTTCGTCATCGGTCGACAGACATAACTGGGATAGCGGTTTGCTCTTGGCATCAAACATCTTTGCCTTTGGTGCTCTATTTTACATCTGATTGGTGTCGTGTGAAATTGTACCTTACTGTATGTACGAGCAGGGAAGATTCAGATCAGCCTGCTCATCCCCGCAGTCTGACCAGAGCCTTCCGTTTTAGCATTTACAGTGTATGAATCCTGGGGAATTTAAAATGTGATAAGTGAAATTTCTGACCATTTTGCACCAAAGCACAGGCTGTCTTAAACATATCATTGTACGCGCATGACTTTAGATCCCTTTTGGTCGGCAAATTCAACCATCTTGTGCCGGTAGTGTGCCAATGGACTTTTGCCAAAGCGTTTGTGTCACTAAAATGCATCAGCCGAAAATGAGACAATACGTAGAGATGGTTAGATTAAGAATATAACGACTGACTTCTTGAGACATTTAGAGCGTTGGAGAGTTTTATCTGTGAGCGGTAACAATGACATAAACTACTTTTATCAAGTAACTATCTTTACTTTAGAGGGTATCGTTCAACAAAACTTTACAAGCACTTAAAATTGATAAAGCCATTTAGGTTAAGTTATATACCTTATAGAAATATAAAGTATGGAGACCTATATATACCTTCCTGGGGTTCGTTTAATGGATGTAATCAACCCTTGCTTCGTCAAATTCAGACAAATAACTAGGTCTCTGGGATAAAAGGGGTCATATTCTACAATAAACACCAATAAAATGATCTGAGAACAAACAGTTATGAAATTACCAAGTAGGCAAACAATGTTAAATCAACATTGATTCAAAGTCGTCACATTCAATCAACCTTGATTCAGCGATGATTTAACGGTGTGTGTCCGCAGCTCAGCAATGGTATGCACACCCAGGATTTGCATGACATACTGAGCAGATATAGATTACTACGCAGTTCCATAAATATAGCAGCTAGGGGCGTCAGTAACATGAACGTCTGTTTTTTATAGTAACGGAACTATGACGTCATGGATATAAAGTTTGTGTAACACGAAATGACCTTGAATTTCTATGCAATAACATCTGCAGGGCACCTAGGAGGGTGTTAACTGAGATCCAGGCCTGAGCAGCGAGAACTTTCGACCTTTCAGAGGTGCCTATCAATTGCAGATGTGATCGACTGAAGACACTCTTATACAAGGAGCATCATAACACAAGCGACGAAAGGACAAAGTAATTTATTTTTGAGTGGCCAAAAAGTCTATCAGCTGCGAAGTTTAAAATGGCGAGACGCAGCGTCATTTCTGGCTCATTTCCTGAGACGCTTTCTGTACGTTTGAGTTGCTGACTTTACATTTTGCGGTGCCCCGGAATGAGTCACAAAGCCAGGTAACAGGATGACTTTCCTCGTTAAAACGTGGATAGATGGATCCAGGTTTTATGTAGCTCATATAATGAGCAGTAGTTCAGTAATACTGAGCCGATGATAGACTGAAAATGAAAAAGTGTTGTGAACAGACAGTTGTACAGACAGCTTCCAGCGGGATTCCATATTTTAACAGGCCATCGCTAAGGTTTCTGTCGGACAAAGCATAGTAGCTGTTAACAGCTTGCTGTACTGACTTTCATCGTTACTCTGAAGAATAACCATAATACTAAACCAAGTTTTACTGGGTCTAGCGCTATGGTCTGTTCAGTCTTACATTCGGTAAACTTTAGGAATTATATAAACCAATTACATATAATGACCGGCGCTTCATGAAGGGACCTTTGGAAACAGTGTAAACCTAGATCAGATTAATGTCAATTGAACTGTTCTATCTTATAGTTTGGGTAGATCTATTTCGAATTTAAGGGTTGTCTGCGATCTAAGTCTACAATGCTTGGCAATGACTCTAGGCGTCGATCGTTTTTATTGAAACATTTTTAACTGTCGGGACATATTGCCTGTCATACTTTGCCATAACTTTAGTTTGCCACTGACTCTTTTGTTCAAAAGCACATAGACATATAAAACTCATTATTTGAGTATAATAGGGTTGGATATTGTTATCTGTAGAAAGGTAGAATTAAAATTCCACAGTTCAATAGAGAAGACTTGTGTTATGTCTATGGATAGAATGTTAAAGTGAAAGTAGTTAAAATAAGTGACCGTGTTACATGTATTAAAGAATTCGGGCAGTTATAGAAGCTTCAGGTGAATAGATTTGGGGAAATAGCTCTGTTTTTACACCTCGGACCTCAAGGAACTTAAGGCATATTTGTTTAATTAGGCCTCTCCGTTCATATATCCATATGGGAATTTCATTTTACCCTTGCTAGGAAGGGGGTCTATTTGGTACTTTTACATAGACTTGAACGTTCTTAAAAATGGGATGCTGGTCGGGTATTTGTGGATTTTTGTGGACTGTTTGGCACATTTTAATATGAATTTGTAATGGGAGAACCCGGCAAACAAAGGCCAATCCGTGAGCATGTCCGTCTGTCCATCCGTTACCCTTTAAGTATAGTCCAGTCAAATTGTGGGGGGAACCTAAAACAAATTGCAACAAAAGGTTTCTTTGCTGTAATAAGCTCCTAAGACCTAAATTTTTAACATACTAAAAGTAGGACAAAATCGGAGAATGCGAAACTTGATTTTTTTCATATGTCTTGTTTTCGAAGGACTTCAACCACTGCACAGCTACTTTTGGTCGGAAAGCCACTTCTAAACATCATTTCTAAACAAGTTAAATCCATAGAAGTCGTTGATAAAACAGTTATATACTGTTCTTTAGCTTTTGTCTACCATTAAATTTGCTGATTATGCATACCCGGTTGATCATATAGTATATTACTATTGGTTTACCCCACCCACCAGTGTATATTTTGCTTTTACCGTAACCTGTATTCAGATGGACAATATGGATGGTAATGAAGATAGTAAACAGAATCAATGTTTTCAAATGAAAGTAAAAAGTATGCAAAGACCAGGAACTGAAGCAATCAAAATCCAAATCCAGCCCTCAAACCATAGTTGGAAACAACTAAGATTACAAATAATCAAGATACAGAGAACATATGGCCAACCGAGTGAGCAGCTTGTTCCCAAAAGGTGGCCACTCAGCAACCCAAACCGAACCAAAAATAATAAGAACATACATAAGGGAAATCATCACAGAAACTCTGACACCAAAAACAGGCAACAGAGAACCACAACAGAACTATCGCCTTGGAACGGTCAGTAATGAATTACTGGGGGGCTTAAATCGATTTTACAGGCCCAACCTCACCCTCAGTTTCTGAAGTGGTACAAAACATTTAGTTGGTTGTTCGGTTCGCATGATAACCCTCTAACTCGTCAATGAATCATCACGGTAAACACATAAATCAAATTACAACACCATGAAGAAGCAAAGACGAGGACTCAACAGATACAACGGGCCGTCTGACAGGTGGAGATCCCTGTCCTGCCAAACAACCCCTGCGGAAATCTGAAGCAAAAGAAGACTGTGACAGAACAATAGAAGAAAACAACTTGATGTAACTCCTATTTATCAAATGACGGGACATCTGAGGATGTTGCTTCACGTCCACGGTAAACAGCCATGGTCATGTCGGGACGGTCAATTAACCTTACGACACTATTCTTTGGCCGGCATAGACCTCCTATGCTGTTAAGCAGTATTAAGTGCACATACTTTGGCCAGTAACTGACAACTGCCCTTCCTGAATCAGCGGAAGGAGAAACGGAAGTAAGTAGCCGGACCGGGCATCTAACATAGGACCTCTGGCTCTTGAGTCAGAAGCGCTACCAACTGCACTATATGACCCAGCTAAATACTTCTTGTGCTGAAAGGATAATCCACTAGAGGGTTAAATGTGTAGATAACTTGGACATGCTTTGGGATATTAGGTGATGACCTCCATGACATTTTTGCATTCTCAAATGGTAAAATGTTTACTTTTCTGGTTCAAAATTTACAAATTATACCTCCTTCCCGCCTAAGAGCCACCTCCTCACCCCGCCCACTCATCTGGAAAGAACTCATTGTTTTAATAGCTCGCCTGAACGACCTTCAGGAAGAGCTATTGTTGTCACCACGGTGTCGGCCTCCGCGTTTGCACCCGCGTCCATGTCCACCTTTTGGGTGTTATAGGTTATTTAAACACCCATATCTCTTTAACCCATTGATAGCCTAAGTTGATACTTTCACTTATGCTATATAATGGTCTTACGTTTTACACATTTGCCCCTCAGTGACCTTGAGGTCAAGGTCATGGAATTTGAAATTTCATGTTAACATATGGGATGTTCTTTAAGGTTTTAGCTCATCTGTCCAGGTGAGCTTATAGTATAGCCTAGGTCCATAGTCCGTCGTCGTCAGCCACACTTTAAAACATACCTCCTAAACCGTCTGCCCAATCTTGATCAAATTTTATGTGTAGCATCGTTGGGGTTGGGGATTGACTGCATAAGGTTAAAGGGCAGATAGGATTGGAACTCTGGTTGCCATGGCAACATAAATCTCCTATAGACTTCTAATGAGAAAAGCTTAAAAAACTTCTTCTCTGAAACCATGAGGCCCAGAGCTTATATATTTAGTATGTAGCAATGTTTAGTGGTCCCCTACATCTCTCCTGCCAATCCATCCCCTGGGGTCCAAACTGGCCCTACCCTAGATGATGGATTGGTTAATATAGGGCTATATAGCTAAAGAACCTTTAAAAAATCCACTCTGAAACCATGAGGCCCAGCGCTTACAAATTTAGTGTGTAGCATTGGTTAGTGGTCACGTACATAAATCCTGCCATCCATGCCTCTGGGGTCCAAATTGGCAACCCCCAGGGGTCATTAGAGCCCATAGACTTTTAATGATAAAAACTGTAAAAAAATCTCCTTCTCTGAAACCATGAAGCCCAGAGCTTATATATTCAGTTTGTAGCAGTGTTTAGTGGTCCCCTACATAAACCCTGCCAACCATGCCCCTGGGGTCCAAACTGGCCCCATCCCAGTTGTCAGTTACTGGCGAAAGTATGTGCACTTAGTACTGCTTAACCGCATAGGAGGACTAAGCCGGCCAAACAATAGTGTCATAAGGTTAATTGACCGTTCCGACATGACCATGGCTGTTTACCGTGGACGTGTAGCAACAAAACAACACTCTAAGATGTCCCTTCATTTGATAAATAGGAGTTACACCAAGCTGTTTTCTTCTATTGTTCTGTCACAGTCTTCATCTAAACACATTGACTCTGTTTACTATCTTCATTACCATCCATATTGTCCATCTGAATAGAAGTTATGGTTAAAGCAAAATTTGCACTGGTGGGTGGGGTAAATCAATAGTAATATACTATATGATCGACCGGTTATGCATAATCAGCAAATTTAATGGTAGACAAAAGCTAAAGTACAGTATATAACTGTTTTATCAACGACTTTTATGGATTTAACTTGTTTAGAAATGATGTTTAGAAGCGGCGTTCCGACCAAAAGTAGCTGTGCAGTGGTTTAAATCCTTCAAAAACAAGACATGTGAAAAAATCCAAGTTTCGCATTCTCCGATTTTGTCCTACTTTTAGTATGTTAGAAATGTAGGTCTTAGGAGCTTATTACTGCAAAGAAACCTTTTGTTGCAATTTGTTTTAGGTTCCCCCACAATTTGACTGGACTATATTTATTTAGTATGTAGCAATGTTTAGTGGTCCCCTACATAACTCCTGCCAATCAAGCCCCTGGGGTCCAAACTGGCCCCTTCCAGATCATTTGTTTATATAGAGCTATATCGCTAAAGAACCTTCAAAAATCTTCTTCTCTAATACCATAAGGCCCAGAGTTTACACATTTAGTATTCAGCAATGTTTAGTTGTCACATACATAAATCCTGCCAATCATGCCCCTTGGGCCCAAATTGGCCACGCCCCAGGTGTCATTAGCTCCCATAGACTTACAATAGGAAAAATCTTAAAACATGATCTTCCCTGAAACCATGAGGCCCAGAGCTTACATATTTAGTACTTAGCAATGTTTAGTGGTCCCATTCATAAATCCCGCCGAGGAGATTTACAAAGACTATTCATAAGTATGTTGCACTGATTGTGTTATTATGCATGTATAGTATTCTGCTCTTTGTGCCTTTGTTTCGGGCTTCTCATGCCTTCAGTATTCTAAATTGAAGCATGTTTATGCTAAGCAAAGTCATCAGTATGACATACATTTGTATTTCTTGTTGCAGTTCAGTTACTGATCTCCAAAAATTCACTTCAGATTTTAAGGCAGAAAAAAGTGGGTGGGGTAATTTATACCATTTTTAGACCTAGATGGCTTTACATCCAACAAGAAAATGTGCAAAATTCAATCTTAAGCTTCTATATTCAATTCTGACAGAGGCAGAATAGGTTTTTAGAAATAAAACTCACAGCAATAATGTTATGTCATATAAAACATTACAAATAATTGGTATATTTAAGACGCAAATAGGCGCTTGTAAAAAAGCAGAATTTTTTTTTTTTTTGCATTATCCTATTTTATCCTACTTTTGATATGTCATATGTGCATGTTAGTTCTCAACAAAAATGCAAAAAAAGCTTTTGTTGCAATTTGTTTTGGGTTAAGGGGACAAAATCGCCAGTTTGCCTGGACTAGTAGCTGTGTTACTCGAGAACGGTTTTAAAGGTACAACTTTAAAATTTCATATATGGGATGGCATAAAAAAGTAAGCGGACCTATATTTGTCAACCCTGCCAGTCTTGTTGTTGAAGAGTTCTGCCCCTCGATATTGTCATTTTACCAAGGAATAACCCTGTGAACGGAATATCTGAGGGCCCGCCCAAGCCAGGACATTAATATTTGACATGCATTTGTACAATCAAAGATCAAGGTTTAACTGACCTGATTAACGTTTTAGCATATTTCTTAAACATTTGTTCGAGTTATGCCTTCTTTCCGTCTTAGCTTTATAATTTATATGTGGGATACAGTTTTTACTAAGATCTTTATATTTGACGTAAAGTTACATTTTTTGTAGATGAATCGATTAACTTTTAAGCATATTTTGTAAATTGGTTGAGTTATGCCCCTTTTTTGATTTTGGCATTTTGTACAAAAGTACGGCCTTCTGAAGAAATGATCGTTATATTCAGCATCAATGTCTTCATGATCTAGCCCCAAGGTTATAAAATTTTGTTTCATGCTCAACTCTGCTAAGCATGAAAATTCAAACACATATTAGATAAATCCTATGCACTTTGCCGAGTTGTTTATTAGTTCCAGCGCTTGCATTTCACATACACATGCACTTTCTCTTTTTAGACCGCATAAAACAAGTTTGGTTTAGTATTTTGATTTTTATTCCAAATTATAATGTGGACATAATCTCGGACACAATATCAGCTGAGTTTGACGAGACAAATGTTTTATAACCTCTGGGGAATCGGGGCTTGCTTATCTTTTGAGCATATTTTGTAAACATGTTACAGAGTTTTGCCCCTTTTCCGACTTAGTCCTCTTATATAGGTACTACCGAGTTAAAACTGTAAAGAGTTGGATTTTTAAAATTACTTATTATTTATTTTTATTTTTTATTTACTTTTTTAAAATTTGTTTTTATTTGTTGCTAACCGTTGATGATCTCAGTGTAGATGACCTGATTTACTTTTGAACATATTCAGCAAATATTTGATTGCTATGTAGGTATTTTATTTATATACATACAAGCTTGTGAACAAAATATCTAGAGAACCGTTTGAGCTAGGGTCTTTAATATAAGTTTATACTCGAACAGTTACAGACCATGGTGAATGACATTGACTTTGAACATATTTTGTAATTGTTTGGCTGAGTTACACCTCTTTTTCTAGTTACCCTTGTTTCCCCTTCATGATGGGTCAGCTCTGAAAGGAAAATGAAAGTATTTGAAGAGTTGCTTTAAATCAACGTTGATTTAATGTTGATTCAACATTATGTGCTTGCTGGGGGCAAATATTTGTGAAACTTGAGAAATATAGAACATATTTATGATTCAGTCTGTGCCAAAAGTAGGCACTACTAAATAAATAACAATTATAAAGAAAGAAACCCGATCTGCCTCTTTAAATAATATGATCGCGCTAACAATATTCCTGAAAGCTAAATAAACAATTATTATGATAGAATCAACTAGATTCCTAAAGTGAAAAGATATCATCGATATTTTGGATTTATATCTAAATAATAAGTTGGGACGGAAATCCATTTACAATTAATAAAACTTGTACTGCATTAATCGTGTATTGATCAAGCTGTTTACCATAAAATTCTGAATATATTTGGACAGACTTGTCTGAAAAAAGTGCAGATCTAGATCAGACTGTTCCTGGAGCTGTCTGATCAGAGTCTGCATTGTTTGTCATTCCATCTGCATAATTTAGACACATTTACTCACTGCAAAAAGGGGCAGTTATGGATCTTTTTGGTGCCCCAAGTTTTAGAAATTTACGGTAACTTTTTCTGTTGTCAAGTTAGGTGACAATATTTCAAGCGCTTGTATGGGATGTTTGTGGAGTTTTATACTCATCCATATAGCACGAATGATACAGTGTTATCAACATTGGGCATAGCAAACGTAAAGTACATGCTGGTGGAATTGTGACATTAATATGAACATATAAACAACGTATGGACAATCCGAATCGTTTCTGTTCCTTTAACTAATCTTTGGAATTCTGAGAAATCAGTCAGTGTAGATACCGAGGATATATGCCTTGTCAACAGGTACTCCAGCATATGTTGATACTGTAAGGCTGCGCTGGTATAATTCTGTACAGATAGGTATCTACGCCACAAATATAGTTCCTCTAGGCATATAACGCCATGAAGAAGCCTTACAAGGTTTACGCCAAACGTCAGGTACGTTAACGTTTCTTCATATCAGTGCTCCAGATAAGAAGGTAACATGGATAATACAGGGATAGTTTCCTTATTTTAATTTTTAACTCTTCAATGTTTACATTGAAAAAAAAAATTAGAAAATTATCTCAGAATTATTCCCGTTACCCCTTCTTCTTGGGGCTCTGTCATATGATCTCACACCGAAAGGAACATAATTCATTTGTATTCAGGTCTGATGGCACTTTAATGCATTAAGAAGGGTGGCCTAGCATTTATTTTTTTTTCAAACTCTTTCACACATTATCAGGTTGAGCAGTTAAAAAAGAAAAAAAGTTAATGTGAAAACTGTCCGCTTGTTTGGGCATGTTGTCCAAAGCCCTGCAGATCCAGGGCTCTTCGCGGATGCAGCTAAATGAAAAGTATGGTACTTAATCCCCATTACGTCCATGCTATCCCCGGCTGAAGGGAAGCCGTGGTTACAAATGAGTGGTGAATTATGGCTGGCAGAGTTTGGTTAGTGACGGAATAACACAAGAATCAAACAAAAAAGCTTTATATGCTTCCATATCAAAACATGTAGGTGGCTGTGTCACAACGATAGGAAACTTTCGTCTTATACCGTAAAGAGTCTAAGTACTGGGGCAGATATATCTGAGCAAACAGTGCAGATGTAGATTAGCCTGATCAGAGG
Organism: Ctena decussata; assembly: GCA_963989385.1. Lineage (NCBI taxonomy): Eukaryota > Metazoa > Mollusca > Bivalvia > Lucinida > Lucinidae > Ctena > Ctena decussata. The sequence continues at coordinate 99,744,576 of OZ022502.1, read as the reverse complement.
TAACACTGTTTGATACTACGTGTGCTTCTTTTAGTCGCACAGATGCATTGTGAAACAAAACTGTTCCATTTTACGATAAATAGTACTCACGGTAATTATTTTTGATGTCCCAATATATAGAATTTTTGCGGTATAGTCTGCGGGGTTTTATTTGCTTTGTCAAATATTTGACAAGTTTCTAGTGGAAAAAGTATTCTATCAGCCGCAACATAAGAAAATATGTCGTATAGCATGTGCACTGTAAAATGCAAGACTGGGATCAGCCTGTGGGCACGTTAATCTCAGGCCTAGTCATACATTTTCTAGGATCAATAATAGTTAATGGGAAGTGGGAGGGCCTCAGTTCAGATTTCACAGCTGCCTTGGTTGATCTGAGACTTGGCTGCTCACACATCGGACAAAGGTCTTTCTCTTGGCCATGTTGCTTCCTTTGATCAAAGTCAGAGTGGAAAAGGTCCTTTGTACATCTATAGAATGTCTGAGGATAAAGAGTGTCTGAGGATGAGAAATTTATGCTTGTATATAACATTCAAAATAATACCTTCGTTGGGGAACAGTCGAGACTTTACAGACTTTAGTAAGGCTAGAGCTGGTAAATAAAGCAGTATAATGGCAAACCCATATATTGCAAGAATTGAAACGCATGTACATTGAAAAGGATATGTAGTTCTATTAACCGTCGGTGTTCATCAACCCGGGCACGGTTGTTCAAAGCATCACTGGCTTCAAGAAAAAAATCAACTGAGTCCTCGATAAAGCTACTGTATAGGTTTCCCGTAGCCTAGAGGCGTAGCTAGGGGCAGGCAATAAAAGAGTATTTCATCAGCTTATAGTGAGCGTAGCGAGCGTAGGATAGTTAGTGTTAGAAGTCCAGTGTATGCGTACTCGAACCGGTCGGTAAATCCGTGCTGTCTGGCTAGAACCTTCTTTTTATGTACATTTATCTTTCTTATTCAAACATGTGTTTGATATGAAGCACTTTTGTTGTAAAAGTTTGTAAATAGCACCGAAGGCTTAAAAATAACATGATATCTCAAAGACTGACTTATTCAAGAAAATAACTATGCTACCAAACATCAGGCACACAAACGTGATTAAAACATCGCGTGGCGGCGACGATGGTTGCTTTGAAATATGTAAGCTACAGTCCATCATTTTTCTAAAAAAACGGCCGGAGTGTTGCACTCAAATCTATGGATTTATCTAATGAAAATAACTGAAACTTCATTTTTCACTTTTAACTTTGAGTTTATGATCCTACTTATTGACAAAAAAAAAAAAACATGGGTGTTTCGTGCTTCACCAATCTTAGCATGAACCACTCCTTTAATAGAAGAGAGGAGCGGCTGTAGTGTAGTGGATAACACTCCGGACTACCAATCCAGGGGTCGCAAGATCGATTCCCCGCTTCTCCGGTCTTTCGGATGAGATCTCGTCTCCATGTGACCTCGTTGTTGGTGGGACGTTAAACCCGAGTTCACTCACTTTAAGGTGGTGATTTGTGGTATATACAAAAATCTGAATAAAACTATAAAAAATTATCGTATCTCCCTGAAAGTTACCAGATTTCTTATTTGTGTTGTTCTCTATCAAATTGTAAGATAGACCAGATGAAAACAGTAGCTTTTTCTCAAATGTCTGACCATTATATAGTGCATGTATACTTATTGCATTCATGAAATACAGGTAAGTCAGTAATATCTATAGCATACTCACAGTATAAATAATACATTACAATGACCATTACAGGTGTGTTATTGAAATTATTCAACCTTGAAAATAGGCTCTACTGTGTATTTTAGACAAATATTTGGACATAGGCCACACCCTTTTTTTTTATCTGCGCAGCCTGATAGCGTGCAAAAAAAAAATAGAAAAAATAATTGCTAGGACGCTCTTTATAATGCATTAATTTATGTTCAGACCCAGTTACATTTGCAATAATGATGGTCATTTTTTAGATTTATTCGCACAAAATTACCCTTTGATCTTTTCTTATATAAATCCTTTTAAACATCAACACGTCCTGCATTTCGGGATTCTGAATTGTGAGAAACAACATAAAGAAGGCATCTGCTAAGTTTCGGGAAGATCTGTTGTATTTTCAGCATTTTATGCAGATTTTTGTCCCAAATCAGTGATAATCACCACCTTAATAGAAGAAGTGTTTTACGCTTAGACTCGTGAAGCACGAAAGGCCGAGGCGAATACTGTTTTTCACGGCGTGATTCAATTTATCTTTCAAAAGTCTCAGGGTATTATATATTGGTGTTATTCATATTTAAACAATATGTTCCTTTCACTTACGCAAATAGAAGTAAAAGGAATCATATCATGGGAAAAAAGTTTTTTCTTTTGTACATGCGATCTGCGAAGGCTTATCCCGGAGTGACTGATATTACCAAATGTTTAAGTTCCACATAAATCTTATTTTGGATTTTAAGGAGACTTGTCAGAGAAAGGTAGTGTCTCTGATCAGACTGCATCGATGCGTGGATGCATGCGGTTTCGTATATGCCTCTGAGGATAACGGCTCAAGATTCAGTGGTTGTGATTATGAAAACTGAGCTGCGACACGATGAAACCAACAAAGTAGCATGTGCGTGGAAAACGGACTGTTCGCCTGTTGCACATTCCACTTTGTTGGTTTTGTCGTGTCGCGGCTCAAATGAATATACCCTCACCTGGGAGATACACGCATACAGTAGTAAATTACTCCAGCCTGCGCAGCTGTTCAGACAGGTCCGTCTTCTCTTTTTACGATTACTCATGTATATGCGAAAAAATGAAGACTCTGATCAGACTTGGCAGATGCGCAAGCTGATTTGTGCCCGCCTACGCAATTGTCTGAAGGTACCTTTTCACGCGACATGAATTGTGTTCTTTTCGAAAGGCAGTAAAATTCTCAAGTATATGTGGATCTCTTTTGTTCATGTCTTTAGACCAGTAGTTTTAGTCGATTAGCAGAAACTTGTGATTTCATTTAGTTGTTGGAAATAAACAATACACCGGTGTGCCAGAATAGCGTTTAGGGAAGAAAATTATTTTCTAACCGTGAACTGTTGCTTGAAAAATAACATACTCCAGTTTGGATTTACTAATTTCATACTACCATTCATTTAAAAGTGGATGTGGGGAACTGTTCAAAAAGTATTTCGATTATTTTTTCTAATTAATAGTGTTGCTCTAGTTCTCTCGTAGCAGCATTGATAATGGGATCTTAACAAGGGTAACATTTTCAAAAAATTCAATGTTTAAAATGAGAACTCGTGTTTTTACGCATACATACTTTTGAAGAGGTGGTTACGTGGCGTTTTTGAAGTTCATGTTGAGTGAAGCAGACCTGGGCTGGATATAGACATGACAGTATAGGAGATAACGCCCCAAATAAATAAGACCGTTTTATTTGTTTTCACCACCCGGGTTCAGTAACTTGATCTGATTTAGTAGGCCACCATGGTGACATTATCGAGAATGTCTCCTATGTTGGTGTCTATACAGCTAGCCAACGTGTGATTTACACAAACCAAGATTTCATATAAAGGAAATTAAAGGCGCTTCTGTTGTGCTTCTAAAATGACAATATCTGTCTGTCTGTTGATTTTTTGAAGCCATGGTATCTTGTCTTGTCTTGTCTTTTTGTATAAGTTCTGCCTTCTTAGGCACACCTCGCATAAACAAGTACAGCTTGGGGTAGTCCACCACCACTGTATATAAAAAGATAAACGTCAGCACACTAACATATATCCAGTCCACCACCAATACAATTAATAACTCAAAGTCTGTCACTGTAAAAGTAAATAAACACTACCACCAACACTTTTCCAAGATCTAATGCTGAGACTACTGAAGTTTAGGAAGACCCTGAATGGCCTTACAGAGCTGTTTGTGGACTGTCCAATGCCCTGCTAGGCACTCTTTTCTGCGATATTTAATAAATTTGCAGTCAGTACAACGTTTTAGGCTATCTGTCTGTCCAGCTTTTTTACACTTTGCAGTTTTGCACAGTAGTTGGGAGTGTTATCATCCGGCTCAGTATAATAGTCCTGAGATGCTGACTCTTTTTCCACACTCAGAACGAAAGAACTCTCAGAAGAGTGAACCTGTTCATTTAAATCACTTTGATTGTATAAATCATCAGAATCTAAACGACTGGAGTTGTCTTTTTAAACAGCAGAGTTTGCAGACGTATCCATTTCAGATTGAGAGGAATTATCCTGTTCAAGACTGGTTCTCTGTTGCTGGGCGTTCAGAGGAGACGTTTAGGCAGATTTCTTCTTTTTCCGAAACCTCTGTCTTCTGGAACGAAGATGGGGATTTCTTTTTTTTCCGATTTGGTTTTCTCAGTGGCAAGTTATTGGTAGAGTTGTCCTGATGATTTACTGATTGACATCCAAAAGCAGTATGACCGTCCTTCGATGGCGTGACTTTTTTGGCGGCAAAAATCCTGACCGCTAGTGAAAGGCCCTGTGAGTTTTTGGTTAATATCCAGGAAACTGTCGAGTCATTCTTGGCTAAAACGTTGATGCAATCCAGAAGAGTTTGGGGAATCACACTGGGGTGCGGTTTATCCAGCTTAAATTGTCTTTCGCCAAAAACTTTACGGGACTCAAAAACCCTCGTGGACTCTTTCGGTCATCTTTATTTGTCTATGTTGTTTTACAACTCTAACTCTTGTTGTTAACTTAATAAAGAATTGAATTGACGGCTGCTTCGGAAAGCAACCACTACACCGGGAGAATTCGCGAAAACATGTGATTTTCATATTTAGCAGTAACACATTTAAAGTGTCACCTATGTATATGGTCCCGTCAGTGAGCCTCATTTTGATGTTATTAAGAGGAAGACATTGCAGCAGTGTTTCCATAGTGCAAATTTTATTTTATTTTCGTCCTTTGAGGTCAGAGGATATATTCTGAGAAATCTAACATTCTAGATTGGTTTAGACTCTTATTCTAGATCGTCGTCTCTTATATTATTTGAACCCTTTTTATACCCCGCCACACGTTAGTGGCGGGGTATTATGTTTTCACGTTGGCCGTCCGTGTGTCCATCCGTTCGCCTGTTGTACGTCCGTCCGTCTGTCCGTCCGTCTGTCCGTCCGCACTTCGTTTGTATTTATCAAACTTTGCATATGCATTTGTACCAAGAATGTCTCGCTAAGGATTGTTAATTGACAAATTTGATTATTTCTGACAGAGTTATGGCACTTATCAATGTAGAAGAAATGGTTTTTGGCCTCTAGTTCCTTTATTACATGTATTTCAGTGGAATAGCATGATGAAACTTCACAGAAATGATCGAAGTAACGACAACCTTGCGTTACTATAGAAATTTTTTTTCAGTACATCTGCCCCTGGGCTATATACATGTATATTGTATAAAATCATGAAAAAAATCTATATAAAATTAGAGTTAGAAGTTGTTTTTTTCTGAAACTTACAGCAAACAATCAGAGTAGTAAAATAATCCATCGGTGCTCAAACTTTGCACAAAATGGGTTTTCTGCCCCCCTCCCCCCCACACCCCGCCCGACCCCCAAGCTTTCTTCATGCATAAAATGACGATAAACGCTATATAAAATCATACTTTTAACAGATTTTTCTAAAACTCGCAACAATTGATATAAGTAATAAAAGCTTCTTGCGGTGATCAAGATTTGGTCCTAAGGACGGTATCTGCCCCTACCCAGTGGCAACATTCATGTATAAATCCCTAAAATCAGTATTATCGGAGTGCAAAATTATTTTTCTGAAGCTTGCAGCAAGTGATCAGAGAACTGAAAGTGTCCTGTTATGACAACAATTTTGTACCGTAGAGTTGGCAGCCCCTGCCATGGGGTAATAAAGACAATAAACTAAATCAGCAAAAATTGTCAGGTTAATTAGGTTTGCAGTGACGGGGTATCACGGAGTCGTTTGCGATGCTTTTATTGAAACAATATAAACGTTTTACTTTGTCTGCCGTCTCCATTATTTATTTTCTATAACTTTCCCATGTGGTGTTGAGGGCAGAATGATTTCCCATGTGGTGTTGAGGGTAGAATGATTTCCCATGTGGCGTTGAGGGCAGAATGATTTCCCATTTGGCGTTGAGGGCAGAATGATTTCCCATGTGTCGTTGAGAGCAGAATAATTTCCCATGTGGTGTTTAGGGCAGAATGATTTCCTATGTGGTGTTGAGGGCAGAATGATTTCCCATGTGGCGTTGAGGGCAGAATGATTTCCCATTTAGCGTTGAGGGCAGAATGATTTCCCATTTGGCGTTGAGGGCAGAATGATTTCCCATGTGGTGTTGAGGGCAGAATGATTTCCCATTTAGTGTTGAAAGATTTCCCATGTGGCGTTGAGGGCAGAATGGTTTCCCATGTGGCGTTGACGGCAGAATGATTTCACATTTGGCGTTGAGGGCAGAATGATTTCCCATGTGGTGTTGAGGGCAGAATGATTTCCTATTTAGCGTTGAGGGCAGAATGATTTCCCATGTGGTGTTGGGGGCAGAATGATTTCCCATGTGGCGTTGAGGGCAGAATGATTTCCCATTTGGCGTTGAGGGCAGAATGATTTCCCATTTGGCGTTGAGGGCAGAATGATTTCCCATGTGGTGTTGAGGGCAGAATGATTTCCCATGTGGCGTTGAGGGCAGAATAATTTCCAATGTGGTGTTGACGGCAGAATGATTTCCCATTTAGCGTTGAATGATTTCCCATTTGGCGTTGAGGGCAGAATGGTTTCCTGTTTGGCGTTGACGGCAGAATGATTTCACATTTGGCGTTGACGGCAGAATGATTTCCCATGTGGTGTTGAGGGCAGAATGATTTCCCATTTAGCGTTGAGGGCAGAATGATTTCCCATGTGGTGTTGAGGGCAGAATGATTTCCCATGTGGCGTTGAGGGCAGAATGATTTCCCAGTTGGCGTTGAGGGCAGAACGATTTCCCATTTGGCGTTGAGGGCAGAATGATTTCCCATGTGGTGTTGAGGGCAGAATGATTTCCCATGTGGCGTTGAGGGCAGAATAATTTCCCATGTGGTGTTGAGGGCAGAATGATTTCCCATGTGGCGTTGAGGGCAGAATGATTTCCCAGGTGGTGGTGAGGGCAGAATGACTTCCCAGGTGGTGTTGAGGGCAGAATGATTTCCCATGTGGTGTTGAGGGCAGAATGATTTCCCAGGTGGTGTTGAGGACAGAATGATTTCCCATGTGGCGTTGAGGGCAGAATGATTTCCCATGTGGTGTTGATGGCAGAATGATTTCCCAAATGGTGTTGAGGGCAGAATGATTTCCCAGGTGGTGTTGAGGGCAGAATGATTTCCCAGGTGGTTTTGAGGGCAGAATGAGCTGAGTGATTTTTTCGGTTTCTGCTCATCTTCTCTCCAGTTTTTTTTTTTTTTTGTTGTTGTTGTTGATATGCTCTTTGCTTCCAGCGAATATAATTGGTACCCAGTTAAAGAAGAGCCCCTGTTGCCCAGTGGGTTAGACGCTGGCCTGTTGATCTAGCGGTCTCGGATTCGATCCCTTCTTGCGGCGAGAATCTTTTCAAACATAAACGGGTTTCCATTGCACGCAGCCTTCCATCATCGTCCTACCATCGTCCTGCTATGGCTAAAATACTGATGAAAAGGACGTAAAATTGCAGGTCATCCATCCATTCATCCTCTACTCAATTCCATATGCGATTTGTTGTATCATCTATATCTTTTATGGCATTGGAACTAAATGCATTCTGTAAACTTCACAGAGAGCTTAAGAAATACCAAGTTTGAATAAGAATATTTAATTGGCCATGTACTCAAATATATCTTAATTTATCCACACTATTATATCTTTTGTCACCGGCTCTTAGCACAATATTGACCTATATCTACAAATATTTGAAGTAGAAGGTCTCCCATAAACGGTAACAATTGAGAGGCAATTAGGTCTTTTATGCTGTGTAGCAGATAAAAGTAAATAATTAAGTTCACGATCACGGTCTCATACGGCGCCAGCCAACAAACTTCAAAAGAAAAGTGAAATGTAAAGCGTGTTCTGTAAAGGTGAAATAGCTTCGGTGCAGATAATGATGTGCCTTCGGTGCAGATCAGGATGTATCTTTTGTTCAGATTAAGATTTGTATTCGGTGCAGAATAAGATGTGTCTTCGGTGCAGATTAGGGTGTATTTTCACAGAGTTTACCGATTTCTTAGTTTACACCATTGTGGGTCTCAAATATAAACTTCTATCACAAAACGCTTGCATTCACTATAACATAATGTAATCTACATTCATAATGTAAATTAAAACTCAGTTATGAAAGAACCGAAGGAGGTAAAATTTCGGAAAACCTGTGTTCTACCAGCAATAGGAGAACGTTATAAACCAAAGCTGTGTTCAGTTGAGGAGATTGGAGCGGAGGCTCAGGAATGTAGCTCCGAGGTATTATAGCATGCTTTATGCGTTTTTAATTTGAACAGATGCACTTTAAGGGAAAAAAAACCCTTCAGTGTCGTTTATTATCTTCCCTCTCAACTCTTAAAGAAAAGAATATGCTTCTTTAGGACCAAGTTCTTTCCTGTAACAGTAACCCCCTCTCGGAAGGACTGTGACGTCTAGGGAATCACACAGTAAGTCACAACAGTTGTTCCCCTTTGTAAAATGACTATAAAGCATAGAGAGCCCATAATATTTGTATTGGTAACTCAGCCACCATATTACTTTGTCAGAAGCCAAAATATTCCATTTTGGGTCGAAATGAAATGATGGGACAGACTTTTGAATGTTTTTCAGATCTAACTAGAGTGTATTATTCCTGTGACGGACAGGTTGATATATAGATTGTCATATAAAACTGTGAGTAAAAGCACTTCAGCATTATGGTTTTGGATGCACCGTGTTCGATTTCACTGGGAATCAGCGTATTGATAGGGCTGACAACCATGGCCTACTTCGCTTGGGGCTAAATCCGCAGCGATAGCCTCTGTTCCATTAATTAGTTATTTCCCACGATAATAATCATCCAATCAAATTTTAGCGACCACTTTCGTGATCTTCCGACTGGGTTTGATACATATTCGCTGATTGGTCAAAATTTCTTATCCGGGTCTTTTTAGCTATATAGCTCGGACCATACCTCTGAGAATGGCCGCGGCTATAGCCCCGACTGAACATCGCTCGGCTATAGCGGCGGAATTAGCCCAAGCGAAATAGGCCCACGTCTCTTTGATTCACAGGCTTTTTCTGTTGTTTTTGTTTGTTTGTTTGGCGTCGCGTAAAGGCACCATACGGCTTGTGCGGGGAGGGAAGTTTAAAATCAGCCTGCAGTCGGACCAGTCTTCCCTCTTCGCATATACAATATATGAGTATTGGAAAATCTAAAAAATTGCATGTGAAGACTCTCACCAGTGTGTGCCAGCGTGCAGGCTGATTTGAGTGTTAACTGTACGCACATGTATGGCTTAACCTTACAGGCGCATGATGTCGAAATGACATCGCTTTGACGTCGATGCGAAGTCAAATGACGTCGGGTGCTCGCTAGGTTATGTCCTTTTTCACGCAGGTCAGTCATATGTTGACACTATTGTTGCACTTGGTTATGGTTTGGTACAAATGTAGAGACAACATGAAGCTTGGGACATAGCGAGCAAAAATCGCATCAACGTCCGTTCAACTACGTTGAAATTACGTATCTGCCTTAAAGTAACGTCCTGACTTGACGTTGCGTGGATGTTGATAGGAACTGTCAATGTTGTGTGCTTGCCGAAGATACAACACACGCAATGGTAGTTTACTGTGGCACAGCCTTTCCTTCTCACTGGGCACACACCAACGTTGTTTCAATTTTGAGGCAACACCTGCTGGGTCTGTTATTTCGGTCTTGCTGGTTATCTGAAACACCAGTATCTATTTCGCTCATAAAGGTGATGGTTGCACGCATTCCTTTGCATAGCACTTTTTTTATTTCAGGTACCAAAATCCGCCCCTCCGGTCCGGACTACTTCACGCCATATCACAAACAAGGCACACTACAAAAATGCCTTTTCCATCAGTCTCGATGATATTTACCAATCCGCTGAACGAGAACGTCTGTCCTACAGTGCCATCTGCAGGCGACAAAACTTGGAACATGCGCAGAGCCAAACACAGTTCTTCCGCCATGAAAATAACACGCTGACGTCCTCAAGACCAAACACAAGCGCCAGCTATTTCATCAATAGACGGGAAATCTCGACTCCATTGAGCGCTTGGAGTGAACCGCTGATTTCAAGACCAAGTTCTCTTGTCAGACATTCAGGTACAGAGAGAGAGAGAGAGAGAGAGAGAGAGAGAGAGAGAGAGAAAGAGAAAGAGAGAGAGAGATTACTTTTTAGCAAGCAGGTTTTCATGTACCATGTTTTAAAGCACCATACAAGGCACTTCATCAGGGTGTGATACATGTATTGTTATTTTTAAAGCACATGATTTTGGCTTTTTGGAGCATTATGCTTCCTCTGCACTTGTTTGATCACCACAGAACGGGCAAATAGATAGTAATTGGACCTAGCTGAAATTTTTTGATTGACCATCGTTTTATGATTATGGTCGATGATCAAGCAAACATCGATTAATGAGACTGATAGAAGCCTATTAAGAGTAGACACTAAGTTTTATCGAAGGGCTATTCCCTTGCTATGTTTTTACATCACGATTAAGAAGTCAATAGAAAATGCTTGTAGCTATGTTTTGTTACATCAAGATTGGTACAACCGTTTTCTATTGACTTCTTAATCGTGATGTAATAAAACATAGTTCAAGCATTTTCTATGGACTACTTGATTGTGATGTACTAAAACATAGCTACAAGCATTTTACTATGGACCTCTTAATCGTGATCTAATAAAACATAGCTATAAGCATGTTCTATGGACTTCTTAATCGTGATGTAAAAAAACATAGCTATAAGCATGTTCTATGGACTTCTTAATCGTGATGTACTAAAACATAGTTATAAGCATGTTCTATGGACCACTTAATCGTGATGTAAAAAAAATAGCTATAAGCATGTTCTATGGACTTCTTAATCGTGATGTAATAAAATATAGCTATAAGCTTTTTCTATGGACTTCTTAATCGTGATGTAATAAAATATAGCTATAAGCTTTTTCTATGGACTTCTTAATAGAGATGCAATAGTAGCTAATGCTGTCCTTGCGAAGTCAAAGCTTCAAGCAAGCAATTAATATCCAGTATATTTGCAATAGTATACACGTACATTTTAACAAATATGATCCATCGATTATGTCAACTTGTTATCGATTAATCACTCATTTGCCGCCTACGAATAATGATTAAGTAACTCGATTAATTAAAAAACCGCTACAAATCGATATCTAGCAATAAATCAGAATTATATCGTATGGTAATATTTCCAAGGGAGATGATTCTTACCAAGAGGAATTTGTCTCCAATTTCACACCAGGATTGTCTGAAAGAAAGCCTCAAGGTACAAATTCATGCAGATTCTTTGTTTTTGTATGAGTTGCCCCCATGAGGAAAAGGCTTCCTTGTTTACGGAAGCTGACAGGAAGTTACACATGTAGTAAGTTGCCTTTTGTAGCAATGGCGAAAAACATGGAGTGTCACCAATTACCGGCATATAGGAAATGCCTTCGAAGTTTATGTGTTTTATGGTGGCGAGTTGGATAATATCATAAAAGCAAACTTTAGCGACCTTTTTTGTCGAAAGGCATTATAAGGTTAAGTTTGATCTAGATTCGGGTCTCGATTATATGAAAGCAAATTTTAAACTATATAGAATATAAACAAATTTGAACAAGAGATCTGTCTGTACAGTTTTCAGATGGTATGCCATCTGAGCGAATCTGCTTTTTACTTCATCGATTTGTTTCTGGTCTAATTATTTTACAGATAAAACTTTCATTAATGAATTGAAAATCTACAAAAGAAAAGAAAGTAAAATAAATTTTATGGCTGGTAAATGCTTCCATACGACAAGTGCCTCTGACTTGTAGGTGTTACTATTCACCGAAATCAACTAGGAGCCGAAGCAAAACAACAGCAACCACAGAAAAGTTCGGAGATTGTTTGCTACAAAACCACACCAGGATGATACCGCAAAGATTCGACTAAAATTGAAAATTGTATGCTAAACAGTCTCCATGCGGACAGTGAAGACTCTGATCATACGTTGCGGATGCCCAGGCTGATCTGAGTCTTGGCTGGATACACATGCCACTTTGTTGCTTTTGTTGTGTCGCGACTCATTTGTGGACTGATTTCGCGTGAATTTAACTTCACACAAGTATTGAGTGTAATATACTCGAAAAAAATATTAAAGGGTCAAACTTTTACCCTGCGACTTCTGGAACATCTCAAACATTTGGTAAAATAAATCATTTCTACCTTCCATTTTATTCATTTTGCAAGTTTTATACACATGAAGCTTGATCCTATAGCTTTCGTCTTGACCAAGTCCAAGCTTTAAGTCAAACTACCCCTAAAATGAAAGTGGTTTGGATTCCCATAGAGAATTGATAGTTTGTCAGTTTGGTCGGGCATAATTTCTAAAATTGCTATGAGTTTTAAACTTCTTATAGCTTGCTGACCTTAAAAATGATTTAATTTGATGACTATCGAGGAATTTTTAAAAAAATTCTGGCAAAATCGAAAATTTTGGTGAAATTGCTCCTTATGGACTTCTGACAGCTTTGATTTTGAGGGTAGTGTGAATTGAAGTCTGAACTTGGTCAAGATATAGGCTATACTTTCAAACTTCATGTGTACAAAACTTGCAAAATGAATAAAGTGGAAGGTAGAAATGATTTATTTTACCAAATGTTTGAAATGTTCCAGAAATGGCGGGATAAAAGTTTGACCCTTTAATATTTTTTTAGTATATTACCTAGAACAGCCTCTTGCTCTTTTAATAGCCATTTCTCGTATCACTTTCATATTTAAAGAACTCACGGTTTTGTTACTTTCGGCAATCATATTGGGGATGGTCGGGTGGTGCGATGGTGCTGCGTGTAACTTCCAGTGCCGGGCGTCCTAATGATTTTGATGATAGCAGGGCAAGGGCCTACTGTGCTTGTAGGTGCGGGTGGGGGTTGTTTGGACATTCTTTTCTCTCGTCTATCAGTTCTCTCTTCTTTCTCCCTCTCTCTGGGAGACGGTCCGATATAGACTGAAACTCTGTCTCAGAGGGCCGTTATACCCAAAACAACCAATCAAATTCGGCAATCATCTTTTTTTTTTAAAGCTACTTCTTGTATTCCCCTAAGATAGACTGATGTCAAGTGACGCTGCATGGTGTCACGTTATACCTGAAGGTGGTATAAAACATTTATACCCTGCCAGAAAACCCACTTGAACTATAGGACGAATTATTCCGTAATAGGCAAGGTCTACATTGCTTAGGGTGGTATGAAACAGGCATGCCATGGTTTGTCGGTCTCTACGGGAGATAATCCACTCGTCTAAGCCCGTGGATTAACTCCTCATACAGACGAGCAAACCACGGACGGTGTAACTGTTTCTTATTATGCTAAGTAGATGCTTTAATATTCAAATACGCTGTCAATGTATTTTCAGCCAAACTGTTCTATGTCAAACATACGGAACCACGAAAGGCCACGAGTTTTTCATCTCCCGTGACATTTAGTGGCTAAGTGTAGGTCCACGGCTAGTATAGGGCTGCAGGCATCAAGAAGTGCTTGTCTCGTCGGTTCCTCCGACGTTCCGAACAGACTCGGAGACTAATCTTGTTAAGCAGGGTGAAAATATCGAAGGTCGACCCATGTATCCGGTTCAATATCTCAGTTGCCTCACGGTTAGCGAGAGGTCCTGGGTTCGAGTCCCGGTCGACCACGATTTTATCCTTCTCAGTGACAAAAATAAATTGTGGGGGAACCAGATTATGGTCTCAACAAAGTAGTATGCTCCCTGAAGATAATAGCTTTTCCACTCACGAGGATCTCGGGGGACATTGGGGAGGCAACTATTGAATTGTTGCTGCAAGATACAAATAATAACCTTAGTGTAAATCATATTTTATTCAACATACTGAATAAAGGTTTAAGCAATACAATCACATAGCACAATAACTCTTTACTATAGCTTGAAAGGGATTCGGAAGAAATTCTAACGACTTATATCATCTGTCTCCCACTGTTACTGTATATGTTTTCATGTATATATAAGATAAATATGTTAGATATAAAATGTCGGTACCATTTTAACTCGTATACGGGAGACAATCCACTCGATAAGGCTGCGGACAAACAATGGCCTAACTATATATTATGTTCTGTTTTAACAGGTCTGAATGATTTAGAAGAAGACGAAGAAGACTTTGATGAGTACGATATGGATCATAATGCTGCTCTGTCGATCACTGTGTCTCCTGTCAGTAAAGACTGCTGTGAAATCATAGGTACGTCTAATACTGGGCACGTTCGGCCCTAATTACTTGGGTAAACCCGAGCAGAGAGGCGCCGTGGTCGAGTTGTTAGAGCGACTCGGTTATGGTACAGAAGATCGCGGGTTCGAATCTCGGCTGGGGTCAGCTAGCGACTTTAGAACTCTCTCTCAACCCAGCAGTGCACGAGTAACTTTTTTTTTGAATCAGGAGAAGATAAGGCAGCAAAGAGAGAAGGATGGGCTCCGCCGTGCCCAATATACAGTGGGCCTCTACGGCCACTAGGCTATGAGAAACCTAAACTTTTAAAGCCGAGCAGTACCCAGGTGTTCCTCGGGCTACTCGATGACATGTATTATACATATCTTCAGGTAGCCCTTGGGAATACCTCGTTATTGTTCGGTTTTACCTAAGTAATTATACCGAACATGCCCAGTTATTTCCCATAGGCAAAGGATACCTAAACAATCGTGACTCTTGTGTAATGGATTAAGCCAGATACAATCTGCTTGTAACATCCCAAAGACATGATTTCTGCCTTGCAATTATGTGAATGAAAAGCAAAAACAGTTGTGGGTTTTATATACGATTCACATCGGAATTGCTTTTTTCATTACGGTGTATGTGAAAGAAATGCAAAATCGACATACACATACATGTATAGTGTTGCTTGTCAGGTGTTTTATTCAGTAATTGGGCTACATCACATTGTTGTACCTTGAGAAAAAAGGTATCATAAAGATTCAGACTAGAGGAAAATAAGAAAACTATGGACATGCAAAAGGTGTATGCTATCGTTTGCTTCTGAGTACATGTATATTGCAGATAAGCTAACATTTTTGAACATGCGAGCTTCAGCCGATCACAGAATAAGACTTTCAGTGACAAACTGTGTTTTGACTCTTACTGTCTATTGACTCTTACTGTCTATTGACTCTTACTGTCTTAGCTTTGCATACATAATGACAACTCTTTTACAGAAATGTTATTTAGAAGGTGTCCATCTGACTAATGTGTTTTGCCAGCTACTTTTTTGGCTTGGGTAACACAGCAGCCAAAATCCTAAAAAATGGTAATAAACATAATCATCAAATTCCCAGTGCCATAAGGCTGTAAAATTGAAATTATGCACAAGTGTTTTGGGCCTAAGTCTTTACAAAATTAGACTTGCTTCCCTCGACTACGAAGCCCTATCAAAATGGGATCTAGGGGAACAAATTCTTTCATTAAGAGTTTCCAAGAGTTGCCCCCGTCGCCAAGGGGTGACAATGGTAACGTTTCCTCCCATGAAATTGTTTCCATTTACCTCAATGTTGAACTATGTACTGTTATGTGCCTTGCAGGTCCCCAAATGTGCCAAGAATGTAGGAAAAACAGAATACGTGAACTTGAGAAAGAGCGATCAAGTCAGTTCTTTCCGACACTACAGCCCTCTGAGGAGAATCTAACAACAACAGCCATTGTAAAGAAATATCTTCCAGGTCTGTCGTACCCCGAGATTGAAGATAAGATAGCACGAGGTGAGATAGCTAAACCAACATTTAGACGACGTTCAAAATCAGTTGAATTTTCTGACGAGGAAGAGGATCCGAAACACAAAATAATAAGCACAAAGAAAGTAACAATTATTGAAAATGAGGACGACAAGAAACAACAACAGCTTACTCGAAAACCTAGTGCTCTTTTCTTTTCTGATATTCGGGATTTAAACAACAAAATTATTACTGGGTCTGTAGACAGAAATATAGGTTTTACAATTTCTAGTGCTAAGAAATCTGACAAGAAAAAACTGCTATCTGCAGCTCCTAATTATTTTCCTAGTTTCATAAGTCCCAGAAAGGCTTCCGCGACACAAGACGTAAAATTCAAAACATTTTACGAACCTCCCCTCATACCTAAAGCCAGCCAAGACGTTGAGCCCGCTTTCTTTGCTGGCTCAAAGGGAGAATATAACCCTCCAGAAAGATTACCGGACGAGTTAGTGTTCGTAGACAAAGAAGGAAAGCAAGTCAAAATAAGTAATACTGGACGACTGTCGGCCCAGTTGTCTATTTACACGGAAAGTCCAATAGCCGAGGAACAGTTAGATGACGTTGCTGATACTGGCAAAGTTAATACAAAAGATATATCTCAATCTCCAGGGATAATACAGGAGGAAACAGTTGTTGAAACAGAGGTCAGTGTGACTGTTAATGAAACTGACAGTGGCGCTAAAACTGAAATGATGGCACAAGCTGCTAACAGCTAGGTAAAAGTGAATGAGGTCGAAAGGACCTCAAGCAATAAGGCATAGATTTTCACTAATTCAACTTTCCGAGGCCAAGCCTACTGTAAACATGTATGCATCTTTTCATTAAGGGTAAGGTAAAATCACGGACTTATTGCGGGACACTCAACAAGTGCGCTTTATATTTGTGGGACTATATCACATACCAAGTTGTCGTTGCATTGGCCAGTTATACACTATCACGTGACTTTTGAGTGACATTCTGGGTGTAGCCAGGAAAGGTGTACTGGCACGCTGAGACGAACACACATTTTCAAAGTTAATATTTTCAGTTCATTTTGACAGTTCTATATAGTGCATTGTTTGGACCAATAAATACAAACATATTTGTAAATTTTAAGCATCAAATATGGACCAAAATGAGGGCTAAATCACCAACCCTTAAAGTCTGCTTTTTCACATCTTACTCACTTTGCATCATAATGACAACATGCCTACGATATGAATCTCAAAAAAGGTATGCCATACGAAAGTAGATTAAATTTCAATCAAAAGTTCAATCCTACTCATTCACCTACAGCGGTTGCGTACCTTATTTGCATACGAAAAGGTAAAATATTTTATAGCGAAAGCTGTACATTCGAGGCGCATTGTTGAAGTTCATATGGAAGTACGTCTCCTCCCACTTCTCACCCTCTTAACCTCATAACCCCTTTCAAATTAAGTTTTCTAAAGCATACTATAAATGGTTAGTGGGGTCAAGGGAGAACAGGGTTACCCAGGCCATAAAATCTCAACGAAAATGTTTTTTCTACAAGCTTTCACAGATCAAGATGTGCACATACATATAATAAGGTCTACCGCTATGGGAAACCTTTCCCTTTTTACCACTGTCCATTTGTATTTGATCATAGTCATGGCTACTTGCACAAAACCGCTCTATTTCTCAAAATAGAACATACAGTTTTAGGGCAAAATTTTGAATCTCTTTAATATAAAGGTTTGTAATTTGTAATTAATATTCCGGTCTGACCAATGTCTAACTTAAGAATAAGATAATGTCCGCCTTTAGCGTGAAAAAGAATAGATAAAAATGCGGATCATTCAAAAACGCATTGATAAACATTTGTTGATAAAGAGCCGAAAGATTACATTTTTATATATGAGCCGTGACACGACAAAACCAGCAAAGTGGCATGTGCGCCCAACAAAGACTCAGATCAGCATGGGCGGCCGCTCAGTCTGATAAGAATCTTTGCTGTGCGATTACAGTATAGCTAAGGGTGTAAGCTAGTTTTATGCGCAGGGCGAAGACTGATCAGCCTAGGCTGATCTGAGTCTTAGCTGGGCGCATATGCCACTTTGTTGCTTGTTGGTTTTCTTGCATCGCGGCTCAATAAAGCTGCATTATAACCAATAGGGGAAATCTGCGCCTTATTGATAGAACTCGTTTACTTAGCTGTGACCTTATACTAATACAGCGATAAAGGCTAGTGCTATCGATGTCCGTACCATGTCATTTTATCGCTTTGACAGAATGGTGTATCGATGTCCGTACCATGTCATTTTATTGCTTTGACAGAATGGTGTATCGATGTCCGTACCATGTCATTTTATCGCTTTGACAGAATGGTGTATCGATGTCCGTACCATGTCATTTTATCGCTTTGACAGAATGGTGTATCGATGTCCGTACCATGTCATTTTATTGCCTTGACAGAATGGTGTTATGGGTACAACTCTATGTTAACCTGCCATTTTTACGAAGGAGAACAACTTCCAAAGAGAAATCAGCCGTTAAAGAAGAAAAAAAAAATAAAAAGAATTTGCTCCTAGAGCAAAAAATAGGACACATAATTATTCTAAAATCGAACAGTTTTGTTTTACAGTGCAGTAATGTGCCCAAAAGACGCAAATAAAATGGCAAACAGGAACAGTCTGATCTGGGTCTACACTGTTTGCTCAGTTCTATCTGTCCCACCCAAGGCTTAGAATTTTTGTTGTACCTATCCCATAATGCCTCCTGGACTCCTCTACCTGGCAAGACTGACAGGAGTGTCCGATTTTATTTTATTTTTTCTTGGGAAATGTATTCTAAACAAGGAATTAAATGACTTGAGAATAATCATTTTTTTGAGAAAATCTGTCAATTTTGTTGAAAGAATTTCTGTTTTTGCCATGTCATTGAAAAATTGACAGAGCATTGCATACACTATATGCCATGCTGTGATACCAATAATGTCTTACATCTGTTACCATATCTACCAAGAGTTAAAGTGACGTCATCGAGACGTCATTCTGCCAAGTTACAAAGTTATTCCATAGTCACTATGGTAACATATCTATGACGTCATTGGTATTGGAGCATGCTCCTCTCGAATTATAAGTGAGAAGCTACCTGAAATTCATACAATGGAAAAGTGTGATTTTCTCAAACCTATAACTGATTCTCAAATAATTTAAGTCTCATTTTTAATGCATACAACGTTCTGTGACGCCTGATCTGGTTCTGTATTGTTTATTATCCCTCAGTTTATAGGACACTAGGCATTAATGTGTTAAAATAGATACGAAACCTGCATACTGAAATTTTCTCACTCGCCAAGTCTGTTTAACCCATTTAAGCCCAGCGTCCCATCAATAGCAAATGAGCAAACAATGCAGACCCAGATCAGACACCACAAAACGCAGCGTCTGAGCAGGATCTACACTATTTGCCTAAGACGAATGGTATTTCTTCTTAAAAATGATAAAATTAAGCTAAACCTGACACCCCTTAACTGACAAATGGACACATCCAGTTGATGAGGATAGAAGAGCATACAAGGCATGAATGGGTTAAGGCATCTTGATCATATTCGCGAGAGCAAACTCGGTTCGAGTTTATAAAACTTGAGAATAATCGCAAACACAAAATAAAGCACACTGGTTGGCTGCTTCCGAGCACGAGGCAGCCGATCAGTGTGCTTTATTTTGAGTTTGAGGGTGTACTCTAGTTTTATAACCTCTGGGTTTGATGATGTCTTGGCGAGAGGCGTATATTCTGAAAGCTTGTATCTTTATTCAGATGACTGATACTGGGTAGAGTAATGCTGTGATAATATGGTCTGTTGTTCCACTCGTTCAGGCCTCCTGTGCTTTAGGGCCTGTTATTATATATACCGCTGGTATACGAAGTTTATAGGAGGTATATAGTTTTCGTCTTTTCCGTTTATATGTTTGTATGTGATTTAATTTTTTTTCTGTCAAAGATTTCTCAGGAACCACTAGGATTTTGAAAGGAGCTGATATGATTTGGGCCGCTTTTTGCCCCAATTCAAATTTACTTAAAATTATATGGTTTCTGTTGCTCATCATCTGAGTAAACGGGTTCATACAGAAATAATATGTTTCTTCTTCGTGAATCATCAAAAGAACATAATTTCAGACAAGCCTATTTTACTTCAGTAATTTTAAATAAAACGGCAAGAAAATTGTGTTTAAAAGTTTTTCCTTTCACGAAATAAGACAGTTAATACAGCTTTAGAGAGCACTTGTTAATAGAGTTTTGGCCTCACTAATAAGTGGTATAGCACTGCTTAACAGATGGGTACTGTTCAAGGCATGATCAGGTACCCCGCCCACTCTACTTTGCAAGTCGAGAGACGCTAACTAAAATTATAACAGATCAAAGCATAATATAATCAAATGATTCTGTGTGTTCTAACTTACAAAACGAATAACCACAACGTATGTTTATTTAGTCTATGAGCGGAGATATGGGTCTTTTAATGTTGAAATCACTGGTTAAATTTCAAGAAACTGTGGTTTTTTTTTCGATAAAAGTTTACAATCAAAGTGCACAGCTGAAATGTTCTCATGTTGTTAACATTATTAAAATGCATTACTGTGCAAAAAATTAGCTGACATATTCTATAGCCTAAATGTAGGCGAAAAATGGTCGAAAATGCCCCCCCCCCCCCAAAAAAAAATCAGCTGAGTAGGTTGAAACTACGCACAGAAAAACATGAAAGAACGTCTGAGTTGAGCACGAAAAAAGTTTTATAACCTCGGGGTCAGGTCCTTTGGTACAAATGTTGGGTATGACCATTTGCTTTTGTTATTTTAGCTAAGAAATGGCATTTTTATACGGGTATTTGCAGAACTTTTTCCACATAAAAACAATAAAAATAGAGCAATATATAGACTTGGTTGACAAAACATTCAGTTACAGACTTCGTTTGGTATGATATAGCAATCCCTTAAATTATGAAAAATAGGGTTGGTCGTAACGAACACAGTTGTTGCCATGTTACAAAAGATGGTTGCTATGGGCCTAAACTGGTTGCTAAGACAAATATAAATGCATCTTTTCAACCAATTGAAAATCTGTCAGCTGTCCTTTAAACATTTACAACAGTTATTATCATGGTTTACCACGTATAATAGCTATTCTTCGTGGAATGATGTCAAAGTTTTCAAATCTGTTAAAGGTTGGTTGCTAAGGGTCGAAACTGGTTGCTAAAAATAAAGATATACACATTTCCTTCTTAAAAAAATTACAGGAGTCCAACATCTATGCTCAAAACAAACCGTTTCGCATATAACAATCAAGATTTACTGCCACAAAACCCATCAGGTTTGCACAGCAAACTCCATTGCTTATCTTTAAAATGCCCTGTTTTCAGAAATATGCTTGCATTAATCTGTTGGCATGGCAACGGATTTGATAATGAAGATATAATCTTGAATGTAATGGCCTGCTAAACTATTCTGACCGTACGAATAGTCTGAGAAATGCCCTATCCAATTCGCGTTTAACCAAAAAATAATCATAGTGTTTATTTCTATATATACTGAACGTCAAAAGAAACGCATACAGTGTATACGCCCGATTTATTTGAAGGTGTAGGTAAATGCTCTTATTTAGACATTTTAAGTTACTTTGTTTATGATATTCCGACAGAGTGAGCACCTTAACTTATCGATATTCCATAAACTTTAGAAACCAGAACGCTTGCTTTTGTGAGGGGGTTAAAGTTAAAGTCACCATACTTTCAGAAGCTGAATTTTAAATTCAATATAATGCTCAGCTAATTATTTTCTCCAGCCATAATGTCCGCGGCAAGGGTAAGAAACAGCGAAAAAATCAAAGCAGTCGAGCCTTGCGTTTTAGAGAAACAACCAGGTGAAAGTTGGCAGTAGAAACAGTAACACTGGCTTACCATTGGATTTCCATAGACCTTTTAACACCCTGTATTTCTTGAAAAGAACAGAAACCGTTCATACGAAGAGGTTAAATGAATTAACAAGAGTAAAATAAAAAGGTTTGCAAAGAAATTTTTCGTAGCACTGCAGAACTTTTGATGTTATTGGACTTCCCATTTTCTATTTGTTTAATTGCAAGGGAGATAATTTGACAAGTGTTCAACTTCAAACTGCTGTCATGTTCCTAAGAATAATACCATGGTAACAAAACTGACGTTTTTTCATAACCACACATCAGAGTCGTGTTTTAGAAACAATTTGTTATACCGCCGAAGGAAAGACAACTCTTACAACAACTTTGAATCTTTCACGATAAATGGAGATAACTCTTTAATCCAAGTTTAATTTTGCAAGAAGATACGTTTATATTAATGGCAGACATCAGTAGTGTTTTCTGCTATATATGATTTAAAACCATACATCAGTTGACAGAAGAAAACTGAGCCTAAACTTGTAGGCGTTCAGTATATTTTCTTTCGACCTTTATTGAAATGACCTTGACCTTGCAAAACGTTAATGGCTGGGTAAATGTTTTCATGTTAGTTGTCCATGTGTCTGTTCATCAGTCCTTCCTACGTACGTCCGTCCGCACTTTGTTGCTGTTCGACAGCTGTAGTATTTATGGACGGATTTCATTCATGTGCATTTATATCGACTCTTGCTTGGGAAACTTGGATGATTTCTGACAGAGGTATGGCTCTTGTCAATGTTTCGAAGTTGTTTTGGCCAATAAACCGGTTACAGTTTGGTATATCTGGACAAAACTTCATAGAAAAGATTCCAGTAATAAAGGCTTTCTGTTATAATCAAAACTCTGACCCCGGATTCCTTTGCACCTGCCTTGGCGCTACATATTTGTACATGTACAAAATCATGAAAAAATATAGATTCAAAGGGATCTTCTGAAACTTACAACAACGTATCAAAGTAATTAAATTCTTCCTGCGTTGATCACACTTTCGCCCCATGGGATTTATATCCTATGCCAAGGGCTATGTACAGGTCCCAAATCGTGGGAACATATTAGAAAAATACAGCAATTGATTAAAGTGAGGAAAGTTTTCTGTGGTGGTTAAAATTTGCGGCTCCATTCGGGTTGCTAATCTGAGGTGAAAACATGCAAACAGTTTGGCAGTGGCGGGTGATTACGCTGTCCCTTGCGATGCTTTATTGACGGATCATGACATTGAATAAGTTATTTGCCATGTGTGTAACGCCAGTCTTCTTTGAAAGATTGTAGATGCTTTGTAACCTTCTAAATCTTAGTTTATGAACACAAAACAACAATTAAAGATCACTGAATTCAGAAGCAAACTTTACCCCAGCGTTTTCATTCATTTGCTATGCGTTTGAAGCCTTTCACAAGGTTTATAGATATAACATGGTTCGACAGCCATTTTAGCCCACCTGAGCAGAAGGCCCCGGGGGAGCTTATTGGATAGGCAAGCTGCGTCGTTGTCCGTCCGTTCGTCGTCGTCCGTGCACAATTTCAAATGACTTCTCTAATACCCCTGGGCCGATTGTTGCCGAATTTCATATAGAGTCTCCAGGGCTTTTGGGAACGAAACGTTGTTTTGGGAAACATGAACAACATGGCCGCCATGTCCATATATGATAGAAAACTTTCAAAATCTTCTCCAGAACTAATAGACCGATGACCTCGAAAGATGGTATGTATCATCGGGTGCTCGAGTACTACCAAGATTGTTCGGATGATGACTTTGGGTTGACCTTGACCATTTTTTACGGCAAGGTCAGCTTTGCTTTTGTAGCTCACCAGAGCTGAAGGATAGGTAGTTGTCCGCCGTCGTGGTATGTTGCCGTATGTCGTCAGCAGTCAACATTTTCAAACATCTTCTCTGAAGCCACTGAGCTGATTAGACCCAGATTTCATCTGTACCATCCTTTGGCTGGAAGGGTTTGTTTGTGTTTTTTTATGAAAATCAGATTTTAGTTTGGTTGCTATGGCAACTTAGAGTTGCATTGACTTACAATGGGAGAAAAATTAAGAAAAGGCATATACTGCTAGGCCATTGCAGATATATTGACAAACCTTAAATAGAAATGATTCTTGGGAAGTCTTCTATCAGCCATATGTTTTTTGCCCATTGCTCTTTTTATTGGTTGCCATGGAAAACAAAATGCGAAAAAATGAAGAAGAAAAAGTAAAAAATTCCTATAAAACATTGAGTTATTCAAGAGAATCTATGAAAAATGAGAAAAAAAAATCCAAGAAATATCTCATTCTATTTCTAGACAGAAGAATACAAACATGCCAGGGGTCATTTTTGCCGGTTTTGCGTTTACGGAAGTACTTGACGTCGCCAAAAACGAAGTTCGTAAGACTTTGATAACCGAGACGTCACAGTACGCAAAAATAAATATCATGGCAAAAATGAACCCCTGACTTATTGAAACCTTCCTCCCTGGAAGACGGAATATGAAAATAATTCATCTTTTCTTCATTTTTTCGTGCAGTTATATTCTTTTAAAGAGATCATAATGTTTACCATGTTTCCTAGACTACTACTAAAACTTTACTGGAAAACCATTCTTCGGAATAGTCTACCTTTGACGTTGAAAGAAACGACATCATCGTAACAGGGGTGTGTGTGTTGGGGGCGGGGGGTGAAAACTTTGAATATTTCAAAACGTACATGTAAACAGTTTCATTTAAAACAAATCAAAATTTCAGATATAATTTTCGGAGACGTTTTTACGTGAAATAAAGCATTATAAATTGATAGGAGAGGCGCCGTAGTCGAGTGGTAAGAGTAGCTCGGTTATTGTGCAGAAAGTCACCAGAAGATCGTGAGTTCGCGGCTCACCGTCGCCATCCGACGACTGGAAAACTCTTTATTTTGCGTAATGTGACGTCTCGGTTATCGAAGTCTTACGAACTTCGTTTTTGGCGACGTCAAGTACTCTTCTGTCTAGAAATAGAATGAGATATTTCTTGGATTTGTTAACCCAGTAGTAAAGAGGTACCTTATTCGAATCAGGGAAGGATAAGGCAGCGAAAGGAGAGCGATGGGCTCCGCTTTTCATCCGCTGTGCCCAAGATACAGTGGGTCTCTAACCGCCACTGCCCCTACGGCTATTAGGTGCTGGGAAACCTTTACCTTTTAAGCTTTATTCAGTAGCTGATGAAAGATAATATTTACCTGAATCAACACGAAATTCGGAAATATCTGTAAGAAGTGAAAGTGCATCTTTAAAGGCCTTTTGACGGCTCGCACTTTGGTATGAAATTTATAACAGTATCTTTACGGAGAGCAAAACAAAAGCAACAATAGCTCCGCTCAGCGGGGCAATATACGCCCATTTGGGCTTAAGTTGGAAAGAAAATACGAAATTACAGAACTTTGTCAGTAGCATAAATCTTCAATGATAAGGCAGATATAAAACTACAAAACAAACGAAGCTGAAATTCCCAGATAAAAATTACAAAGGGGCATAATTCCATCAGAACTGAAAGTAGGGTTATGGTTCTTTTTCTCTGCATATCGTCTGGTATTTGTACAAACTTTCATGAAGAAATCTAAAACGGGTTTTAACATATGGAGCGGACACGAAGCTAATATGAAATAACTATATGAAAAATACAAAGGTGTACAATTCCGTCAAAACTGAAAGTAGGGTTATGGTTCTCTTTCTCTGCACATTGCCTGACAATGCTTCATATTAGTATAAACTTTTATGTAGAAATCCTACTGATTTTCGATATATAGAGCAGACAAATAATGTTACCTTTTGAACTTTGACCTCTAAGTGTGACATTGACCTTTATCGGACATTGTTGAAATACGAGTCCTGCACGTTGCCTCGATAAGGTTAACATTCGATTCAAGTTTCTAAAAAATCTTTTAAAGGGTTAAGAAGATATGGAGCTGACACAAATTTAATACAAAATTACAATACGAAAAATACAAAGGGCCGTAATTTTGTTAAAAGTGGAAGTATGGTTACGGTTCTTTTTCTCTGCACATCATCCGTGATGATGCTTTATATTTGTACAAACTTCATAAAGAAATCTTAAACGGTTTTCGAGATATGGAACGGACACGAAGCTTATATGAAATTACAATTAGAAAAATGAAAAGGGACATAACTCTGTCGAAACTGAGAATAGGGTTACGGTTCTTTTTCTCTGCACATTATCTGATGGTGCTTTATATTTATACAAACTTTCATGAAAAAATTCTTAAACGGTTTTTGAGCTATGGAGCGGACATGAAATTTATATGAAATTACTATACGAAAAATACAAAGGGACATAATTGCGTCAAAACTGAAAGTAGGTTATGGTTATTTATACAAACTTTAATCTTAAACGGTTTTTGAGATATGGAGCAGATACAAAGCTTATATGAAATTACTATATGAAAAATATAAAGGGACATTTATCATAATGCAACCTGAGCCACTATTAATTTAGACAGAACTGCAGTTACAATATAAATGGGGTCTGCATGCCTCTCACAATTTTGCAATGAACTGATGCATTCTTATTAAAGAATTTTCCGAAAATAGTTATTTACATGTCGAGAAAGCAGAGCTGAAATTAACAACCATAATTTGAAAATCAAATTTCCTATAGTTTTGATTCAAAAGGGATGTAATTTACAGACTCGTACACAAGATGCAATTTAATTTGTTCGGGTTTGATTTAGGTGTTTCTGGATGTAGAATGGTACTGCGCCTGCGCAGTAAATGATTAGTCGCGCTATTGTTTACTAGTTATGCGAGGTAGCTTTGTGCATGTAAGCAGGAAACTGAAACGTTAAAATCTTTTCCGAGGATAAGTATTTGGGCAACTAATTCGGAGTAAAATAATTTGAAAATATACTGAAAGGATTTAAAAACTTCCACCCATTAATTTTGAATATCTCAAAAATAAATGCAGCTACGCCCACCAAAATTTTACAGCATATATATTCTATTATACCTGATTCTATCAATATACGGAATTAAAAATCGTTCAACCGAATCGGTCAGAAACAAGCACGTGCACCTCGTGTTCTTAGTACTGTTTAAATAATGATGAATAGCTTCATGTATACAGTTTTCTGATGAAACATTTCTCTTACGATATCAAATTGAATTTTAAAAATTTGAACTCGGTCAGTGGCTTTATTTAGCCTACCGCGCCTAAATATTGCAAACAGGCGCAGAGTTTTGGGCCAGATAAATGCTGAAATTTCAAAAAGTGACGTTGCGGTACAATTTTATGCGTTTATAACGGCAATTTACAATCTCAGACGACGTGCACTGTTCACAGGAAGCTAAAAAGACCGTCAGAAAAGCACCTTACCAAGATTGAAAACCAGAGGACATGACGTTAACTAACGTCGACGCCGTCTCCATAATAGGCTTTGCGTGACAGCATCATCCGCAGTGATACTTGCAAATCAACGTTGATGACGTCACAATATTAAGACAGTAAGAAGTGGTCGAAAGAGTGTTGCATAAGATAACACCGGCATCGCCTTATGCATTTCAGTGACGTAAAGCTCTTCTACTGACGTCGTTTAGGTAAATGATACAAATAAACTGCGTAATCTTTAAATTTGATAAGTTTCAAGCATTTTGTCGTTAAATAGTCAACACTGTCATGAGTAAACAGATCAGCAGACAACAATAAAAAGTGGAAGTTTTTAAATCCTTTCAGTATATTAAATATGAAATCGTCAATATAACGATTAGAATTGTGGCGGAATTTAGTTGACAACTATATTTGCAAGTTCACATTTCTTGAACAGTTACATATCTCGCGAAAACAGCCTTTTCTAATCTTAATCAACACATCGAAGAAAGTGGCATTTGATTATTATACAATTTCAAACCAACTTCGAAACTACGTCTCAGACTTTCAATTATATAAAATTGCATGATCTTTGACACACAAAAGGTAATTCCGCACTACATGGCATATCGTTCCATTTCCGACCGTAGTCATCATGGTCTCCACGCAGTACCAAACAATGTTCTGCATAATAATTATCAGGTTGGCCCTCCAGCCAGTTACTGTATCCGATTTCTTCTCCAGTAGAGTCCCAGACCCACTGATCTTCGTGATTCTTGTCCGTCCCATCCAGGAAATATTCATACTCAGTTGCTAGTCCAGGAGCCCAGGAGAAAAAAAGAGGTTCGCTCTCCTTTAACAGTAGAGTTTGGCAACCCTGTGCATTAGAATATACATTTATTTTACCATAGATTTTGGCCCGGAGACATTTCGAGAAACGTCCAGGAAACTCAAAAATGACCATCTGCTCACCTGAGTAATTTCTACATAGAATAATCCTATATGTTCTGTTGTGCTTCTTCCGACACTGAAACCAGCCTTTTTTTTCAGCGATAATCTCTTCAAATTGGGGTTTGAGCCTGTTAAAGATGACTTTCAGCATGACTTTATTTTGAGGCTGATGGTTCTGTAGTTCTGATAGAGTTGGCCCTCTAGAGGGAGCGTAGTAACCAGCGACGGAGTCATTGGGGTCGGCCATTCTTCTGTTCTTCAGAACTTTTTACAGACCTTTCATGGTCTTCCTGCCTGCTTGAACAAGTTATACTGAACTATTATTAACCCCGGCAGACTTTTCCTTTTTCAGTGCAGCTACTACAATCTAAGCTGCCTCGCGAAGGATCGGTTGTAGATATTTTTCTGAGTGCCAAGTGCAGTCCAGAACTGTATTGTCATCATGACACATGGTTGTATAGCTCTGAGCAAAATTCTGTCTATCTGCTGAGAATTTGGTGCTCTTTCAGACATGTTCCAGACGAGTCCTGGATATTTGTTGATCTACCCTGTTTCCCTGAAGTTAGATCCTTCACCATCTGTTACGCTGATATTTTGTTCTTTATTTCTATTTTTTTACTTCCTTTGCTTTCTTCAGGGTCTTTTGAACACTCTTGTCGACTGTCCTTTATTCTTTCACTCGTTCTGTTTCATGCCGGCTCTTCTTCGAATCTCTCCTTCATCAGCGAAATCACGAACATATCTGGTGGCACAGGCCGTTGGTTTCTGACGTTCCTTCCTAAGTATCTCACTGGCTGTAATCATGCTATCTATGTCTGTCATCACCCCTCAGACTGATGAATGGTGCGAATTTCCCTCATATTGTTACATGGAACGTGCATGTCCACATCTGGGTTTTTGAACTTCTCGCGGTGAAACCTCAGTCTTGGCTTGGTTGTCTTTCTGGTCTCCTTCAGACGAACTTGAGAGGTAATCATCAACAGGTAATGTACACTTCATATGTCTGCGCTGAAAAAGCTCCTTGTCCTCCTCGTTGGATCCGCTTCCTCACCAAGATGTAGTTAATCTGGTCTAAATGCTTCCTGTCTCGGCTGTGCTATGTCCACCTTGTGGATGGTTTGTGGGGCAACAAACACTCAAAGGCGGTGTAGTCAGCACTTCAATGTAACAATCCTGTTCCCTCCAACTGGTAGTTTCTAACAGAGACACTAAACTTGTTCCTGTAAAGAATCGCGACCCCACCGTAGCCTCCAGGTTTTTGGGTTGGAGGGAGAGAGTTGTCAGCATCGACCGCTTTACTATGGACAGAATGTGTAACGAAGGTTTAATCAATGTTTGGTAGCTGAAGTTAAAAAGCCAGTGCTCCGGGACTGCCATGATGTGGCAACGGTGTAGAAGCTCCTGTACATATACTCTATTGCTTTCAATGTTTTTGACATTGAAAGAGCAAATCTTTATAGACTGCGTCTTTTCCCGGTCTTATCCGAGGCACGGCCGGAGGCTACAAAAAATGTCCCGAGTTATCTGCTTTTCTGTCCGTAACATCCTTCCCAGCCTTCATTCTGCAATCTTCACGAGACCCAGAAACAGAGGAAAGAGCTGTGAGTACGTCATTCCCACCATCATGGTGCTCCACAGTGACAAATGAAGCATCTTCGGATTTACTTTCTACCACACTCCCTGATGTACCTATATCAGCTGGTAATAATTGACACATGTTGTCAGGATCAATTGTACCGGTCTTGCCACTGGTTGCTTTCCTGGGTGAAGACTCAGAGTCCGTGTCCCTCAGACATAGTCTTAAGCAATGGAGTCTGTGGACCTTGATGAGATGATTCACGGCCATCGTGAAGAGCCTAATTAACAGGACTTGTGGAACTGGGATTGTTAATACTGCAAACCGGGTCGTTTGTTGGACTCTTGTGGATTTGACTGACGTTCACTGACGCCGCGAGTAATGCCACTGTGTATTGGACGATCTCCTATGACCTGACATCTTGGGCGAGGCATTCCAGGTTCTCGAGTGATTCCACCATGAATAACCGGGTTCACCGGGATAGGATGAATTTACGGGATTACCCCAGGACTATGAATATTGCTAGACTGACAATTTTGTCCCTGAAAACTGCCCATTCCCTGATGTACCGGGACCCCATTGACTCCATGCCCAATTACATACTGAAGCCGGGGGGTCCAAAATATGTCGGCTTACTATTATAACCGGTAATGTGAGGTGGATTGTACATAGGGTGGGAGGTGAGTCTCATTTCTCACCGAAGGGTAATTCCCATTGATGGGGTAGATATGTGGTGGCCTAGCTGAGTAGTGTTGAGGGGTCTGACTGTTTAGGGGATAGGGATACACAGGGTGTGGTATCAAGTTCTGGATAGAGAGCGGTACTTGAGCTATGTGGTATCCTGTTGGGTGTATTTCGAAGTAACTCGGGTTAGGCTGAAACTGGGGAGTGCCACTTAAGTGACTCGGGGAGGGCCGGAACAGGGGTATGCCACTTAAAAAAGGATACATCAGTCATCTGCTTTTGATGCAATAAATGTATTTCCATATTTTGAACTCTCATTTTGTGTTGCTCTAGCTCTACATTACGTAGATTATCTCTAAGAATCCTAAACTCTTGCCCTAACCCGCACTGTGTATATAACACTGGTACCCCCTTCCCCCTTCCTGGGGTTCTTCGGTGATTGATTTTTTTTCGGCGGGATTCTAATTTCATCCCCCACTTGTATATCATTATCCAAATGAACATCCCTTCGTAAAATCTTATTGGAATTTTCAAGATCATTGATTTTCTGTCCATATTACTTATCATTGACCTTGCCAACTTCAATTCTTCTTCTTTCTCTGAATTTTTAAGTTTTTATTTGTCTCCTTTCTTGTTTAGTTGTCTGCTCGGACATAGGTCTGTCCACTACGGGTCGTCAACTTTTTTTACTACCTATGCGCAATTGAGGATAAGCTAAGGCCGCGTTTACACGAGCAAAGTTTCTACGTCTCAGAAACTTTAACAAAGAAAGTATGACAAACATTTTGCGTTTACACGGAGCAAATTATTTGTTAAAGAAAATGTGCAATAGAATCTTTGTCACATAAACTTTGGCAATGAAATATTTGCTGCTGTGTTCACACGGCCAAATATTATTCGTCAAAGTTATCTGCAGCAATGAAACAAAATCTTTGTCACATTTTCCACGCTTATAGCAAAGTTCTTTGTAACATAATCTTTAGCAAAGTTCTCCGTTTACACGGACAAATTTAATTTATCGAAGTAACTTTACCATATATATTTGTTAAAGAAACATTGTCATATTTTGGCATTTACACGAGCAATTTTTTCTGTGGCAAACCTACTTTGTCATAGAAACTTTGCTCGTGTAAACGCGACCTAAAACATCCAAACTTCTAATTTCTTCTGTATAATGGCCCGTTTCAAAGCTGTCTCCTCAGAGAAGGATATTTAGCTCACGTGAGCCTTTATGCTCATAGGTGAGCTTATAGTCATCCGTCGTCAACATTTTCAAACATTTTCTCCTCTGAAAGCACTGGGCCGATTGAAGCCATATTTAACATGGAGCTTCAGTGGGCCAAAGGAAGCAAAATTTGTTGAGATGATCTCGGTCACCTGACCAAGCTGGCTGCCACGCCCATATATGGTAAAAACCCTTCAAAAAGCTTTTTTTCCAGAACCAAAGGCCTAATTGCATTGTGGCTTGGTATGGAGCATTGAGGACTCGAGTCCATTATAATTTATACAAATTATGACCATGCATTGACCTTGACCTAATTTATGGCAAGGTCGATTTTGAATTGAACATTATGCTTTTGTATGGGAAAATGCTTAAACAGTGGATTTCTCAGAAACTATTAAAGTTTAAAGTATAATATTTGGTATATATGATTAAATAAATGAGCAAATGAAGATAGTATGTTGCTAAAGGTGAAGATCATTCTTTGACCTTTGTTCAAGGTCACTGAGATTCCGTCACCCGTCACCTTTTTCAAACATCTTCTCCTCTGAAGCCACTGGGCCGATTGAAGCCATATTTTATGTGGAGCTTCACTTGGTCAAGGGAATCAAAGGGTTCATGTGGTCATGGTCTCATGAGTAAAATGGCCCCCATGCCCATATATGGTAAACATACTTCTATAGCTTGAACCGAAAGGCCCATGGCCTTGAAACTTGGTATGTAACATTTGGGACTCGGGCCCATCATAATTAATACAAAGTGTGACTGTGCTTTGACTTTGACCTAATTTATGGCAAGCTCAGTTTTGATGCATTATGCTTTTATATGGAAAAATGCTTAAACAGTGGATTTCTCAGAAACTGTTTAAGTCGTAGGTATAAAATTTGATATATATGGTTAACTAAATAAGCAAATAAAGATATTATGTTGCTATTTGTTGTTCACTGGGTTAAAGGAACCAAAGTTGTTCAGATGGTCATGGTCACGTGACCAAGCTGGCAGCCATGCCCATATATGTTAAAAACCTTTCAAAAATCTTCTATGACCTTGTGGCATAGTATGTAGTATTGGGGACTCGAGCCCATTATACTTTATACAAATAATGACCGTTGGCCTTGACCTGGAAACTTTTGAGCGTAGATATAATAATTCGAAAATAACTAAATGAATACATGAAGATATAAGGTCATCAAAGGTCAAGGTCATTTTTTTTAACTTTGCTCAAGGCCATTGAGATTTTAAAATTAAATATGCACTCTTTATAAACCACTGGTTTAAAAGTTGTTACAAATGAGCAAAATGACAAATTGTGTCTGTTGAGAGGTGCCAGGTGAGCTACAGGACCATTGGTCCTCTGGTTTAACTGAGGAATGGCCTGGTTCAGCATGAAAGTTCTCATGTTTAGCATTCTGATCAGCCTGTTGTACATGTTACTCAGAAAACTCTACACCGGAGTGTAGAGCTTCATGTGCCGCCAAGATGGCAGAGAGCGATTTCCGGTTAATGGCGTAATCAACTAATGTGCGACATCTCAACAATGAAACTCTAACAAAGTTAGAATTTTTGATGATTTATATATGATAGTCAAATTTCTTTCTACAAACAAGACAATTCACAGCTTATTCATATACAACAACACACAGAACAGATCAGTTCATTTCGCTGGCCCGAGTATGGAGTTTGCTTTTAATCTGCACTTGATTTGTGTACATGACACAATCAACTACAGATCGATGCCAACCCCATACTCGTCTCAGGGTTATGAACTGAACAAAAAATCAATACCCCCCCCCCCCCCCCCACACACACACAAATCACAGTTAAGGCCTTTTTCACATAGATTGCCGTCAACACTGACACTGGTCACCCCCGTAATATCTTCAGGGCCCAGTCTCTGCTGAATAAATCTCAACTAGTGGAATGTGTCCACTTAAATAGTGCAGATATCTTATTACTCCAAGTATAGGTCGGTCGCGCTATAGTGGCAATGTTTTGTTTACATTTTTAATGTCAACAGTACCTGTACTATCATTACGGTGCAGTTCATGTACCTTATGACCTATGGTCATAATGGCACATTACGGTTAACTGGCAGTTCTAATTTATCTAAATGACACTTTTTGAAAGCTTAAAGACAGGAACTGTCTCTAGTTTAAGAATATCATTGATAGTAACAAAATTATTCAAATTTATTCTTTCATTTCCGTGAGTTGGATAAGCTGAACTCTGCTATATAGCCAATCAGTCACCAAATCAAAATAAACACAAAACAATAACATTGCCAACTTATCGCGACCGGGCTATAGACTGAGGTACAGATCAAATTTTGTTTACTGTCGTGTCAATGCACTTTTAATTTTGGACCAAACCTTGAAATAGGTTGAGCAGCTTGTCACGGAAAAAGTCGGTCCTTTCCGTATCAGTCAGAACACTTTTATATATAACCATTTAAAACGATTTCAATACATGTCAATGTGGTCCAGAGGTTCAGGTTGTAGACTATTAGGCTAAATATCTTGAGTCACTGGTTCGTATCCTGTATTTCCCTTTTCATTTTTCTTTTTACCTACCCCCCCCCCCCCCCTCGCCCTTTTTTGGCATTTTTTACTTATTTATTTTATTTATTTTTTGGTCGATTTCATTTCATTTTAAGTTCTCCACTTCTAATAACGAATTCCCCTCTTCTTGTTTTACTACGAATTATGTGAAACTACACATAAGGGTTTATACAATGCAAAGGGGTTTCTTGTATCAAAACGAGAATTCACATGATGAATGGATGAAATGGCGGCTTAACGTCTATTCATCAATATTTTAGTCATACCAGGACGATTCAAGCCTGATTGTGAAAGACCATGTGCAATAAAGCACCGGTTAGGTTTCAACAGAGCCTTGTCTGCCATCTGGACTCGACCCAATGATCCAAAGTCGGGAGCGCTAACAACTTTGCTACACGGACGCTTCAGCATCAAGTGCAACTCCAAAAATAACGCTCGACTGTGACAAAACCAAATCTCTGTCTGACCTTGCAATGGGAAAGCTTAAATTTTGTCATTTTGAGCAGCGGGATTGGTTGCGGTCCTGCCGGAGCGTCCAACTAATTTGGATTATAGTAGGGCAAGGGCCTACTGTACTTGCAGTAGGTGCGGGTGGGGTTGTTTGGATATTTTTCTCTTGCCTATCACATCTCTTTTCTTTCTCCCTCTCTCTGGCAGACGCCTCAATATAGACTGAAATACTGTCCAAACGAGTCGTAAAACCGTCCAAAACCAACCAACCAACATTTTGAGCTGAATTTTCTGCTTTGCCTAATCAGCAATATTCTGGTCAGTCTGCATGCTGCGTTGAGGTTATGTTTCGCTCTTTCTCTGTTGAACAGGCAAGTTCATGAGTCTTCAAAAAGAGACTTTTTAAACAGATTGATTGTGCGTGACTTTGCCAGACAAAACAGCACGAAAGAGTACCTAAATCTACATGACAGGCAATCGCCCAGCCATAATATGAGTTCAACAGTTTTTGGTTCAATTCTCGTAGAAGATTCGCCACGCGTTATCCCAACTTTGTCCGAAATGTAGGAGGAACGGGAAAAAAAATGAAAACAAATATGTGAACACTTTCATGTATTCTTTGAGTATACGACCAGGGCAACGACACAGTAGCTCGATGGAATAAATTGCTCAATGCCAATGAGACCCATAACAGTTAAAAAATCTTTCCACGATACGCTATATCGGGGAAAAAATACCCATCCACCGCCCCTGCTGCTGGAAAAAAACAACAAAAAAAAAAAAAAAAACACTGACCCAACGGTATGCCCATGCAAAACTTATTTTATACTCGTAGTGCTTATTGCTTTACCCACTTCGCCACAGCGGACAGTGTATTTTATGGCATTATTACTCAAGTTATACCATGCACTTTACTGACGGATAATGACGAGTGCATTCGGGTACATTACGGAGAAAGGCGGACGGTTGTTTTGCTACAGATATAGTCGTGGTTACCCATTTACGAGGTTCGAATGGAATCGGCGACCCTTTGACACGACAGGCTACAAATGTTGTTTATATAACCCGCCTCTGCTGGGCTTTTAGAAAATAATCGATATAATAATAATAATATAATATAATAATCTTTATTTATAGTCGCTTATTTTTATTAACAGCTAACATAAGCTCTGTAGAGCTTTTATTGCGACTTAATAAAACTATAAACATATATACAAGCTGAGCTGTGGATATGTGACTTACTCAATGTCACAACGCTAGGGCCCTGGTGGGATTCGAACTCGGGACCCTTCGATCATGAGTCGAGTACACTACCACTGCACCACTGCGCTCCACCAAATCATATAATTGAAGATCGCCCTTGGCATGATATATAGCCGGCCTCTGCTAGGCTTCTGATATCATTGGACGTCTCGAATATCGTGATATTAAGGATATCCTATGTGGAGTGACTCAAGTCACAACATCTGACTGATATGCCTGGATCTTGGGAAAACAATACAACGACCTCGGTAAATAACGAGCATAAAGCTCACACGCCAGCCGTGTCACTAGACACACCTCGCGCGCGCGATAAAAAGCTCAAATTGTGCTTATGAAATATAACAATGAGGATACGCAGACCCGACTACGCATATGCGTCGAAGGATCTGCCTTCAAAACATTGTCGAGAATTATACTGCCGTCAACAGGTATTATGATGACATAACCCACATAAAACATGAATGATCGAAGCAAATGTCTTTTTACATTAAGGACAATTACAGAAAGTCTTACTTGCACGCCTATTAGGTTAACTTCTTCAAACTAAGCGTACGAACATATACGAGGGATGATTAAAAAAAAAACGTGGACTTTTGCTGTAGAAATTTTATTATTGATAGTAAACTCATTAAATTTGCAGTAAATCCAGATTCATCTTTTATTTATCCAGTGATGTGTTTAATTCACCAGTCTTACTTCGGGAAGTTGTCTACAGGGGTCGTCATAGTAACCTTATGACGGTTCTGCGGAGCACGGCTAAACTTTGCCTTATTATTTTGAATTGTTTGTTTTATCTTTGGGTATGTCTAACATTTGCAGTAGAGTAAAATGCTTGACATTTGGTATGTTATTTTGTTATGGCTTCCGCTATTTACTGTGAGGAAATCATTGCCGTCAACCATTGTTATGCTTGCATTTAACAGCGTAAAGTAGGGTCTGTGGGCCATACAAAGGTGACAAAACAACGTCAAACATTAAACCGTGTATTGAATGCAAGTTCCTGGTTTTGAATATAATTATAAGAAAGATAAGGGCAAAAATCAAAGAAATGTTTAAAATGATCAAGTTTAATATCATTTGATCCTTATATGTTAGTTTTGTCTGATACTGGCACACATATGAGGGTCGTAGACCTGCATTTTGACATACACCGCAAAAGTGTTGTACGTTGAAACGATACTGAAAGCAAATGTTGGGCTTGGATTAAATGAACCAATAAAGATGAGAAGCGTGTGCTATAAAATTCTTCAAAACAATCATATTGCATTCTGATGTGTCTAAAATTAGTCAGAATCACGAAAAATCTGCAAAGAGGGTGTTAGTTTGTGAAAACAGATAAACAAAACAACCTCAACAATGTTAAAATGGGACGAAACGTCAAACGTCATTAATGTGGTGCTCCGCTGTAGCTATACCTACCTATTATGAAATGACAGAAAATACTTATTATTCGTTGAAATTTCTTCAAAACTTCACATTACGTCGCTAAAAGATAACACTTTTCCGCAGTATGAGGAAAATTACTATAACTGCATTACCCTAACCGCCACAGCAAAAGTCCACGTGTTTTTGATCACCCCTCGTACCATACAATAGATACTATCAATAGCTTGTTAATTAATGCTCATTTGATGGTCATATCGTTTCATCTGACATCACGATGCCAATGATGTCATACATGACATCGTATAGTGAAGGCAAATTCAACGTATGACGACCAAATGTTACCATTTAGTACATTCAATAAACCTTAATGCGGTGCGTGTAAATGACGTCACTTCGAATGACGTCGATTATGTAAATTGGTTTCATTACGAATCATTCCGATTCTGTAAGCAACATATAACAGGAAACTAATCAAACTCATGTAAAATGTAGTAACGCCGTAAAAACGTGAATGCAATTGACGTCGCTGGACGTAAAATAGACGTACGTTACCGCAACACACACGAATATGTATTGCAAAACATTCCCTTAAAATACAAAATACTGTACGGTAGTAACGCATTGCACAGCCTTAATATGCACACTGTATCGATTCACCTTTATACGCATACTGTATCGATACACCTTAATTTGAGAATATGAGAAAAATACAGTTTTCTCAACAGGAATATGCTTGGGAAGAGATAAATCAGGAAGTCACAATTAAAATTTTAAAGAATTCGTAACTATTTAGCCAAACATATTCTAAATAAATGAATATTACACATACGTTTTTGTACTGGTACAAAAGCTAGGCATATAATATTATTTCGTCATTAACACAAGTAGCCACTCCTAAAGACGCTTTGAAATCGAGAGCTTTTATACAAATATTGCAATTTAAAGATCTCACCAATGCCATGAAAAAATTAACCTCAAATCATTATTTTCTCAAGTACAGTAACTGCCTATAATTAATAAACCAATTCTTGGATGACTAAAACAGGTAAACAGTGAGAACTTCGTCACATGACGTCTTACACCCACAAAAACTATTTGGAACAACTCGGGAACAAAAAAAAACTGAGTCTAAATGAATGTTAAAATCCGCCAAAAAAACAAACAAAAACAAACACATTTCTACATTTCTAAAAAAACGTTTTTCCCCAAGAAAAAATTAGATATAATTTCGCTTATGGGAACCCACTGTATTAAGAAATTAGTACTGATTTTAAAAGCTCATGAATCATCCGTGTGGAACACGGTGGATACAAGCCGCATTTTTCCGTAAAGGTTTTATTGGCGTATTTACCTTAAGAGAAGCTGACTGTAAGGATCGAGCATTGGATGGAAACTCAAAATTTTGTATTTTGCTAAAAATGTCATGGTTTAAAGCTCTCGACGAAAGATGAAGATAAGTGAAAAAATTAATGAAATATGTCAAACGGTTCTCGAGATATCTAAGCAATTACTGTTGCCATGGCAACCATTTTTAGGCCGCTCAAATTTTACATATTTTCATGAATTTCAAAGGGGAAACGTGTCTGTCCTGAAGCAAGTATCAAATAGTTAACTGGTATGGTGTTTAGGACTAAATGTAATTGTCAGTCTCTGCACCTTCAGAGCACTGGCTACAGCACGTTGTTGAAACCATGGCAACTGGAAGTATATATAGTCGGAGAAAAAATAAAATTTGTGAAAATAGCTCTTTTTCAAATCGAGGTTATTGAAAATGGCAGCCTGACCTGAATATATCATTAACATGTCCTCAAACAGCAACATTAGTACGGTACATAGCAAAAGCAATTAGTTGTAAACTTTCACTGACTACAGATTGAATGCACGTGCAAAGGGTGTCCCTGTCGCATTTACAATTTTACAGAAACAACAGTTTTTTTAGATTTCTTTACCCAATTTCCACACTTTCAGTTTGAATTTGCTTATTAAACAATTTAAGAGTAGCATTTTTATCCCATCTTTGCTGCAAATAACGGCGTAGAAATGTAGTGTTTGAAATTGTTAATATGGTTACGATGCATAAAAATGTGTTACATCAGATCAAAACGACCCTAAACCCATGTAACTAATATACAACTCTTAACTTGCAGTAGAATCGATATGGTTTTAATGTAGTTCAGTACTTGGTTTCCGTATCTCTAATGGTTTTCATTTTTTTCTAATAAACAGATTTAAAGTTGCTGCTTAGATACCCCACCCACTGTATATGCAATAGCAATATCACCGTTTTGTGAAGAGAAAGTGTGTACAAATGTGAAAAAAATATGTGATATAGAACTACACGATTAAGAACAATTTTTTTTCTTAGCAGTGAATTGTCGCTGATGTAAACATGGTGTTGAGCGCGAATCGTAGTTTATATCTCGACGGCGAAGCCGGAGTGAGTTAAGAAAAGCTAAATGCAAGAAACAAGCCGAAAAATCACACGCTCAACCAATAATAATTTCATAGCAAAATGGACATTTCAAACATTTTTATGGCACCACAAATTAACATTTAAATGGCAGACTGGAAAACGAAGAGAGTTAATGACAGGTTTATAGTTTTATGGCCCTTTCAACAGTACTTAGGTCTTGCAACAAGGCATGGGTGATTTTGAAAGACTGTGTGCAATGGCACCCCGTGATTGAAAAAAAAAAAGAGATTCGAGCAAGGACTGCTAGCTTAGCACGCAGGCGCTTCCCTCGCTAAGCTACAGAAAAGTGGATGAAATTAGATGGGATGAATAAATCACTCATGAGTACTCGTATACCTAAGATGGCACCCCTATCAGGATTACCTAAATTACACGACTTTCTTGGCTATTCTAGAAGCCCCGGGTAGCACAGTAGGCTAAGGCCTGGCCTGTTGATCAAGTGGTTCAGAGTTCGAGATCTGCTTGATGCATTAATCTTTCCAACCGCAAATTTGGCTCCACTGCACAGCTTTTCATACTCATCTCCCCCCCCCCCCCCCCCCGCACACACACTTCCCACCATCCCCATTCCCCAATCATCCTGATATGACTGAAATACATCCATTTTAGCTGTTCTATGTAGTATGACGATCATAGGTAACAGAACATTGCTTAAAATTTCAGTATTCCTCGGTGAATAGACGCTGTAGGCCTTAGTCTACAACACTTTCTGTCCTGAAAAATGCCTCTTCTTGCGTATTACCTGCTTCACAGAGGCAATTCATTCAAAAACATTAGTAAAAGTATTTATTTCAACATAAAATAAAGAAAAGGCAAAATTATTGCTGCAAATAAAACGGTTTTAATCCGTTCTTCTATTCAGTGATTTCTGCAGACGTTTTGCTCGGGACAACTCTTGTCATCAAATGTACCGAATACAACTGCAACTGCAGTCTTGGTAAATGGACCTATTTCATAGATAAAAAAAGGTCATGGTGAGCATTGTTGACAGTAATCTTATTCTTTCAAAGATACTATCTTTTATTATTAAAGATCATGGATACTACCTGTAGTGTTCGCAGATTTGTAATCGTCAAGGGAGGTAGATAATACCAGTTTGAATTATCTCCCTTCCTACTATTTTACAGTATTGACACATTTCAAAGATGGATAACTTTTAAAGTTTTGCGAGTTTACACCTAATTTTTTACTTTCTTTAACTTCAAACCTTACTCTATCATGCATATATTGCCTTATTGTCAAACGTGACTGCCATTTTTAGTTATCAGGCGAATAAAACACCAATTTATCACTCAAAATTGGGTCGATTTTTTCCAGTAAAAACTCTCCCGTTGATAATAAGGGACAGAAAACATTCATATCATGTTATCTTATTACATAGGTATCTATTTTCAAACTATACAAGCAAATAGGAATTGGATAATATTTGTTGTTTGATTTTTATCGAGGAAATATTACATACATGTCTCAATATTGATATTTTCAAAATGGATTCCTGGTTACCATGGAAACGGCCGAACGTTGACCTCTAAAAACTTGTGAAATACAAACAAGCATGGTATATATCAATTTCCCAAAATTTGAGCCAAATCCGTAATTTTCGACTTTCCACATTATTATGGGCCAATGCTCGATGTTTACAGTCAGCCTCTCTTAAATACTGTTGTATTGCTGACTGACGTTGAAGACACGCCAGACAGATATAAGATTAAAAAGAATTTAAACTGGAAACACCTGCGATGCAATCCATTTTGTAACATAGGTTTCCCCTTAGGAAGAAAATAAAAAAAAACCACGACAAAAATGTTTCTTTTCTTAGAAACTACAAAATGAGATGGAATTGCAGGCTATTTCAAAACTGGAAAACAGCTATACACTGAGCCACTTTAGTTACGCACCACTTATGAAACCCTGAATTGTAAATAAACAATCGCGTTATTTTTAAATTCGAAACTACAACCTAAGACAGCACTTATTTGTGCATAAAGGTAAAAAGTATGCAAAGACCAGGAACTGAAACAATCAAAATCCAAATCCAGCCCTCAAACCATAGTCCTGTAAAAATGGTGCCTGTCGAAATCCAAACAAAATGGCGGTCGAACGAAAAAGAGCGTTACCAACCAAATTAGAATTCGCATTGCTACCAACTTAACCTGAATTCGCACCGCGAGAGGATATTTTCAACACTAAATATTCGCTCAGTGTTCTGTTGGAACGTTTTTACTTTCTATGATATGAAAGACCGCCATATTGCAGTGAATATTGTCATACTTTTCATTTATCAATATCCGCAGCTTTCTTTGTGGCGACACGTTGAAAACGCAAATTTATTTTTCTTGTTTTCAAAAGCTACTGTGACAGTTGATTTTGTGTTATAAACAAGCGATCGAAATACTTCTACAATAGCTTCCTTGTAAACAAACACATGTTTTTTTGTTAATGTTCATGCAAACATTGTTGAAAATTCAACGTTATGACTCTGACGTTAGTCTTGACGTCGGTACCCACAGGGTCAGAAATGAGCAAATCTTCAACTGTGTTTTAGTTTTATTGACTTTGATCTTGTCAACAGTATTACGGCCATCACAATTTGTAATAAAGAATTTTTTTGGTGATCGAAACTGACATTAAAATGACGTCAGAAGTAAAATTATTTTTCAAAAGTGAACGTGTGTTGTAAATCTGCTATAATAAAGTTGGGTCGCCACTTGAAATCACTAAACCTTAGGTGTTTTTCTGTAGCGACTATCCCCAAAGATGAAGTTCAGTGCTAATTCAAGACGAAAAGATCGGCCGCTTATGCTGCACGTGCATAATTGCCAAAATAAGCACCCAGCACAGTGTGCAGATACACTGCGGCGATTTTGCAAAATGTTGACTAACATCAGTTAGACAAGTTATCAATAATTGTATTCTACCAAAAATGTTTATTGTAAGCAGTTATGGGCTAAAAATATGGCCATTGGAAAAGTGGTGCGTAACTAAAGTGGCTCAGTGTATACATTTCAACGGTGCGATGCATATTGTGGCAAAACTATCTACTAAGGTAGTCAGCCCCAAAATTATCTTGGCCGCGGATAGCAACGATCCTGAACCTGTATAGCTGTAATTTTATGGCCCATCGCATCATTCGGGGATTGTGTACCTTGGCCGTTTGCATGAAGGACAAGGGCTAGTGATCAGTTTCAAGCAGGAATTCTACTCCATACAGATACTTGCGAAATTTCTCAACTCCCCAGATTATACCTAAACATTCCTTCTCAATCACGAAGTAGTTCCTATTCCGAGGTTATAATTTCTTACTAGTATAAGCTATCGGCAAACGACCTTCGCCTTCAAATTCCTGAAGTAAGACAGCTCCAAGACCAACGTCCAAAGTATCAGTCCGGAGAACAAGTGAGTTACCTTTACAAAAAACAGGTAAACGAAGAATAGGACTAGACGAGAGCCTATTCTTCAGGGTCTGAAATGCTTTTTCATGCTGATCTTACCAATTTTTGATAGAATTAGGTCTATACCGTTTAGTTAAATCACTCAGAGGAGAAGCTATGGATGAAAAATTCGGAATGAAATGACGGTTAAAACCAGGCAACGCAAGAAAAGATTTAATTTGCCTTTTCGTAGATGGACGAAGGGCATTCCTGATAGCCTGTATCTTATCCTTCTGTGGCCGTACCGTCTGTCCGACGATATTGTGTCCAAGGCACTCGATACTACCGTATCCAACCATGCATTTAGAAGGTTAAGCCGTTAATTTAGCAGACTGAGCCTATCCAACACTTGACGTAATGACGTCAGATGATTCTTCCATGTTTCAGTGAATATCCACATGTCATCAACAAAACTGTCAACATTCGGGAGATAAGATGAAATGATTCGCATTAATCTAAAAAAGAGGCTCCCGAATTTACCAAACCAAAGGGCATAGTCTTAAATTGGAACAACCCTTTAGGAGTTTCAAATGCTCTCCGTAGGACTGACTTGCCAATAACCCTCACTCGGGTCCATCTTAGTAAAATACTTATTTATGTCCAGACATTTTATTGATAATCTCTTCCATATTCGGCATAGGTTCTGCATCGAATTCTGTCACTTTATTTAGCTTTCGGAAGTCGATGCTAAATATAACTGATCCGTCCTTCTTCGGAACTAGGACTGCAGGTGATGAATATGGAGAGATTGTCGGCTCAGTTACTCTTAAATCTAACATATCTTGAATCTCCGTATCCATGACGTTACGCGTCTTATACGTGATGGGATAACCTTTTGCCTATATTGGTTCTGACGTGAGTAATTTGATATCGTACTGTATATGGTCAGATCGATCTGGTAAGCTCGACAGTGTTTCCGGGTACTGGTTAAATAACGCTTCAACCTCAGATCGTTGTTCTGACGTTAACATATCTGAACTACTGACATCATT
The DNA here is from genome assembly GCA_963989385.1 of Ctena decussata. NCBI lineage: Eukaryota > Metazoa > Mollusca > Bivalvia > Lucinida > Lucinidae > Ctena > Ctena decussata. Next base: position 99,700,417 of record OZ022502.1, on the reverse strand, counting down.
ATAAGTTTCCGGTTCTTTTGCTGTCGGAAAGCACAATCATCAAGAGAAAATGCTTCAGTATCATCGTCATCAACCGACTCTGTTGCCGCAGCAGACAATAAAAAATGTGACGGCACACAACGATGCTCAACATACTGTTTCAGCATGTTGGCATGATACGTACTCACGACGCCACTGGCGTCAATTTAATAGTCCATTCTACTTACTACCTCGACTACCCTATATGAACCCTTCCATTGCAATAACAGCTTATTACTGTCAGTTGACAGTAATAACAGTACTTTATTTCCCACGTCAAATTTACGCGACCTAGCGCGTTTGTCATAATAAGCCTTTTGCTTTACTTGCACTTTCTCTAAATTATCATGCGCTAACTTACAGGTCTGCTCTAACCGTTCCCTTAACTCAATTACGCATTGGTACGTCGACAGAACCTGCTCATCCTGTACCTCTTCAGACCACAATCACGTAATATTGCCATAGGGCCTTTAACGTTACGTCCGTAATATAATTCGAACGGAGAAAACCCTAATGACTCTTGCGGGACCTCTCTCACAGCCAACAGTGGTGCTGGGAGATATTTATCCCAGTCTTTCGGGCGTTCTGCGCACATCGTACGTAACATTTGTTTTAATGTCGCGTGAAAACGTTCTACAAGACCGTTACATATAGGATGATACGGCGTCGTGGTTGACTGCTGGAGTGATATTGTATTCTATCACATAACCCTACTAGGTCGTTGGGGCACTACAGATGACTTTGAAAGAATCCCTTTCCATCTTGTCCTGTTTTCAGCTGCCCTAGTTGAGCTGGCAAAATCCATCCCTGTCCACTCTCTAATATTGCCTTCCCACCTCTTTTTCTGTCTACCTCTTCTTCTTTTTCCTTTCACTAGGCCCTGTAGAATCGTCTTTGCCAAACCAGAAGACCTTAGGCCGTCTCACCATGTTGAAGAGGGTGGGTGACAGTAGACATCCTTGTCTTACTCCAACTGTTGTTCTGAACATTTTTTCCGTGCTGCCATTCATCAGGACTGCACTTGTAGCCTTATCGGACAGCTGCTGAATGGTGCGAACTAGATTTGCACCGATATTGTACTTCCGCATGGTGGCCCATAAGGCTGCATGCCGTTACCTGTCAAAGGTTTTTTTGAAATCAATGAAGATATGGTACAGAATCTGCTGATGTTGGAGATACTTTTCACACAGGATTCTAAGGTTGAAGATCTGTTCTGTGGTGCTCCTTCCGGCTCGGAACACAGCCTGTTCTTCAGCGATTATCTCTTCCGTTTGTGGTTTAGGCCTGTTCAAGATGACTTTAGCATGACTTTGCTAAAGATTGACTGAAGAGGCTGATGGTTCGTCAAGAAACGGAAATTAAGGTGGTTTGGCCACATCTCAAGGTCTTCTGTTTTAGCAAAGACGATTCTACAGGACACAGTGAAGGGAAAAAGAAAAAAAGAAGAGGTAGACAGAAGGCGTGGGAAGACAATATTAAACACAGTCGGAGCACCGCAGCGGTGTTCAGATTGTATTAAACAGCGGACAGGGCTGGATTTTGCCAGTTCAACTGGAGCAGCTTGGGACAACACAAGGCAAAAAAGGAATTGTTGCGGAGTCATCTGTGGTGCCTCAACGACCTTGCAAGATTGATGGATAAAATAGAATAGAACAGATGTAGTCCACTTTGTATTAGCGGTACGTATGCAAGTTTGAAACCTAAACGCTGTTGGTTAAAAGAAATGGGTAAAATATAGTACAAACATTACTAAATTGCAATAAGAGCCATGGCCATTGTGACTTTTATCTCCATTGACTACTAACAATCGCGCACCTGGTAATGAGACCCTTCAGATCCATACCGGTTCTAGGAGCCCCGGTAGCTCTGTAGATTAAGGGCTACTGATCTAGCCGTCCCGGGTTCGAGCCCCGCTACTGGGCAGCTAGAGGCGAGAATCTTTCTAACCGTGAACGGGGTTCCATTGCACACAGGATTTCATTATCACCCTCCCATCGTCCTGATATGAATGAAATACTGTAACAATGGACGTCATCCAACCATCCATACAATTTCTGCTTTAGCAAGTGATTGGCTGTTGTAACTACAGTAATAAGGTTAATATAAATGATTGCCATTACGGTTTCAAGCCTTCGTTTATGACCATTAAGTTACATCTGACATGCAGTTACATTATATGCAGCAGACGCTACTGACGAGGTCCTGATTGAATACCGGCTTCTAAACTGTATAAGACACTGCAGCAAACCTTTCTATGGGGTTCTTTTTAAAGAAGCCAACTTGTATATTTTATTATCATATTATATCTCCAAGTAGTTGGATCTGACATGGCTGTTTGCATGGTGTGCAGACCTTGGGTCTGATAACATGCGGACAGCATTGCCAGGTGCAATATGTTCATCTTTCTAACTGATTATTCATTCTTACAGCTCTTTTACATTTGTTGATCATATAGTCTTGTTTTAGCAGTCAGTTCAAAAGCGCATCAAGAGCTTGTGTTGTATTGATATGTAACTTGCCGACTTTAAATAAATCTTATCTTATCTTATCTTTTCTTATCTTACATTATCTTAAAATAAAACTTTATCAAATTTTCTATCTATTCTATTCTATTCTATCCAATACCCTTACTAGGTCGTTGGGGAACCACAGATGACTTCGAAACAAACCCTTTCCACCTTATCCTGTTTTCAGCTGCCCTAGTTGAGCTGGCAAAGTCCATCCCTGTCCACTCTTTAAATATTGTCTTCCCGCCTCTTCTTCTGTGTACCTCTTCTTCTTTTTCCTTTCACTGTGCCCTGTAGAATCTTCTTTGCTAAACCAGAAGACAAACCACCTTAGTTTCCGTTTCTTGACCCGCGGCAGGAGTTCATCACATTCTCCAATGGCTGCTTGGAGATTTCTACGAACCTCCACATTGGTTATATGGTCCTTATACGTAATGTTCAGTAACCTTCGGTAGCATCTCATCTCAAAGGCCTGCGTTCTTTTCTCCAATTCTGCTGTCAAGGTTCACGATTCACAGACATACGGAAATATGGGAATGACAAGAGAGCGCATAAGTTTTATCTTTGACCCAAGAGATATGGTGTTTCACTTTTAGTAGATAGTGAGTTTCGAGTAAGAAAAGTATGTTTCGAGTAAGAAAAGCGAGTTTCGAGTAGCAAAAGTGAGTTTCGAGTAAGGAAAGTAAGTTGGAGTTAAAAAAGCGAGTTTCGAGTTAAAAAGCGAGTTTCGAGTAAGAAAATTGAGTTTTGAGTAAACAAAAATTAGTTTCGAGTTAAAAAAGCGAGTTTCGAGTTAAAAAAAGCGAGTTTCTAGTAAGAAAAGTGGGATTCGAGTAAGAAAAGTGAGTTTCGAGTTAAAAAAGTGAGTTTCGAGTAAAAAAAGCGAGTTTCGAGTAAGGAAAGTGAGTTTTGAAAAAACAAAGCGAGTTTCTAATTATAAACAAATACATGAGTGTCGGAGTGCATTTTATACCGTACATATACTCAGCAAAAAAAGAAATTTGATGGTTGAAAGCTTGTCATTGTTTTTCCAACTCCAACTTTGGAAATCTCGGACTCACACCGATATTTTTGTATTTGAAACTGATCAAATGTTTTTTCTTTTCAATTCTAGTAAGGGAATAAGGGTACTTGAATGATTGGAAACGCTAAAACTTGTTCTAGAAAGGACAGAGGTCAATTTTCAGAAAACGGCAAAATTGAAAACATAAATAAATTTCGACTTGACTCGAAATTTACAAATTTTATCTTAAAAACAGTACAACAGTTGAAATTTTAACGCAATACCTATTTCAACTGTGACATTGACGTCTGACTCTAGCGTAGCGTTAAATAAACGTACAGCAGGTCATGCGTCTGTTATCTGTGTTTGTTGTTTTCATGCAACGACTCAATGTTTTAAAACATATCAGTTTGAACATATTATAGACACTTGTTGTTTTATTGGACATATACACATTCGGTGTACCAGATAAGAAGTGGTAACGGGGATATTTAGGGATAATTTTTCAATATTTCTCCATATCGATGACCTTGAAACTTGGTATGTAGCATCAAGTACACGAGTACTACCAAGATTGTTCAAATCAGGAACTTGGGCTGACCTTGACCTGTTTTACGGTAAGGTCAAATTTGCTTTCTGTCGCTTTAATATGGGAAAATGTTAGAACATAAGATTTCTTGGAAACTGTTGGGGATTTTGACCTGAAAAATTGGTATATACAGTCATCTTAATGAGTTCATGAAAATTTACGCGTATAAAAGGTCAAGGTCATTCTTTGACCTTTGACCCTGATCTCTCATATTTTGACAATGTCACACATCTCCTCAAAAGCCACTGGGCCAAAACATAACCAAATTTCATGTAGAGGCTGCAGGTGGGGGGTTGAACGAAAATTTGTTCAAACGGTCCTCGTCACATGACCAACATGGCCGCCACGCCCATATATGGTAAAAACCTTTAAAAATCTTCTCCACCAGAACCAATTGATTGATGACCTTGAAACTTGGTATGTAGCATCAAGTACACGAGAACTACCAAGATTGTTCAAATTAAGACCTTGGGCTGACCTTGACCTCTTTTACGGTAAGGTCAAATTTGCTTTCTGTCGCTTTAATATGGGAAAATGTTAGAACATAAGATTTCTTGGAAAACTGTTGGAGATTTTGACCTGAAAATTGGTATATACAGTCATCTTAATGAGTTCATGAAAATTTATGCGTATAATAGGTCAAGGTCATTCTTTGACATTAGACCCTGGTCTCCCATTTTTTGAAAATGCCACACATCTCCTCAAAAGCCACTGGGCCAATTGTAACCAAATTTTATGTAGAGGCTGTAGGTGGGGTTAGAACGAAAATTTGTTCAAACGGTCCTCGTCACATGAACAACATGGCCGCCACACCCATATACGGTAAACCTTTAAAAGTCTTCTCCTCCAGAACCAATTGATCGATGACCTTGAAACTCGGTATGTAGCATCAAGTACACGAAAACTACCAAGATTGTTTAAATTAAGACCTTGGGCTGACCTTGACCTGTTTTACGGTAAGGTCAAATTTGCTTTCTGTCGCTTTAATATGGGAAAATGTTAGAACATAAGATTTCTTGGAAACTTTTGGAGATTTTGTCCTGAAAATTGGTATATACAGTCATCTTAATGAGTTCATGAAAATTTATGCGTATAATAGGTCAAGGTCATTCTTTGACATTTGGACCTGGTCTCTCATATTTTGACAATGTCACACATCTCCTCAAAAGCCACTGGGCTAATTGTAACCAAATTTCATGTAGAGTCATGGGAGTAGAACGGAAATTTGTTAAAATGGTCCTAGACCAACATGGCCGCCTCGCCCATATATGGTAAAAACCTTTACATGTCGTCTTCTCCAGAACCAAGCGATCGATGGCCTTGAAACTTGTAATGTAGCATCAGGTTAGCGAGTACTACCAAGATTGTTCAAATTATGGCCTTGGGTTAACCTTGACCGTTTTACGGTAAGATCAAATTTGCTTTCTGTTGCTTTTATATGGGAAAACGCTAGAACATAAGATTTTTGGAAACTGTTGAAGATTTTGACCTGCAAATTGGTATATACAGTCATCTTAATGAGTACAAGAAAATCTATATGTACAAGAAGTGAAGGTCATTCTTTGACCTTTGACCCTGGTCTCATATTTTGACAATGTCACACATCTCCTCAAAAGCCACTTGGCCAATTGTAACCAAATTTCATATATAGCCTCTAGGGGCTGAGAGAACGAAAAATTGTTTAAACGGTTTTGGTCACATGACTGACATGGGCGCCATGCCCAAATATGGCAAAAGTCCTTTACATATCGTCTTCTCCAGAACCAAGTGATCGATGGCCTTGAAACTTGGTATATAGCATCAGGTACTTGAGTACTATCAAGTTTGTTCAAATGATGACCTGGGGCTGACCTTGACCTTTTTAAGGCAAGGTCAAGTATGGGAAAATGCTAGAACATAAGATTTCATGGCAAGTTTAGAAGATTTTGGCCTAAAAATTAAAGTCATTTTAATCAGTACATGGAAGATTTGAGGGTACAAGAGGTCAAGGTCATTTTTGGACCTCTGACCCATTTCTCTCATATTTTGACAATTTCAGACATCTCCTCAAAAGCCACTGGGCTAATTTTAACCAAATTTTATACACAGCCAACAGGGGCTGGGGGAACGAAAATTTATTCAGACGGTCTAGGTCTCATGACCTACATGGCCACCATACTCAGGTGAGCGATTCAGGGCCTCATGGCCCTCTTGTTAGGGAGTGTAATAATCAGCGACTGAGTCCCTGGGCCATTCTGCCGTTCTCCTGATCCTGTTACAGATATCTGTTAAAACATCAATCACGGTCTCCCCGCCAGCTTGAACAAGCTCTGCTGGTATATTATCAAGTCCGGCAAACTTCCCCTTCTCTAGTGCCGCTACTGCAATCTCAACTTCCTCAAGAAGGATCGGTTGTTGATCTTCTTCAGGGCTGACTGCAGTCCAGAACTGAATTGTCACCATAGGTCTCATGGTTGTATAGTTCTGAGCAATATTCTGTCCATTTGCTAAGAATCCCCTAATCTTCTATAAGGCATTTCCCAGACCTGTCCTGGATAGTTGTGGATCTACCCTGTTTCTCTGAAGTTAGATCCTTCACAAGCTGTCATTACTGTATATGTTTTATAAACAGAATTGTTCAATTTTTCGGATAACAAAACAGTTGGAGTGATGTTTTTACATTGGGAATATGTTCTGAGAAGTAAGATCCTTTGGAAGCAAGGAACAGACCAAAGAATTGAAAATAGCAGACTCGGTTTAATTGAGTCTGTTCATGACCAGTAATGAAATGTGCGACACAGAATTACATCCCCTTGAATGACATGCATATTTTGACCATATTTCACACTTTGTAGTACTGTTCTTGTCTCTGCAACTCCTCCAATAGTATTTGATGTAGGGATTTGAAACTTGCAACACAGTTCAGACATGCATTGAACATGTGCATTAAGGAAAGAGAACTTTCAGTCAGGTCTTTATTGCAGAATTATGTCCCCTTGAATAACATACATATTTTGACCATATTTCCATAGCTTAAATACAATCTCACCTTTTATCGTCGCTCTAGCGGCCTCATTTATCAACCGATTTTGGTATTACATCACAGCTGTATTGGGTATGACAGTACCTCGAACAACTTTGCGTTTCAGGTTGGTAGGATGAAGGTCAAGGTCACAGTTGCTATTTTCAGAAAAGCTAGGGCATTACTCCAGCGCTTTCATTTATAGATCGATTTTGATGTAACTTCACGTAAATGTTAAGTATAATAATATCTTGAATAAATTATCGTTTCAGCACCGCAGGTTCAAGGTCAAGGTCACAGTTGCTATTTTTAGAAAAAAAACTTTATCATTCGTCACTCCTCTATTCATTGACAATTTTGATGTAACTTCACTCAAATGTTTAGTGTGACAATATCTTGGACAAGTTGGTGATCCAGAATTCCAGGGTAAAGGTCAAGGTCACATTTGCTATTTTTAGAAAATACGCTGTCATCCCTCTGGAATAATTTTGGCATAACTTGACACAAATATTTAGCTTGACAATATCTGGGACAAATTTACGTTTCAGCATTGTAGGTCCAAGGTCAAGGTCACAGATGCTATTATAGGTACATCTTTGTCATGGTTCTAGCACCTTTATTTATTAACTGATTTTGATGGAACTTCACACAAATATTAAGTATGACAATATCTTGGACAAGTTAACCTTTCAGGGTTGTAGTTCCAAGGTCAAGGTCACAGTTGCTATTTGTAAGAAAAACTGAGTCATCCCTCTAGCACCTTTATTTATTGACAGATTTTGATGTAACTTCACACAAATATGTTTTAACACATTACTCATCTAGTGAGGCATATGGCGGGGGCATTCATCACCTTTAGTGATTGTCTATTTTACTTTGAATTTTTTATCTGTGGTTACGGAACTTTTACACCCTACTGGGTGGTGCTCCTGGAATAAGAGGAGCAGAATACAACTACAAGAACAAGAGCAAGAAGGTATCGGGTTTTACCTGCGACTGCGGTTACCGAGGAAACATTTCAAACGTATCTCATACGGAAAGTTGTTTCCATGAATTTATAGGCATAAAACGTTTATTTAGAATAATTAATGAAATTAGTATGACGATAATTTTTTTGGAGCTTTTCACTCGATCAACTATAAGACGATCAAGCGTAAGAATGGTATTGTTAGATTTGAGATGACCCCTAATATTTTGCCCCGGCCACTTCCGTGTTTATCACGTGACTCGTTTATTGACGAATTCTATGTTAATGCAGAGACTGGAAGCTGGCTGCAACAATTTTATTTTAATTGCAGCAAACGCAACAGCTGTGCCATGAACATTTGCAGATGTTGCAGTTTTTCTCTCTGGAAATTGGAATATTTGTAAATGTGGATATGTTATGGGTGAAATGAATGACTTTAGGTGTAAAGTGAAAGTAGAAAAATAACAGTTTGCCAGGTGTCGATTCAATTTGTGTCCCAAGGTAAGACTGTCCAGTCAGAATAATAAAAAAGTTAACTTCTTTTAGAACTATGCCAGTAAATAGCAATACCTAATGTTTAACTGTGGTAACACATGGTAGGTAGCCATAACGGGTGTTCAAATCATCCAATATGGGGCATACGTGATCAGGTTCAGAGGCCTATCAGGCTATCTATCTATCTCTTCATAGGGCATACACCCTCAAATGAGTATTACGTGCCGGGTTCCCGCAACATGTGATTAAAGTAGGGAATAAAAACAAAGCGGACAGTGAGGAAATGAGTAAAAGTGCATAGTGTTAGTGTATTATATGGTCAATCACCCAGTTATCGGTGGTTATCAGTTATCGGTGCAATCAGAAATAATCCAAATTTCTTGAGTTCAGTTTGGTTTTCTATCTATCTATCTATCTTCCGTTACGTCTTAACCCCCGAGGGGGACAACAGACGGGTTCCGGCGAACCAAGTGCTGAAGGGGGTTAGCTGGAACAAATGTATAGGAAAGTGTGTGAAATGAGTTTGTACAGTGCGATAAAGAGTGTTAGTACAGTTAAAAGATAAAAACAGAAATTGGTGTTTAGGGAGAGACATGGATTACCTGGCAGACAGCACTGCTGAACTGCACCAAGGTAGGAAGGACCGGTATGTAGGGTGGGAGGGCATTCCAATGGATGATAGTCCTAGGGAAGAATGTGAACCTGTAGTAGTCTTTATAAGTTGGGATTTGTCGATATGAAAGTGGATGAATATGTCTTGACTGTCTAGTGTTGCGAACAAGGTACTCAGATGCAGGAATGGCAACAAGGTCATATGTGACCTTGTACATCATTATAAGACGGCAATCTATACGTCGTTGGTCTAGGGGGCGCCAATTTAGGTCCTTCAACATAGCAGTGACGCTGGATGTGTAGTTATAATCTCTTGTTGCCCACCTGGCAGCCCTTCTTTGGACCGCTTCCACTTTATGTATATCAGTGGCAGTGTGGGGGGACCATACTGTTGAAGCGTACTCCAACTGGGGCCTTACTAGTGTTTTGTAGGCTACTGATTTCAGGTCCTTATTATTGACCCGAATGTTTCTTTTCAGAAATCCAAGAGTCTGGTTAGCGCTCTTGGTTACATTATCAATATGGGTACTCCAAGATAGGTCATCCGAGATGGTGGCCCCTAGATATTTTGCAGATGAAACACTATCCAGCTCAATATCATGTAAGAAGTATTTAGTCTGAATGGGGTTTTTAAGACGAGTGACATGAAGGACCTGACATTTAGAGGGGTTAAAGTTCATATCCCACATCTTTTCCCATTGTTCTAGGCTGAGTAGGTCCTTTTGGAGGACCTTGCCTTCGGACGATGAGCTAAGAGCAAGGTACATTGCAGTATCATCTGCAAAGAGCCTTACTCTTGATTTGACCTGCTCTGGTAGGTCATTGATGTATGCAAGAAAGAGAATTGGTCCGAGAACTGAGCCCTGCGGGACGCCAGAGGAGACTGGGATAAGGTTTGAATTTAGTCCATTAATTACTACAGCCTGTTTCCTATTATCTAAAAAGTCCTTAATCCATTGTAAGCTGGCTCCTCTGATACCATAGTGATGCAGTTTTTGAAGAAGTTTTTCATGGGCAACTTTGTCAAAAGCCTTACTAAAATCTAATAAAATCAAATCAGTCTGTTTGCCCATCTGCATAGTTTTAGCCAGTTCATCAATCAGCATGATAAGCTGCGTCTCGCAGGATCTCTTTTCTCGGAACCCATGCTGCAGTTCATAGAGAATGTTCAGTTCAGTGAAGTGTTTGGAAAGGCTAGATGCAACAATGTGCTCTAGTACCTTACAGAGGACACAGGTCAAAGATATGGGCCTATAGTTAGCGGGGTCGGCTTTGTCCCCTTTCTTGAAAATAGGGGACACATTTGCCTCTTTCCAAATATCCGGTAGTTTTCCAGTATCTAAGGATCTTTCTTCCACTATAATAAATATAAACATGAACAAGAAACTCCTGCTCTATTTCAAACTAAAAACTTGTTGAAAGTAAGGTACGTAATGGTGATTGATGTTCCAGACCAAGAACATAAATTTACCATTCTAAACAAATCCAAACATACATAAATTTCATGTATCTACAAACAAACATAAAATTAGCATTGTGATGCTTAAATTCGTATGCTGCAAACCCAGTTTCCCTAAACTAGAGGTCATGTTACGTCATAATATGGCAATAAACGGTGCTACCATAAAGTTTTAGCATGGATAATTAGTCTGTATTTACTATTGCACCGATAACTGGTACATCATTCGTGCGGAGCCAGATGTGCCCCAGAACATAATGTCTTCTGTGTTGATGTATTAATAGTCATTGGGGGCTATAATTTAGGTAATAAATTTAAAGACAACACCCAACTAATTTCTGTGAAGCTTTCATTTTCATGCTTTGTTATTATTCAAAAGTTAGATCGCAAGTGAAGTGTAAGACCACCGATAACTGGTAAATCGTGCATACAGAAGAAAAAGGGAAAATGAGGATAAAAACTGCAGTGGTCAAATTATGGTTTCATGTGGCACACCTGCATGACTGACAGCTCGTTTGAAGCTGTCAAGACCTGTCAAGGTGGCAATGTTATGGCCTATTCATAAAGTGGACAGAGGAACTCTTCAGTCAAAAGAAAAAGGTTTTGTTTTTTTCGTTTTCCTTCATACTCTGATTCGATCATATCTGATCGTTACATCAGAGGACTGTTCTGTGGTGGAAGAAAGCCAGAAGTAGTTTTCAGCCATATAGGGGCTGGGAAATACCCTGTGAAACCACGGCATCCCCGAAGGGAGCAGCCAACCATTCATACTTGCCAGGGCCGGGTTTGAACATACGGGCCAGAGGTATGTAGCCGGTCTACGGTTTATAGGTTAACCTCGCTACCGACTGAGCTATCTGGGCACCAACTCTTTGGTTGGCAGTTAAGCTACACCACTATGGCGTATGTGGAAGTACTCTTGAATGGATAAAGAGTTTCCTTGAAGGGAGAGCCCAACAGGTAGTTCTAGATGGGAAGACATCTTCATCTTTGCCAATTACATCAGGATTGCTCCAAGGCACAGTTCTCGGTCCACTACTGTTCTTGGTGTATATAAACGTCCTCCCAGGCAAAGTCAGTTCTACAACACGCCTGTTTGCCGATGACTGCCTCATGTATCGCACCATCGCCACTGACAAGGATGCCATGGCTTGCAGAAGGACCTGGACCATCTACAGAAGTGGGAGCAAGAATGGCTGATGAAATTCAGTCCAAGCAACTGTGAAGTAATCCACATTACCAACAAGCTCAAAGTAATTGACAAGGCATACAAGATCCATGACCAGACTCTCCAAGGTACTAACAAGGCCAAATACCTGGGTATCACAATTGACAGCTCTCTAACATGGAATGCACACGTTGACGCCATCACCAAGAGGAGTAACAACACTTCCCTTTCAGAGGAATTTATCATCCTGTCCAAAAGATGTAATGGCCAAGTGTTACAAGACATTGGTACGTCTTCAGCTGGAATATGGTGCAACTGTATGTGACCCCTACTAGGGGTATACCAATACATCACACTATCGTTATATCGCAATAGTAACATTGGCAATAGTCACTATAGATAGGGAAAGCTGCAATGTCAATACTATTGGCAATAGTGTTTCCAATATCGCAATAGTTTCAATACTTTCTAGACATGCATCTATTTCTTGAAACAAGCCTGTAGCTAAAAGAATCATAGAAATGCACGTGGATTCCAAAGAATGAAAAATAATATTTTCTTGTATTTTGCCAAGGTGTGCATGTTGTGAAACAACAGTCATTAAACAATGCTTTTCTGCAGTAAATTTGTGAACATACCAGCTTTTTATACAGAAAAGCTCAGTTTCTGGATAAAAAATCTGTCCCCAATAGTTATCGCAATGCATTGCAATAGCAGGCTGCAATAGTAATAGTATCGTAGTGGTACTTCTTGCAATGTCAATACTATCGCAATAGTCATTTATGGACTATCCTTACATCCCTAACCCCTACACTAAAAATAACGTCAACAAGTTAGAAGCAGTGCAACAACGTGCAGCAAGATTCTGCCGCAGCAACTACCAGCGTACAAGTCCCTTATCAGCTATGATCACACTCCAGACTACCAATCCAGGGGTTGCAAGATCGATCCCCCGCTTCTCCGGTCTTTCGGATGAGACTTTAAACCGAGGTCCCGTCTCCGTATGACCTCGTTGTTGGTGGGACGTTAAACCCGAGTTCACTCACTCACTCACTCAGCTATGATCCAGGACCTGGGCTTGGAGCAGCTGGAAACTAGACGCCAACAGCTAAAAAGTGCCATGCTGTACAGGATCATCAATCAACTTCTTGAAGTCCGCAGTTTCTACCTTTGCTCATACCAGGGAATACTCACACCAGGGGTCATGCCAACAGATTTCTCATCCCCTTTGGCAGTGTCAGCGCCTTCAAGCACTCCTTCTACCCGTCCAGCATTTTTGGATTTTTGGATATCCTAAAATCGAACTATGGATATCCATAATTCGATTGATGGATATCCATAATTTGATTTACGGATGTCCATAATTTGATTTATGGATATTCATAATTCGATTTATGGATATCAATAACTCATTTTTGGATATCACAAAATAATATTGGATATCCATAATTATTAATTGATATCCAAAAATTGATTAATGGATATCCAAAAATTGAATTATGGATATCCGAAAATTGAATTATCGATATTCAAAAGAATTAATTATTTTTGATATCCATAATTCTATTTTTGGATATCCATTATTCGATTTTTGGATGTCCAGTTAAATTGAATTATGGATCCATATCACATATTCAGTCTTATTTATGGATATCCAAAAATTATATAATGGATATCCAAAAATATATCTTCGTTTTGGGAGGAGCCCCGGTAGCTCAGTGGGTTAAGCGCTGGCCTACTGATCTAGGGGTCGTGGGTTTGAGCCCCGCCGGAGGCGGAGTTCTTCCCATCGTAAACGGGGTTCCATTGCACACAGCCTTTCATTATATCCGCCCATTGTCCTGATATGACTGAAATACTGTTGAAAAGGATGTAAAATCGCAAGTCATCCATCCATCCGTCTTATTTTGGATATCCATAATTCGATTTTTTGATGTCAATAATTCGATAAATCGATTTGTATATATCCATAAATGACTAGATCTGTCAGAGGATCTGACTATAGCCCCCTGCACCGCTTTAGCAGATACCGCGGCTACAAGCCTTAACAGAATCAGAATAAACTTTAACCAAAAACTTAAAAGGTATACTCCCTCGTATTTCATTACGAAATAATCACAAAATTATGAAACTGGTTAGTTGTATGCAACATAATTAAGATTTGTTAAAAAAATCTTCAGCGAAAACATCTTTGTTACGGAGGCAGAGACGATATATCAATCATACTCTTCTTGAATATTCACGAATATTTTGTCGTCATAAATTGATTAACTCCCACAGGCGTTTCTGCAAGCATGTTTTGAATTTTATGATTGGTGGAGTAAATAACTTTACAATAGCATTTACCTTTAATCTATGCACCTGAGTTATTTTCAGCCAATACCTGTCTGAAGTCGATTAAAGAAAGGGCTTAAAATTATTCATGATATAACTTTAACCTGATTAACTATGATTGCTGGGCATATCCAGTCTTCATTTTTGGCGGGAATGGTGGTCCGCTTTTGCTGCTCTTTTGTGTATTTTCTTAAATTCTCCTATTTTCAGTGACAATCACAAATCATAAATTTGGCAGATCTATACATGTACTTTTAATTGCAATCATTATTATGCCTAGGATATAATGTTTTGTGAGAAATTTAAAAATTAATAGAAATATTGAGGGTGTAAATCTTTAACATCAACATCATCCTAGATATTGACTTTTGGCCCCACCTTGGGGCAAGACCCAGGGGCATGGTTGCATACAACAAAAGCTAATGCTCAAGGGTAGGTCCATACCAAATATGAGGCAGGTACCTTGAAAATTGGAAATAAAAGCATCTAAAAGGCTTTAACATTTGAGTGACGCGGACGAGACGCAAATGAATGACTTTAACTGTCATAATTCAGTCAAAAATGGGTCGATTGTCACCATTCTTGAAATATACCTCGGGGCTTTCTAGGAGAAGCTACATAATGAATGTTGCAAAAATCTGTTGAAGAGAACAAAAGTTATTGACCTGCAAAGAGCCAAATTGCAAGGGGACGGAAAATGGATCTGTAGGTCTCAGCCTTTCAGGCGAGACAAAAATGCATTGTTATATATGAACCATTTGAGATAGCTGATTTAAAATTTACATGTGTGTTAAACAGTGGTGTGGCAATGGGCATGTTATGTTTGGACCTTTTAAGATTCTTTAGTTATTTAAGGTTCACTGTTAAGGTTTCTGCGATATTTTGGATCAACCCTTGTACAAGTCTGTCTTTGTGAACCTACAGGTAGTTATCCTACAAGTGCCAGTACTTTAAACAAGGTACTAGGCAAGGGCATCCATGTCCTATGGACCCATTTCTAGTTGGCCTCAGTTCTCCATTAAGAAGCCCACTCTTTGAGAGTACACCTCCATTTCAGAGCGCTACATCATCCAGAGTAACAAACATGAATTCATGCAAGTTCAATTCAATTCAATTCAATTCTTTATTCAGATTGCCAAATACATTTTAGCGCATCTACAACATATCATAGAAACAAGACAATGATCTAATCACATTTACCTTCCCAGCAGGCACATGGTGTTGCAGTGACGTCCCACTGTCTCCAGTGCGAGGCCACCGAGACGCCCTGTGCCCGCTGGATTTAACTGCTGGGATGTTCTGGCCATATACCCTGGTCGGTCAGGATAGATGAGAAAGAAAGGAAGTCAGGGCAGTGTCTAGAGCTGTGCATCCAATATCAGCAGCTCTGCTCCAGACACTGCCGCCCCCCTCCCCCTCCCCCCCTCAAACAACGCTCAGTCCGAACCACGCCAGACCAGGTTCCCAGGGGACATGACCAGGAGGTCCCTAGATTTATTACCACAAAGAATTATAAGAATAAACAAATATGACCTACTGGTTGAGCTATAAGTTCTTATTTATAGTCCTTCCAAAATTTATGGCGTATAATTATATATAATGTATTTAACCATTTAGTGCCTAGCTTCCCATATTTGGAAGTATGCACACAGTGAAGACCCAGATCAGATGTTGCTGATTGCATGCATCATCTGATCAGTGTCCACACTGTCGAAAAAGAATAACTGAACTATTTCACCTGATACCCATTGAATTAAAATGGGCTCGTCAAATTAATAACTATGGAATATTCCATTTGACAAAAAGGTTAATAGAGCAGGATATATCTGATTTTATAACCAGTACATTATTTCTTTGTAACAAGCTTACACTCTCGTTTTCAGTAAAATACAATATACATATAAACTAACATTTACTTATGCATTCTTTCTTGTATTTAAAGCATCCTCGATAAAGTGAACAGTACTTTTACAATGTTGTTTAGTTTTGGGGTTGAGTATGTGCTGAATTGCAGCAATTCCTTTACCAAGATTTTGCACATTCTCTGTTATGAACTTACTCTTATTACGTAATGAATCATACTTTGGGCAGTGCAACATAAAATGTTCTTCTGACTCTACCATATCAGGGCAAAAAGGGCAAAATCTCTTATCTCTTGGAACTTTAGGCCTACTATAACGCAACGTTTCTATGTTAAGGCTGTGACAGCTTAATCTAAGCCTGGAAATCAAAGACCGCTTAGCTTTACTTAAATTCATGTTTAAATAACATGGTATATTAAAGTTATCATAAAGGATGCTAAACAGTTCAAGTTTACTGTCAGAAGATTTTTTTATATGTTCTAAGTTTTTCTCTATTTTAGTTCTGTAAAAACTTTTTAAAATATTAATAAAAGCATCTTTATTACATCCTTCTAGTTGTCGTTCATTTAAGAACTTTTCAGTGTATTTGATACTTGTAAGCCATGACTTACTTCCCTTTAAAAACAGTTGCTTGTCTGTTTGATATAACTTATGCAACAGTCTGTCCGATGGAAGTTTGGTGAGCCTGTTGTAGAAACCATGTACAAGTTTAAGTATTGAAATTAAAACTGGAAATCTGCCTAGTTCACATTTTGTCGCTAAGTTAGACGTCTTATTATGAACGCCTAAAGAAAATTTACAAAATTTCAAATGGACTAATTCAAATGGGTACTTATCATCTAATATGTCTAATTTATAGTCAGAAATCCATATGTTAAGATTGGCTGGATCAGAGTATCAAACAGTTTGATAAGAGTTTCCACATTTAAAGTTCTATATTCTTTAATCTTTGAGTTAAGACTGAATAAAGCCTTTGTTGCTTTTGCTGATAAATCAACTGAAGCCTGTTTTAGATTTCCTGTAAAGTATATATTAACTCCTAAATATTGATAACTGTACACTTGCTCAATTGATGAATTACCATATTTTATATCAGTGCTAAGCACCTTCTTCCTGCTGTTAAAAATCATAACTTTTGTTTTATCTAAATTAACCCCAAGCTTCCATCTGTTACAATACTGTTCCAAAATATATATACTTTGTTGTAACCCCTTTTCTGTCTCAGATAGAATAAGTAAATCATCAGCATATAGCAAACAATTAATACCAATATCTTCGATTAAAACAGGTTCACAATCTCTATTAAAACTATCACACAAATCATTGATGAAAATATTAAAAAGTATGGGACTTAGTCCATTGCCTTGTTTAACGCCTCTATAAGAAACTCTTTCTGGTCCTAACTGATCACCTGTCTTAAATCGAAATTTTGTATTTGAGTACATGTTTTTAATTAACTTATAAAAATTACCTCCAATTTTTGTCTTCGTAAGTTTATAAAGCAGAGAATTTCTGGATACTGAATCAAAAGCTTTGGCGAAATCGACAAAGCATCCATATACAGGTTTTTTTAAATTATAGACATATTTATTGATTATTGTTTTAATTGCAAAAATATGATCTGTTGTTCTATGGTCAGGTCTGAATCCCGCCTGAAAAGGACTGAAAAAATTATGGTTCTCTAAATGTGTTATGAGTCTATTCTGGAGAAGACCTGTGAATAGTTTGCTAAGGCAGCTAAAAAGACTTATGCCTCTATAATTATTACAATTATCTTTATCTCCTTTTTTATATATAGTAGATATTAATGACACATTCCATATTTCTGGATAATCTGCACTATTTAATATATAATTAAACAATTTTACAATTGGCAGTGTCAGTACTGAAGAGCCATATTTAAGCATTTCATTTGAAATGGTGTCAATGCCTTCTTTTTTATTTAGCTTAAGTTTAGAGAGTCCATTTCTGACTTCCTTACAGGTGAATGGAAAGTCAAGATCATGTGATACAGTACTATCTGACAGAAAAGAAGCTATTTCATCATCAAAATTGGTTTCATTTTCATTTGGTCTGTACAAGGTTTCAAAATAATTTGTCCATTCTGATATAGATTTTGCATTACAGGTTTTTATGCTAGAACTTTTCATATCATTTAATGTTTTCCAGAAAAGTTTAGGATTAGTATTGCGTGTATCCTCTAGTTGGGCTGATATCTTTTTTACATATTCTGCACGTTTTTGTTTTCTTAATTTGTTATAGTCATTTCTGACTTTAATAAATGTTTTACGTAAACTAATGTTATTTGGACTATTTAACACTTTCCTACCTAAGCTCTTTAATGAGCGCCTTAAGCTAAAACAGTCCTGATCCATCCAAGATTTTTTAACTTTCCTTTTATTCTTATTATTTTTACTTCTGGATTTGAAAGTGACAGATTCCTTTGCTGTATCTAGTATAATTTTATTAAAGTTTTGGACAGCCTCATCTGAACATCTGAACTCGTTCAAATCAAGTGCAGCCATGTAGCAAGAAAACCTTTTTATGGAAGTTTCACTATTAATGGCTTTAATAAATTGAGATTTCGAAGTTTCTGACCACAGAAACTTACCATCTAATTGACTAATGTCGACTGATTCTTTAGTCACTGTAAATTTACAAGTTAAACCCATCCATATTGGGCAATGGTCAGAAAATTCATTTGGAGGTTGAACATTAAAAAATCTGATTTTATTAAACATGTGTTCAGGCGCTAAAATGTAATCAACAGAACTAACTCCACCATTATCATGAAAACATGTATAGAATCCCAAGGAATCTCCAAAAGTTCTACCATTTAAAATTCTTAAGCCAGACTCAATACATAATTGAGCCAAGAGTTTTCCATTCTCATTCGTGGTACAATCTAGATTGTTACGAACATCAGACTGATCGTGTATGTAACTGTCTGGAGTTAGACAATAGTTTTTATCAACAGAACTATCATCATGTAATATGAAATCAAGTAGTGTACTAGTTCGTGCATTAAAATCTCCTGCTAGCATGATATCACCTAAATTAGAGTATTGTAGAATATCATCCAACAATCTGGAGAAGAATTCATTATTCAGTGCAGAAGTTTTGTTTGGTGGTATGTATACTGTAGCAATATATAAAGGCTTCTCTAAATTAAATAAATTACTATCCAGTTTAAACCAGACAACATTATCAGAGACCTTTTCCAAGGATATACCTTTTTGTAAGTGATCTTTGTAATATATGATTATGCCTCCAGACCGCCTACCACGTTTCTTTACTTTTTTACCTGGTACATGAAAATTGCAAAAACCTGGGATTTCAATTGGAGATTCCCTGTGAGTCCACGTTTCAACTAAACAAAGAATTTCTAACTTATTTACAATGTTCAGAAACTCACTATCTTGCATTTTCTTCTGATTTAAACCTCTTACATTCCAACTTGCAAACTTTAACATGAAATCCATGTGTGATACCAAAATTTATATTTTTTGGGAAAATATAATTTCAAGCAATTCACCAGGGTACATAACTGCATGAAGTCAAATGACTATCTAAAGAGTGACTTTATAAAATATACTATCAAATACAAAGTTGATTATCTTTTGTAAAAAATTGACTAGCCTTTACTTTTAGTATTAACAATAAGAACCGCAGCATTCAGATAATTATAAGTCAATTACTGCAATTTGTAGATATATGTAAATGGTGTTTTATTGTTGGGCCTCTACGGACCTCTACCATTTTCTTTTTCCCTCCCCTTTCAACGGGGTCAACCCCCAAAGAAGAGAATTTGCTCCCCTTGGAGCAAACTCCCCACCTAGCAGCAGACACCATCTCAGGAAGGCTTCTTCATACAGAGAAGCAGACTGGAAGTCACAGATGTTGCCTCTCCTTTATATGAACTACTCAAAGAGAAGCTGACAGGAAATCACAAATGTTGCCTCTCTTTTATATGAACTACTCATAGAGAAGCAGACTGGAAATCACAAATGTTGCCTCTCCTTTATATGAAGTTAATTTATTTTCAGAACAGAGGCAGGGGGCATTTCTTAGAGAGCAAGGGCCTTTATTAGGGTTAAAATGTTATATTCCCACTGATTTTCATGGGGTTTCTATTTTGTCTAATTGCTTCATATATCCGTAGAATCTTAGGATAACTATGATCTGCTCTGAAATATCAGGCAGGTAAAAATTTCAACTCGCCATCTGATGGGGAGTTGAAGTTTTTAATTGCCTTATATTTCCGCACAGGTTATAGCTGTCGTCTATATATTACTTGCAATGTTTTCCTGTCTTCCGGCTAAATTGCTACAAATGTGTATAGGCAAATCAGGTTTAATACACTGCTCAATAGGAGAGTCGTGTAGCCTGTTCCCAAGAGTAAAGTGCCATTGTATTGAATTAAGCTGCTTCAAGAAAAAAAAAGAAGAAAAAAAAAAAAGAAAGAAAAACAACAGTTTCTTTGCATATAATAATCCTTCATCCTGGTTTCTGTTCTGTGAGATTGTTATATTGTATATGGAAGCTTGTTATGCTCTGAGATTATTATATTCTATATTGACACGGGAAAGCTTGTTATGCTCTGAGATTGTTATATTCTATATTGACGCTGGAAATTAAGCTTGTTATTAGGCTTTATGACAAGAAGGATAACTTCAGTTTTCCCATAGTTAATTAGTTAACTTTCCCTATTTTTAGAGTAGCAGTATTCATGTTGCACCTGCATATGAAGTTAAGAGCCTGTTTCAAACACAGGAAGCTACTCACCAGTAAATTGCTGTCACAGGGTTACCGCTGATGGAAACTTAATTGTGTCAAAAGTTGAAAAGTTCTATGGGAGGTATTACATGCCCTTGTGAATCTCTTCAATATGGCCTTTTCTAAACTTATTTCCGATTTGATGGCCAGGGCTGATATATGGTTGAGGTTTTCAATTTTACTGACTAGTCACTCTGATACATACTGTATTAATCCTAATAAACGCCCCTGTTCTAATAAATACCCCCTGCTTTTTTTTCCGAAAATAATATTATATTTACTTGCATTAATTCCTGTTTGCTTTTCTGGATGAGGTGCTCTTTGGAATGGGGTTTACTCATAAATGAAAGAATTTGCTCCTAGAAGAGCAAATTCTTTCCTTTAAGAGTTGACCCCTACGAAGAAAGGGCAAAAATAATAGAGTTACTTCCTCTGAAAGTATATACATTCTGATTCACCTTGATACTGTTTGTTAGAAGTATTTAGGCGGTGGCTGTTTACTACACTTTAGGCTCTAAATAAGGCCCCCCTTCCATAAAATGAAACACCCTGGGGCATTTAAAAGGATTAATATGGTAGATATTACGGGTGTGTCAAAATAGGCAGGTGATGCTTACTTCTTGCAAGCACCTGACCTGGGTCCTCCATAAAGGCGTCAGTGTCCATGTATCTAATGACTTTGGATTTCTCAATGTTTCTATGATTCACAAGTTCAGACCTAGGACTTTTGTCTCGCCTGCGAAGCAGAGACGAGACATATGTATTCTATTTTCGTGGTCGGCGGCATAAACTTTTGTCGAGTTTTTGCGTTTAGGTCGTTTTCTCAGAAACTATAAGAGCTAGAGCCATAAAACTTGGTTCATGCATACATCTGGAACAGTAGATCTCAAAGCCATCATCAATATTGAGTCTTGACCTACATTTTATGGTTGACTGACTTTGCAATTTTTTGTCAAGTTTTTGCGTTTAGGTCATTTTTTCAGCAACTATAAGGGCTAGAGGCATGAAACTTGGCTCATACATACATCTGGAAGAGTAGAACTCACAGCCATCATCAATATTGAGTCCTGACCTACATTTTACGGTTGACTGATTTTGCAATATTTGGTCAAGTTTTTGCGCTTAGGTCTGTTTCTCAGAAATTATAAAGGCTAGAGCCATGAAACTTGGTTCATGCGTACAGATGGAAGTGTAAATCTCAAAGCCATCATCAATATTGAGTCATGGCCTAGATTTTACGGTTGACTGACTTTGCAATTGTTTGTCGAGTTTTCGCATTTAGGTCTGTTTCTCAGAAACCATAAGGGCTAGAGCCATGAAACTAGAGTCATGCATTCATCTGGAAGAGAAGAGCTCAAAGTCATCATCAATATTGAGTCCTTACTAACATTTTACGGTTGGCTGACTTTACAGTTTTTTGTCAAGTTTTTGTGTTTAGATCTTTTTCTCAGAAACTATAAGGACTAGAGCCAAGAAACTTGGTTCTTGCATACATCTTTGCTGATTTAGCTCTGTTTTGTGACAAAGCGCCAGCAGGCGAGACACCGCATTCCGCTGAATTCTTGTGGTTTAAGCTGAGCAAACATTGATTTTGGAAACCTCAGAAAACAACTAAAGCAAAAAATCTGTTTTGTTCCATACTGTAGATTCTTATTCGGCCAGTTACCCTTTGGGGGTGATTTTTTCTGTCCACAACCTTAAAAACATGGTTATATAAGACTCTTATCTGTTTTATGTTGCCCCTCTATTTAACCATTATTATCTCTTATTTAAGGTTTCATATAGCGTTATTCATCATTCTACTTTAGCAAGTGTTACCTTGGGAATTAGGAATCTTCATTTACTCTGTTTCACAGGGCAGGAATAATGAAATATTGATGATTATTTTCTAAAAGCTTCATGCAGTCAGTGACACTCAGTTTATACTGTAGAGATTTTAAGTAAACAGCAGATCATTTAATGGAATGTGTTTAAGAAAGGGCTTTCGATTTGTGACTGGGTTTTTTCCCCTGTGTTAGTGGATAGTGGTTGATACCATCTGGATGGTGCTGTTGACCTAAGGTCTGTTTGAATTTGCCTTAAGTTTTGCTCTAACTTTGTATTCTGTTACTCATACATCCTAAATGGAACCATATAATATGTGAAAAAAGTTTATTCATATGTTGTAGGAGACTAGTTGACATCATCTGAATGTTGCTGATCATGTAAGGTCAAGGTCACAGACTCGGAAATTTTTATTACATGAGGATTAAGTTTGTATCCTTTTGCTTGTATATCCATTTTATGTGTGACCTGATTTACTTCTAGAAAGAATAATCTTACATGGCCAAATATCTGAATCATGACCAGTGTGTCAGTCTTAAGCTTCAGATAATATTTGTTGACAGGATACTACTGCATATATAAGGTCATGATCACCTGAGTTTAAGCTTTGTGTTAAGTTTGATGTTTTCATTTTCTGATATTTCCAAAAGTCTTGAATGTGATCTTTTACTGTACCTAGGTATACTTCTTAGTTTAATACTGATTGTCTGTCTGTCTGTTCATTGAGTGCATTTGGATAAACATTTCATTTCATTACAAGATTTGGGCTGGCTGGGGGTACTTGTGAGCTTTCACTCACATGCTG
This sequence comes from Ctena decussata, assembly GCA_963989385.1. Classification (NCBI taxonomy): domain Eukaryota; kingdom Metazoa; phylum Mollusca; class Bivalvia; order Lucinida; family Lucinidae; genus Ctena; species Ctena decussata. Next base: position 99,676,997 of record OZ022502.1, on the reverse strand, counting down.
TACTTGTGTACATTATATTCTACAGGAATTCCTGTAATTAATGCAACAGTGTGTGCCACATTTTGGGTCTTCAGTGTTTGTCATGGTCCCTTTCTAGAAAGTTAGACATTACTGGGTTACTCACTGTAATGTAACATCACTTGCCATCATGGTTTCCTTATATATATTTAGTGGCTAGAAGCTGGAACTCCAGCTAGTGATCTTATCCAAATGCTGTATGCAGACTTTGTAACAGGTCTTTCAACTGTGAATTTAGATGTCAGTCCTGTTATTCTTTTAATGGACACCGTAAGAAAATGTTTGGCTGAACAGAAAACAGTGTTGGTCCTGATCAGCAGTGCAGCTGTAGTAGAATCTAATGATATTTTGCTATACTCACTCTAATTCTGTTTTCAGTATGACACTATCATGCAATGTTGCCACAAAGGATTATAATGCAAAATGAGATTTGCCTTATATTCCTTTGTAGTTTAATGTCAGTATAACACTATGTTTCCTACATGACACCAAACATAGTGTTCTGTGATAAAGTACTGTACTGTAATAAGGGGTTGTAATCAGGTATTAATTTTTTGTCCTCACTGTTCTGTCTTTCAGTGATGGTGTTGAACACAGCAAGATTTGAAGGACAGACAAGGCACCATAATGTTTGAGGGAGCTGTGTCCTATATTTTGAACAGGTTTCTTGGAAAATATGTCCAAAACCTTGATTCCAGTAATCTTAATGTCAGCATCTTCAAAGGTATGTATGTGTTCAAGCAACTTTCTTGGGCTGTTATCGTTGTGCTGTTGCTTTACGTCGATGGTAAACAGCTATGGTCATGTCGGGACAGTCAGTTACTCAAAGCACACTATTCCTGGGTAGGCTTAGACCTCCTAAGCACTAAGTGCACATACTGTTGCTAGTAACTGACAGCTGCTCTTGAATCAGCAGAAGGGGAAGAATCAGTCTTTATGAAAGTAAGTGGCCGGACCAGGTATCGAACCGGGGCCTCTGGCTCTTCAGTCAAACACCCTTCTAACTGCTCTACGTGGCGCATCTAGTTATATTTCTTGGGAACTGGTCAGTGTTTATGCATGATAAAACATGTATGAGCCCTATATTGGAATACTCTTCTTCTGGAGACATTTTTTTGTACATTAAATTCTGTCAAGGAAGTCTTGAAATGATACATGAAAGCATGTTCATGTCAGTTTAAAGTGTGTATTGATTGCTGTTGAGAGCTTTTATGAGCATGAGTAACTGTTGGAGCAGGTTTCATAAACAAACACAGAATGCAACACGACAACAGAGTGGCATGTGCACCCAGCAAGACTCAGATCAGCCTGGGCAGCTGCCTAGTTTGATCAGAGACTTCGCTGTGCACTTAAAGGTAGCTGAGGGTCTAAGCTACATCCATGTTCGCAGCAAGGTCTTCAATCGGGCTGGCAGGATGCCCAAGCTGATCTGAGTCTTCACTGGGTGTACATGCCACTTTATTGGTTTTCCCATATCACGGTTCAGTTACGTAACAGGTTGTGTAGGTTGTTTACCGTATTCAACTTAATCAGTGCACATGCCCCTATAAGCGTGCATCATGGTAATTGATGAGGCATATGACTGTAAGCGCACATAATGTTCACCGGTTTTATCCCTTTGCTGATTTACATGAGCTGAAAAATGCTACAGAATCTTTCAGTTTTCATTTTGTAAAGCTTCTCTATCTTTCTATGACCATAAGCAGCTTTTCTCTTATGTTGAACCTTTAAATTTGTTTCCTTCAGTACATAATAATTCATTGAAATGTGCGCTTATAAGAAAGAAAACTTACTACAAGTATTTGACGCCATTTTGAAAAAGTTAAGCGCACAGGGCGCTTAAAGGGTAGATTACGGTATTTCTTTTTCTTCAGGTTCTATGACACTTTGGTAATTCAACCCTCTAAATGTGCAATTAAAAACATATAAAAGTTATTCAATCCTCTAAATGTGCAATTTACATCAGCAGAATTCTAAAATATTTTGCCCAAGCTATATTATATTGAGATTTCAAAGACTAGAGGGCAACCAGTGATGTCCAATGTATTACAGTTATTTTGCTACTGGCAGAAGCTGAATAGAACAGGCAGTGTGTATATTTTTTTTTGTTTTTACATCCTATACTGTAACAGCATATTATAGTTTGGATTTTTAGTCACATCTTTCATGATGTCAGTGGAAGTTTGTTGTTTTCAAAATTTATACTTACAGTAATCGACCCATTTAGTGCCCTGTGCGCTTAACTTGTTCAAAATGACGGTAAATATTTGTAGTAAAATTTCTTTCTTATAAGTGCACATTTCAACGATTTGTTATATATTCAAAGAAACAAATTTACAGGTTAAGCATGGGAGAAAAGCTGCTTATTGTCACAGAAGGATAGCATAGCTCTCAAATGAAAAATGAAAGATTCTGTAGCATTTTTCAGCTCTTGTAAAGCCCCGGTCCCACAGAGCTTGCGACCGCGCCGCAACCTATCCGCAACTAGAAAAACTGACAGTCGCAGAGAGGTTGCAGAGGTCGCGGAGAGGTTTTATTATGGTTGCAACAAGGTCGCCGAGCAGTCGCCGATCAAAATTAGTTGCAGCCAGTCTTTTGAACATGCACAAAAGACTAGCCGCGACTGATTTTGATCGCCGACTGGTTGCAATGGTTTTCTGGAAGTCGCCGACCAGTCGCCGATCGGTCGCTGATCGGTTTCATCAACACTTTGGTTCTGAAATGTTGCAACCTTACTACGACCTATCGGCGATCTGTCGGCGACTGATCGGCGACCGATCGGCGACTTACCGGCGACTGACCACTGGTGAGACGGCAGCTGATCAGCGACCAATCGGCGACTGATCCCCGACAGGTTGCAGCGTGCCCCGATAGATCGCCAAACGATCGGCGACAGGTTGCAGCGTGGGCCAATAGATCAAGGTTTGCAGTGCTAGCTTTAAAACGAAAATTTGTCTTTGCATCCTGGCATTATTTTATTACGAGGGCTCAAAGTGTTCGCATCATGGTACATAGAGGACCCCCCCCCCCCCCCCCCCCCCCCACCCCAAAACAAAAAAAACATCGTCGCCAAAACAGACAGCAGAAATGACTCACGACGTTCGGACACCTGCTTCAGATGAGGAATCTCAACAGTCAAAGGAGGAATCTCAATAAACTGCGGCCTTTTTGAAACCAAGGTCTTATCCAGTACTGTGTTCTCCTCCTCCGTCTTAATCGCCTGTACACCAATGATTGTTCACCATCATAGACAATACAGGTGCATGCCGGTTGTATCGTTGCAAGCAATGAACTGAATCTGTAGCTGTGTTATTTTGACAACTTTCACTGAAATGATTTCATTCTTGTCACCACATTTCCATTGATTTTTTTATCGCAGAGCGGTCGCCAATCAGTCTCCGACCAGTCGTTCATTTGAAACCAGTCGCGGAAGAGTCGTCGACTGGTCGCCGATCATTCTGAACTAGTTGCAATCCTGTCGCCGATCCTGCGGTGACCAGTCGCCAATTGATCGCCGACTACACGCGAAAGCTGTCGCCGACTGATCGGCGACCACATTTGAAGACGAAAAGAAGTTGCAATGGTCACAGAGGTCGCAGGTCAGTCGCAGACAAAATCAGTCGCAAAGCGGTCGCATCGCAGTCGCAAGCTCTGTGGGACCGAGGCTTAAACTAACAAACAAAGGGATAAGGTAATAAAAATATGTGCGCTTATAGTCATATGCCAAAAAAATACCATTATGTGCGCTTATAGGGACATGTGCGATAATTAGGTCGAATACGGGAGTTCAACAGGCTGTATGTTGAAATTGAGGGGACAGAACTGAGTTCCGTATAACCATTGCATTGTTCATTTACCTTTCCAACCATAATAGTTGTTTAAAGATTGCTGTAGGAAAACTGCCAGAATTAATTTCTTGAAAAGGTAAATAAACTTAAGTCTCTGGGAAAATAATTTTGTGGAATTACTTTTTGTCCTTCGGTATATAAAAAAAGGAGTTACATTTATAAAGAGGAATTAAACAGTGGATGAATAACAGTATATTTACTTGCACAAGGAATGAAATAGAGGATAAATATTCATCGTTTTATTTTTAGAACCAAATACTGCCTCTATAACTTCTATTTGCACAGATCCGCAATCACAGGCATGCTTATCTGCATCATGCATTTGTTAATCTTTTTTTATACTTCCGTTTTGAAAAATCTGACGTATCTGTCAAATCTGACGCATGTCCGTCCGTCCATCAGCATTCTTGTGCGCGCCATAGCTCAGTAACTCTTTGGGATTTCTTCATGAGATTTTGTAGGAATATGTGTTAGGTTTGTGGAAATGTGTCGCATGTAACAAGAACAGTTGCTCCATCTTCCTTAGTTTCCAAGTTATGCCCTTTTGATTATTTTTTTCCAACTAGTCGGCATGTCTTGATGAAACGTTATAGCAATGTGTATGAAGGTCTGGTGTTGTGTCACCTATAACAATGACTTTCTTCATTTTGGAGTTGCATCCCTTTGATTAGATTTTTTAGGCTTTTTCTGTTTATACTATCTTGTGTGTACCGTCACTTGGTAATCATTTGGAATATCTTGATGAAACTTTGGAATATCTTGTTGAAACTTTATAGCAATGTGCATGATCTCAAGACATGTGTCACATATAAGAATGGTTTCTCCCCCTTAATTTTGGAGTAAACTCTCTTTGATTAGTTTTTTAGCCTAGTCCCATTCACTCCATAACTCCTAAAGCCTTGGAAATATTTTAATGAAACTTTGTAGGAATGTGTATAATAATGGGGCAATGTATCATGAGCATTAACCACAGCTCTGGCTTACTTATTTCCTGAATTATCTGCCCTTGCCTCAATTTCCGTTTTACTCGAACTCCTTAACCATTTGAAATATTTTAACAAAACTTAATGGTGATGTGTATATTGTCAAGGGGATATATTAGGATCAAGAATGGTAAGTATAGTTTACTTACTTTACAAATTATCTCCCTTGTTTGACTTTGGCATTTCTCAGCTTCTGAGCTGCTTCAACTTGGAAGCAGATTTTTGGTATTCTAATAGCATTTGATGTGTTAGATGTTTTAATAACATTAATTACAGAGTTGTTTCCCCTGGTTTTCTGCCTGTCCATCCTTCTATAAACAATTTGTTCATTCTGTAACTCCTTCAAGACACTGAAACGAGCGTATTATGTGCAGTGTGCGAAGCTCTTGTCACATGTTCACAGTTGTTCTTTCAGGCAAATGTAGTTTATATCACAAGGGCAATTAAAGTAATAATTACTTTAATTACTATCATTGAAATTTAATCTAGATATGTTAGTTATTGAATTTAATATTGTTTGAACCTAGTTATAATTGAGAATTTGAACTACAACCTTACTAAGTTAGAGAAATGTACATATGGTATGTCATTAGGAAAGAGACAAGATGTTTGAGTAACCTAAGGACCTCTGACAGTATCAATGCAAATTTGCCTATTTTTCGACAAATTATTGCACCTTCCTCAGGCAGCAAAAGTTGAAATATTTGGCATTAATATGTAGACTTGTGTACTGTAAAGACATTTTAAGAGTGATTTTGAAAAATTAGCATGCCTCATGACTAACTTAAACTGATTTTTTCAAGAGGGGTAAGTGATTTTTTCAGTCTCTGAAAATAAGTCCATTTTTTTGGTTTTCCAATATATCAAAATTTTAATTGATAATTATGCTTAAACTGACATACACACTACTATTACTGGTATTAAGCAATATCTTTTCAATAATAAGGTCCTTAGCCTATTTATAGATATAAAGGGTGTAAGTACCCCACCCACTTTTTCAGTTTTTCAGCTGTAGACTATCTTTTCCCCCAGTGCCTCAGCAAGCCACTCACATATAATGTGTATTATGATAGTACACACATACATGCGAAGTGGCTAGCTAAGGCACGGGGGGAAAAGTATCTTAAAAAAAACTTTTCCTGTTTCCATTACGTTTAATGATAGAATTTGGCTTTTTCCACCAAAAATTGAAGTCTATGTGCTAAAAAATCAGAAATTAAATTCATAGTCAGTTAGGGGAAGTTGAGAACAACAAATTTCAAGAGAAATTCTTAGGTATATCAAAAATTTAATTTTGACTGATTTTATAGGCAAATTAACATTACAACCGTCAGAGGTCCTTTATTCATAAAGCATTAAGTAATCAATTGAGTAACAGGATGAGAACAAAATAAACTAGAAATATGAAATTGAAAATGGACTTGAGTCTTAATTCCCCTAGTAGTTAAAGTTTAAATAGATCTTAAATACGTTGGGTGATATTTACACAAAACTGATGGTCTTATTGTTTTAGTTAACACTTTTGATGAGCCAAAGATGAAAATAATTGAATCTTCAGACAGCCTGGATCCATACAAGGTGGTACAACTAAATGATATTCAACCTCTGTTTTAATTCTTTGAACCACTAAATACAAAATGACATTCATCCTCTTTTATTTTGTGTACATTTAAACATAAAATGATATTCATCCTCTATTTATTTCTTTGTATTGCCAAAATATCACCTTTCAGCAAACATGAAAATGGGAAAATTAACTTTGTGGAATTATTTGGCTTGAAAAAATTGATTGACTTATGCAGCTTATAATGTGAATCAAACCAAGACCTGCATAAAAGGCAAGCACTTTAACCAATAGGCTAGCTGCTGCGGCTTGAAGCTTTGTAAGCAGAAACTGAAAGATATAATAGTGTTTTCAGCTCTTGTAAACAAACAGACAAAGGGATATGTTAGTAAAAATAATGCACTTCTACCCTCATAATGATATGCCTGAGAACTAGTTCAGAATATGCACTGTTGGGGGAGGTAAGCTAATAAGAATAGAAAATGATAATCAGCTTATGTTGTTTCAGATAATGCATCATGCACATTTACCTATATTAACCAAAAATGATTTATTTTATTACAGGAGATGTAGAACTAAGTGATATCCAGCTGAGGCCAGAGGCATTGGTAAGACTTTCCTTTCTGGCTGTATCTTATTTCAATTTCATATCAGTTTCATGTATGTACAAATGCAAGTACCACACTCTAAAAGAATAAGAATGGAAGCTGATTAAAGCTTACTGAATTTCTCATAAACAATCTCTAATAAAGACCCTAACTCACTTTTTCTATGAAAAATAAATGCCTAATTCCAACAAGACTGGCTTTAGACTACAAAAATTTGTTATACATGTACATGTATTGCCCACATTTTGTCTCAAGAATGTTATTTATAGGATGTCTGAATTGCAACGCCCCCGGGGCGTTTATTTAGAAGAAATACAGTATTCAGACTTTTTTCCTTTTTGACGTTTTCATTTTCTCAGTCTAAGTAGTTCAAAGCTTCAGGTTAAAGATGAGTCTTTTTGATGGTAAGTGTAAGAGCCATAATTTCTGAGACATGGAATTTATTCATGAAATGTCAGAGATGGGTTTATTTTATTTAGGTAAGGTGTGACAAACAAGGAAGGCAACTTCACCAGTTGCTATTTTTTAGGCATTTGTCCTTGCCAAAATTCCTTAAATACAGTAGAATTTCAATGGCCCGAACAGGCTTGGGACCATGAAAATTAGTTCCAGCCAAAGGCAATTCAAGCCATCCAGGGTTGGTTTTTATATAAACTGAACTCTAAGGACCCAAGAGGCAGGGTAAACCAGCCAGCAGGGTTCGATACATTGAAGTTCTGCTGTATTATGGAATTTATTTATGAAACTTCACAGATACGTTTATCTTATCCAGATGATGTGTTGCAAACAAGGAAGACAACTGTTGTCATTTTGGTTTTGCAAGTTATCTACCTTTTCCAGAAATCTCTAGGGGAGGAGTGGTGGTTACAACTGATTGGTGCATAATGTTTCTGTTAGCAAAGCTATATAATTGACTGCAATTTCTGAATAGAACAGAATTTTCGTAACATTTCATTGTGGACTAAAATCAGTTGATGGAAATTTCAAAGCTGTAGTTTCAATACGGGGGCACACCGGGCACTAAACTGTAGCAAATATGGTATTTAGAAAGTCATTATTGCCTCTATGAATTGTACTTTATTTGTATTTGCTTTGGACAGTTTTTATACGCCCGTCAAAGACGGGTCGTATTATGTCGTGGCCTCCGTCCGTCTGTCCTTCCATCTGTCTGTCTGTCCGTCCGTCCCTTAACTTTGTGTGTCCGCTCCTTATCTCCTCAATCCCTTGAAAGATTTTTTTGAAACTTGGGTCAAATGTTTGCCTTAACGAGACAATGTGCAGAACGCATATTTCAACGATATCCGACAAAGGTCAAGGTCACACTTAGAGGTCAAAGGTCAAAAGGTAACATTTCGTGTCCGCTCCATATCTAGAAAACCCTATAAGATTTCTTCATGAAAGTTTCTACAAATATAAAGCACCATCAGACAATGTGCAGAGAAAAAGAACCATTACCCTACTTTCAGTTTTGACGGGTTTATTACCCTTTGCATTTTTCGAAGGTAATTTTATATAAGCTTCGTGTCCGCTCCATATCTCAAAAACCGTCTAAGATTTCTTCATGAAAGTTTGTACAAATATAAAGCACCATCAGACGACGTGCAGAGAAAAAGAACCATTACCCTATTTATATCTTTTACAGAATTATTTCCCTTTGTATTTTTCAAAGGTAATTTCATATAAGCTTCGTGTCCGCTCCATATCTTGAAAACCTTTTAAGATTTCTTCATGAAAGTTTCTACAAATATAAAGCGCCATCAGACAATGTGCAGAGAAAAAGAACCATTACCCTACTTTCAGTTTTGATGGAATTATTTCCCTTTGTATTTTTCTTATAGTAATTATATATAAGCTTCGTGTCCGCTCCATATCTCGAAAACTGTCTAAGATTTCTTCATGAAAGTTTGTATACATATAAAGCACCATCGAACGATGTGCAGAGAAAAAGAAACATAACCTTACTTTCTTTTTAATAAAATTATGCCCCTTTGTATTTCTAGTATTGTAATTTTGTATTAAATTTGTGTCCACTCCATATCTCGTTAACCTTTTGAAAGATGTTTTTGAAACTTGAGTCAAATATTCACCTTATAGAGGCATCATGCAGAACTTGTATTCCAGCAATGTTTAACTAAGGTCAAGGTCACAATTAGAGGTCAGAGTTCAAAAGGTAACATTATTTTTCCGCCCCATTTCTTGAAAACCGTATAAGATTTCATCATAAAAGTTTATACATAATATATGAAGCATCATCAGACAATGTGCAGAGAAAAAGGATAATAACCCTACTTTCAGTTTTGACAGAATTATGCACCTTTTTATTTTTCATATAGTAATTTCATATTATTAGCTTTGTGTCTGCTCCATATCTTGAAAACTGTTTAAGATTTCTTCAAAAAGTTTGTACAAATATCAGACAATATGAAGAGAAAAAGAACCATAACCGAACTTCCATTTATGATGGAATTACGCCCCTTTCTAATTTTTGTCTAGGAATTTCATATTAGCTTCCTTTGTTTTGTAGTTTTATATCTGCCTTATTATTGAAGATTTAAGCTACTGACAAAGTTCTGTCATCTCTTGTTTTCTTTCCAACTTTAAGCCCCAACGGGCGTATATTGCCCCGCTCAGTGGAGCTCTTGTTGCGTTTGCTATATTATAATGTCACTGTGTACTGTGAAAACTAAATGAATAAACAGATACAGTTTTTGTGAGCATTTGATTTGAATATTACATGCTTTTTGGCAATAAAAGAGAGGATTTATTAGATAAAAGAACAAGTAATATGTACCATAAACATTCTAATATTGGGACAGATAGGTATGGGCAAGCAGTGTAGACCCAGATCAGACTGCTCCTGAAGGAACAGACTGATCTGGGTCTACACTGCTAGCCTTACTATTTGCATCTTTAGATGTTTTACTGCATTGATAAACCAAACTATTACATTTTAGGACAATTGTGGTAATTTTTAGGTGTCCCAATTTTGAGAAAATTTACAGTAATATGTAAAGATGATGGTGAAGAAGCAGCTAAGCTTCATGCTCTCCTCTAGAAATGTCCCTAGCTGAAATTTGAGCATTTCAATGTTTCTAAACAAATTGCAAATTGAATTTCTAAGGCAATATGTTCTGGAATATATTTCTAAAGTAGATTTCTGTTATTCAGTCCATGATTCTTCAAGAAAGTCTCTTTGTGACTCATGAGCTGAAGCTAGCTGAGAGACTGTATTTAAGTTATGTGGTGCTCAAAAAACAACTCAAAAGTCCAGATCTATCTCCTCAGGCAGATCTAGATTTTGATACCCCCACTTGAATCCTCAATCTATCAGTTATGTTGAGGCCATAACTCCTAAGCCATACAGAATTTATTCAGGAAACTTCGTATCTTGGTATTGATCATATCAAGGCAATGTGTCACAAACAAGGCAGACAACCTTGCTATATTAATATTTTCATCTGCCCTTGCCAAAAATCTTTGTCTGGGCCATAACTCACAAATCAAACAGAATTTAGTGATTAAACTTTACAGATTAATTTATTATACCAAGGGGGCATGTCAAAAACTAGGAAGATGAAGCTGGTTAAGTTTGTAAATTACCTGTCCTTGTACCAGATACCCATGTCTGGGCCAAAACTCCTAAACAGTATGGATTTTAATCATGAAACTGAATAGATGGATAATGTTTTATTGAGACAGTGTGTTGCAAAAAGGAAGAAAGATACCTCTTGCTGTTTTTTTTAGTTATCTGTCCTTGCCAACAACCTGTGTCCAAGCCATAACTCACAAATGATATATAGCATGTAGTTTTGTTTTAGTTTTAAGAGTTATCTACCCTTCCAAAAAAATTGAAGAGCACGCTGTAACTCCTAAACCATATAAAATACTCATGAAACTTTACAGATAGATTTATCCACAGGTTCTTAAGTTTAGACCATGAAACTCTTCGAAATGTCAAAAATCGGAAAGTTCATGTCATTTAAAAAGTAATATTTTACAGTGTTGTATTGGACACTTTGGATGACAAGGTTTATAAATGTTTCTAAGCTAGAACTTCAAGCTCCTGCGATACATCTTATCATGACAATATGTTGCAAACAAGGGAGATGACTCTCATTGTTTTAGTTATTAAATTATCTATGCTTGCTTAAAATCTCTCTGAAACCTAACTGGTAAACTGTTCAGAATTTCATCCAAGAAAATTTACAGATAGGAATACCTTATGAAGATGGTGGGTTAATTGTGAACAAGGAAGACAAATCTCACTATTTTAGTTTTTCAATTATCTCCCTTGCCACTAATTCATGTTGGGGCCATGTCTCTTGAACCATACTGAAATTATTTACGAATCTTTGCAGATGGGTTTATCTTATTGAGATGACGTATCACAAACAGAGAAGACAATTTTTGCACTTGTAATTTGAGGCATGAGTCCGCACAGTCTGATCAAAGTCTAAGCTGTGCACTTTCAGGGAGCTAAGGGTCTCAGCTAGCTCCATGCTGACAGCAAATGCTCTGATCAGACTGGGCAGAAGCCCAGGCTGATTTGAGTTTTTGCAGGGTGCACATGACACTTTCTTGGTTTTCTTGTATCGTTGCTCAGTTTATAGGTAGTTGCTAATGCCAAAATTCCATGGCTGGGCAACAGGAAAGCACCAGATGGAGGCATCCATGTCCCATGAACACTTTCTCCAGTCAGGAATATATGAATCAAAGAATCTATAAACTATCATGCTTTTGCTAGAAATGCAGCTATGTTTCTTAGACATCATAAGTTTGTTTATTTTAGAAATGTCTTCCTTCACTATGACCTGTTTTTGTCATCTAGGACTGCCCTGAACAATTAGATAAACTCTTCCCATAATGAGACATGACCAAATTGTAGATTTCACAATCCTGGATTCTGTGAAGATTAGTTGATGTTCTAGTCACAGTTCCAATCATACAATATGGATATTGCTCGGTAATTGTTTTTCCAATAGTCTCAGGGTGCTATGATAGGCAGACTATCTGTCTTAAAGGCCTGTGAACAGCTAATATGTACTAGGTCACTATAGGAGTGGCATTGGGACAAAACCTTTACATATGTGAAATGCACAGGCACAGGGCAAACCAGCCTGGGCGATGATGAAACGGTCATGCTCAAATGCCGTAAATTGCTGACCTGGGCTCAGTTGTTCAAAGCATCGTTAGGTATACAGGTCATTGGTCAAGAATTCACTAAATCCTCCAGTGCACATAAGATCAAGTGTTTTAATATTTTTTCTTAAAAAAATGAGAGAAGCTTCTGCCCTGCAAAAAATGCAGTGTTGTTACGCATTAAACATTTGATTTTTTTTTTTACATTTGAAAATTTATAAAAAATCTTGTTGGTTAACAACATTGTTAGTTTAGAAACAGCCGGGTCCTGGCCATTTCTTTCCTTGAAATTATTAGCAAGTTTAGGATTAGGGACAAAGAATTCCTCTGGACTTATAACTTTTCCTGACATAGTTTGCTAGTGGACATTGAAACAATGTCTCATCAAAATGGATGCAGTGTCATGACACTGCATCTGCATTGATAGTGTCATGACTGCATTAATTTTGTGTTGATAATGTCATGACACTATATTGGCAGTGACAAGGTTGTGAGACCGCATCAGCATTGATAATGTCATGACCTTGCATTGGTGTTGAAGTTGTCATGACACTGCATCAGCATTGATAATGTCATAAGACTGCATCAGTATTGATGATGTCATGACATTACATTGGCTCTTATAATGTCCCAACATTGCACCAGCACTACTAATGACATGAGAATGCATCTATATTGACAGTATAATGACACTACATCAGATTGATGTTATGACATTGCATTTATATTGATAATGCCATGATATGCTGCATTTGTCTTGATCATGTCATGACAAAAGCATTCATAATTTCATCAGTTTCCATTGGCACTGATAATGTCATTACATCAGGACTGATAATGTCATGACATTGCATCAGTAATAATGTCATGACATTGGCACTGATAATGTCATGACAATAGCATTGGTAATGTCATAAAATGGAATTGGCACTGATGTCATTACATTAGCACTGATAATGATTAAGTCAGTCCCGACATTGCATCAACCTTAATAATATTAGGACATTGACATGACATTGATATGTCATGCAGACAATAGCATTGATAATGTCATAAAATTGAAATGGCTCTGATAATGTCATTACATCAGGACTGATAAAGTCACAACATTGCATCAGCATTGATAATAGCATGGCATACTGCATTTGTCTTGATAATGTCATTACATCAGCACTGATAATGTCTTGAAACCAATATTGATGCATTGTCATTGCATTGGAATTGATGTCATGACATTGGCACTGATAATGTCATGACAATAGCATTAATATTGTCATAAAATTGAATTGGCACTGATAAGGTCATTACTTCAGCACTGATAATGCCTTGACATTGCTTCAGCATTGGCAATGTTATGACACTGCATCAGGATCTATGTCATGACATTGCATAGGCATTGATAATGGGCATGGGTATTAAAATACTGTCAGCATTGGCAGTGTTATTGGGATTGATGATGTGACATTGACTCAGCAATGATAATGTCATGACATTGCATCAGCACTGATAATGTCATGACATTGTTTTGAAATTGATTACGTCATGACTTTGCATCCGCATTGATATTGTTATGACACCCATCAGTTTTGATAAGATTATGACACTGCATTGGCATTGACAATGTCATGACATTGCATGGAGGCTAATATTGACATGACACTATGTTGACATCGACAATGTCATGACACTACATCAGCATTTATAATGTCATGACACTGCATAAGCATTATTGCATTTTTTGATTAGAAGAAATACAGTATCTATGGTTATGCCACATCCAAAGTTATCTTGTGCTTTTTGTCTCACCTGTGACTAACAGAAGTGAGACATACGAGGGGAGTTCAATAAGTTCGTAGAACTCAGTATTTTTCGATACAATTCAAGATTTCTTTTTTTCATTTTTGTTCAGACGTGTAAACCTTTGTCAGTTGAATGATAACAGCCATTCAGTCAACAGGTATATTTTTTGCTCTTACTTTTTGTTTGAAAACCTATACCCATAGGCAAAAATGGAAAGTCAGAATGTTGAGTTCAGAGCAGTCCTAAAGTTCCTCACTAAGGAGGGTGCAAACGTCAAAGAAATCCATCAGCGCATGGCTGATGTGTATGGTGATAGTATCCCAAAGTTTTCCACAGTGGCAAAGTGGTCAGCAGAATTTAAACGTGGGGAAGACTCCTTAGAAGATGACCCATAGCCAGGTCGCCCTGCTGATGTGATCAGCCAGGAGATGGTTGACCGTGTTGAGAGACTTGTGCTAAACAATCACCGAATCTGCTTCAGAATGTGGTATTTCCAATGGAAGTGTTTACACTATAATCCATGAACATTTTGGCATGTCAAAAGTATCTGCCAGATGGGAACCCAGAAACGTGAACATGCAATATCGTCAGCAAAGGGTGGAGTCCAGAGTTGCACAAGCGGCTGTTCGTGAGTGCAAGTTCGAGCAGTTAAATCACCCGCCAGTCCAGACCTGGCCCCAAGTGATTATTACCTGTTTCGAAATTTGAAGTCCCACTTGCGTGGAACGAGATTTCGGGATGATGATGAGCTCAAGGCTGTAAGAGTCTTGGTTTGGGGACCAAACAGATGACTTTTATTTCAAAGGCATAGACTGCTTAACAGAAAAGTGGGCCTAATGCATTGAAGTAAAGGGGGATTATATTGAAAAATAATGTTGAAACCATCTTCCAATCTGTGAGTTAAACCCCGAGTTCTACAAACTTATTGAACTTCCCTCGTAGGTATATCTTTTCTGGTGCCATTCTTATTGCTGGTAATGTAAACATTTGGTAGAAGTTTCTGGTTTAGCTCTGTTTTGTGACAATGTGGGGACAGGCAAGACACCACATTCCGTGGAATTATGTCCCCGATGGGGGGACATATTGGTTTCAGTGCGGATCCCTTCGGTGTCCAACAGCATCAGTGTCGGTGTCCTTGTTCTTGTATCCTTGGTATCTCTTTAAGCAATGGGTGGAATTTCACCAAACTTGCATGAATATTTCATTGGGATAAGCTTAAGAGCTGTTTGAATTTTTGTGACCTTGATCTCATTTTCAAGGTCACAGGAGGACTTAAATAAGTGTCATGAAAAACGAGATATCTCTTGAGCCATTGGCTTGATTGCCACCAAACTTGCACAGATATACCGTTGGTATAATCCCAAGAGTTTGTGATGTTTTTTTGGTGACCTTGATGCAATTATCAAAGTCAAAAGCCAACTTGCAAATGGTAATTTTTCACTTAAAAAGACAATGGATGGATAATTCTAATATAGTAATGCAGACTAATTATCACAAGTTAATCTTAGAGTAAAGTGCACACAGAAAATCTACTTCCTGATGTTGTCATCGACTTATTTATAAGCTGAGAACAATCACAGGAGCAGGTCACAAGATTTATGTTACAATATACAATCTACTATTCAATTACACAAAAAACAAAACTGACAAAAGAGGAAAGCTCAGATGAATGCAGTTAGCACTTCAAGTTTTACAGATGTATGTTGACTGAAACTAGAATACTATGTAGGTGTGTACTTATAAAATTTTACCAAAAAAACAACAAAAAAACAAAAAACACTTAATTCCTACTGTTTGATCAGACTCATTCAAGGCTACTAGAAAACATTTACCTTTAACATTCAAAATAATGTACACAGATACAGTCATCACCATCATAATATTATTAATATCAGTCCATTTACAGAACAATACCATATCAATCCTAATAAATGCTGCTGCTCTAATAAGTGCCCCCTGCCTCTTTTCCAAAATAATGTTTTTACTGACTTGACAACTTCTGGTCTTTCCATCAGGTTTACAAAGGAGAACAACAGAAATTTCCGTTTACATCTTTGAAGGATGGAGCTCCTCCACATGGGGTCCACTCTTCAAGGAGCAAAGAGGAGCAAGTTCTTTCCTTTTAGGGTCAACCACTATTTTGAAGGAGGCGAAACAAGGAAAATAGTAAAACTGCTTTTTCTGAAAGTATATCCATTCACACTAACACTGCTTATAGTAGAAGTATTTTGGCAGCTGTTGATTTACTTTTCTTAAGGCTCCAAACAACACCCCCACTTCGTAACATGCAACGCCCCCAGGACATTTAATAGGATTAATGCAGTATATTTATATAACTAACATAGGTGTCATATGGTCCAGCATAGGGTCTGGTATGGAGCATATGAAAGATTGTTCTGGTTATGTGGTTGATTGTATCTGTAAATATTTGAAGGTATTGGGTGGTTGTACAATCTTGGTTTCTATTCTAGCAGAAAGACTGGTTTCATCTTTCCAAGACTGCATATTAAAGTACTTTTCTGAATAGAGAAAAAAGAGAATATTAACCAGTCTAGACAATGATTATTTTTATTGCTTATTAAAACTGACAGTTCTGAGTATTGATTTTAGTAAAATTCTCTTTATTCAAGAAAACAGCACCATTCACAATGTCGAGAAAAATGATCAGATTCTCTATTTTAAAGTTCAGACCAGCTATTGCTAAGCATTTATTCCTCCAGAAATTTCTTAAGGTAACAGGAGGATTTTCACTGAAAATCTTATACATTATACCTCTTGAACCAGTTGGTGGATTTTTACCAAATTTGCAAGTATTGTTTGGGAAATCCAAAGAGTTGGATGTCTACAAGTTTATATATTTTTTTTGTTATTATATGGTATTGTAAACTTCCATGTATGTTTGATTTCTAAGATCCAAGGAGAAAATCAGGTTTTGATGACCTTAGCCCCATTTTCAGGTCCACAGTTGGGTGTCCAATATTTCTTTTCACATGCAGTTGGATATTCACCAAACATGCATGAATATTTTGATGACCTTGACCTTTTTAAGTGTCAGAGGAAGACTTAAATGGTTAAGTTAATTTTGCTAAAGATAACAATATCTCTTGAACCAGCAGATGGATTTTCACAGACTTGCTTGCATATATCATTTGGACAAGCCAAAGTGTTGATTAAATTTATAACTTCTTTCAATGTCAACATATCAACACAAGTTTTTAGGGATATGACAGTGGAGAAATGCATTGTTGGGAGAGACAATATGGTTTTCTTTAAAAAAGTCTAGTTTATTTTAGGGTCTGTTTACCTCTTAACCCTTAATGCGCCAAAAAGCAGACGACAAAATTTACGTCTGCAGAATTTCAAAATATTTTTCGTCCAAGCGATATCATATTGAGAATTTGAACACTAGAGGGCAAACAGTGTAGATTCAGATGAGGTGGCTCATGATGAGCCACCTCATCTGAATCTACTCTGTTTGCCAATTCAACAATTTTAATTTTTGGCGCTTGAAGGGTTTAACCCCAGACTCAATTCACTGCCATAACCTCAGCTCCATATTTAAGGCATAATACACTGTTTCTAGTTTCTGATTTTGTAGAATCTGTCCACCTCTAACAACCAGACTTGCTGCAGACCTAGCAGCCTCATATAGCATGATACCCTTTTAAGTTTACTTATATTCAGAATTTGGATTTGAAACATAATCTACACCTACTTTTAAGTTTGAAATTCCCAGTAGATTTGTGTTCAGATCCTGATTTTGTACTGTGGAAAATCAATAGGAGTAAGGGACCGACCATTTGATATTCTGGGGGGGGGGGGGGCTGGTATATTTATCAAAAAAATTCCCTGTCTTTGGATATGCAAGAAAAAAATATCCTGGCTCACAAGGGGGTTCAAAAAGATAATCTGGCCTCAAAAGTAAGAGAAAAAATAACCTGTCTCCACCAATAAAATTAAAAAAAAAATATTGTCTGCAGATAATTCCATTGGAATAGAGTTTTTATAATGTCTCTGGCTTCTGGGGGGCTGCGCCCCCCAGACCCCCATATTTATAGTAATATTTTAATATTATCTACAATTGATTTACACCAGCGGGCCCGCATGTGCATACATTTACAAAAACATCCTATACAACATTCACATACATGTATTACTGATCTGCCACATTACTAAGTCAATGTTTCCACTAAAACTAAATTGCAAAAGAGTCACTAGCTTATGGGAGACAAAACCATTATGGCATAATAAACACTCTAAAAGGCAAAAGTCCTTATATAAAAACCCCTATTTTTATAATCATTCCTAGTTTTTCTCTATTGTTTCCAGTCTTAAAATTGCCATTGAAATTGGGAAATTGCTTTAGCTTCTGGGGGGCTGCGCCCCCCAGACCCCCCTTTCTTAACTTCTTAGCACATAACTTTCAGCCATTTGCTTAATGGCCATTCATGTATAATGTGACTCTATCATGTAAGTAATGTGACTCTATCATGTAAGTATTTATCAAACTTTCTAAAGTACCAATAAGCATGGTTAGGCATATATTGGGATAGAAAAAAAACTTAAATTCTTAATGTTAGCCCTAAAACTTTGCCAAAAGAGCCCTAAATTTTGACCAAAATATCCCTAATTTAAGGCCTAATTTTTTGCCAAACTCATACAGGGATGTTTGTATCTGTACCTTAGATGAAAAGAGTAACATGCTCCAGGCAATGGTTTGCAAAAGCAAGCTAAGCCATGCCCTTGGCCTGGTTAAAGACAGCACCATGTTCTTTTTGTGAGAAAAGAGGTCTAAAAATACTGATGTGGGTAAAATAAAAGGATATTAAGGTCAAGTAAACAAGGATCTGATAGTTCAGCTATAAAATTAAAAAAAAAAATAACCTGTTTGAGTTAGTTTGTAAAAAAAATAAATTAGCTCCCACATGGTGAAAAAAAAAGAAATTGTTTCCAGAGGCCAGTGAAATAAAATGTCCTGTCTCCATCAAGAATACCAGGCCCCCCCCCCAGAATATCAAATGGTCGGTCCCTAACAAGACATATCTACTCTATTTGTTAAGAAATGACAGACAAAATGTAACTGAAGACCCAACCCTCACAGAGGATTAAATACCGTAAAAGTTAAAAGAAAATACCCACTGACCACACAAGGTTGAATCAACCTTGATTCAACTTCACCATGTTGAATCAAGGTTGGTTCAACCTTGTGTGCCTGCAGGGTAGGGACACCTAATAATTACAGTAAACATTCCAGATATGTAGCAGTGTGGTTTTACCAGGCAGAAATGTGGCTAAAAAGGCAGGTGGAATGGCAAACACTGTAGACCCTGATCAAACTCAGGAAAAGGAGCTCTGCTATTTTCAATTTTGTCTCATTTTCAACTTTTAAAGGAAATGAGTTTTAGCTTAGATTCTCTCCTGTAAGAGTAGACCCTTTTTGGAAGGGTTTTGTTGCTCCAAGCTCAGGAAAGCAAAATCACCAAAGTTGTTTCTTTTTGTGAAAATGGAGCAGAAAAAGCTGGAGATATCTATATATCTTATTATATCATGAACTTATAAATTTTGAGATTTCATATTCATAAAGACTATTACATGCACTACACATTTTTATAGCAACTTTTTATTGAAGGATATTAGTCGTGTATGTTCAGCAGTTCTGAGCTTCTTAGTAAACTTTACTTTGTTGGAGCAGTTGGCAAATAAACTTTACTTTGTTGGAGCAGTTGGCAAATAAACTTTACTTTGTTGGAGCAGTTGGCAAATAAACTTTACTTTGTTGGAACAGTTGGCAAATAAACTTTACTTTGTTGGAGCAGTTGGCGAATAAACTTTACTTTGTTGGCACAGTTGGCAAATAAGGAAGTGTTGTACTGTGGATAGTGCTCTAGACTACCAATCGAGGGTTGCAGCTTTGATACCCCACTCCTCCTGTCTTTCTAATGAGACTTTTAAACAGTATCATTAAGTATGATCCTTTAAAGGATGGAGCGTGCCCATATACAGCAGATACTTCAGTTATTTCACTCAGAATACTACCATATTTTTGCAGTGCAAACATTATATACAAGATACAGAGTTGATGATTGATGGATGAAAAATTCCATTATTGATTATAATCTTTCATGAGAGACAATTAATTATCACAGTGTTATGTCCTAGCCTTCTGTGATTAAAGTACAATTAGTGCCACCCATGAAAATTCTAAGCATTGGGACACTTGGGTCCAAGAAAACAGTGCCAACCCAGATCAGACTGCTCCTACAGGAGCAGTCTGATCAGGGTCTCCACTGTTTGCCATTCCATCTGCATCTTTTGGTAGGATTACTTCATTGTGAAAGAAAGCTGTTTCTGTTTTAGGATTCAGTTCTTCAATTCTTTAAGTTCTGGTGTTTCACGTCTCCACGGCCGCATGGACTTGCTTCCTAGTGCCACTGCAAGCCATTTAAGTTTCCAGTGCTTCCTGTAGGGGCTGCAAAAATGGAGGATCTCAGCAAAATGCAAGTCACTCTGAGCCTCCCTGACCGAGTGAGACATGGTGCAGTCTGGATTAACCAAAAGTGGGAGCACTGTAATTTGGGAATTTGGAACATTGGATCTAAATGTGAGCCTGGGTCGATAGAAAACCTGTGCCAATTTGGCTGCAAATCATGATTGGTCTCTCTTGCTCAAGAGCTAAGTGGGTCACAGACATGCGGCTGCTCTCTCTTAGGGCTGCGTTGAGATAGGTGTAACAAGGTGAACATTGATGCTGTTTTAGGATAATTACAATAATTATTTTACATGTTCCAATTAACAAAGTTTTATGGTAAGGCTTTATACAGCAGGTGCTGTAACTTTTATAACAGGATGTTTTTGCGGTAATTACCAGATGATCATCTGTAGACAACTGAACACATTTCAAAGAGAGACAGATGTATATATGGACAAGTGTACAGAAGGCACCTTAATGAGTAATGCAGGATTATCATAATTTTTAGTCTATCTACATGTACACGTATTTTTCAGGTGGAGTTAAAACTACCTATTGAAGTCAAAGCTGGCTATGTTGGTAAGTGTACAATAACCCATGTTGTTGTTCATTAGGTACCATATTAATCCTAATAGACGCTCCTGCTCTAATAAACACACTCTACCTCTTCTCTGAAAATAATGTTTTATGAAATCCTGGTTGAAGCAACTGTACCCTTTTCATTTGTGTCAGTTATCCAAATAGGGTCAATTCTTGATAGACTTTGCTCCTGCAGGGGCAAATTCTTTAAATAAGAGTAGATTTCAGTTTGGAAGGGCTGTGTCCAGGGGAGCAAACAGTAAGTCACATGAGTTGTTCCCCATTCTAAAAATGGTGCAGAAACATGAAGGTATATCTATACACCTAGCATACTGGCAAACTGTACAGACCCAGATCAGACTGCTTCTCTAGGAGCATCTCTTGTGCAATATAAGCTGCTACTAGCAGAATCAGAGATGGGTTATACTCTTCTGGTGCCAACATCTGCATCGTCATTGCATTCAGGGGATTTAATCTTTAATCAAGTTGTCTTGCAACATGTCTATGGGGTCTGCTAAGGGAAGGACAAAATTGCCTGTTAAGACAGGTGACCCCTCTAACACAGGCTTATTTGCATGCACTGTATTTAGGTTTATGGGAAAAACTAGCTGCTGAAGACAGATCATCTCTCAATATAGTTGACCATATAAGCAGGTTTGACTATTTCTTAATGTTTTAATCTATAGGCTACATCAAGATTGACATTCCATGGACAAGTCTGTTCTCAGCCAGTGTTGTGGCTCACCTTGATGATGTCTACATCCTGGCAGGCCCAATCACAGATCGCATGTATGATGCAGAGCGAGAGCGGGCATTACAGAATGCTATCAAGCGTGAAATGTTGGAATCCTTGGAGGCTTCAGCCATCAGTAAAGTGGGTAAGAAAATCCCAGAAATATTATATTGAAATATGATATTGTAATGACTCAAAGATATGGTATCCTGTATACTGTTTTTAGCTCACCTGAAGGAAAGTTCAGGAAGAGCTATTGTTGTCACCCTGGCGTCGGCGTCAGCGTCCGCGTCAGCGTCTGCGTCGGCGTCCGGATTGGATGTTTTGGTTAAAGTTTTTTAAGACCTATATCTCCTTAACCCATGGATGGATTCTTTTGATACTTGCACTTAAGTTAGATATTGGTCCAAAGTTTAACAGGGTACCACCCCACCCCATTCCGTGACCTTAATGTCAAGGTCATGGACTTAGAAAATTGGGATTTTTTTTGGACTGGATGTTTTGGTTAAAGTTTTATAAAGCCCAATATCTCCTTAACCCATTGATGGATTCTCTTGATTTTTGCCCTGTAGTTAGATATTGGTCTGAAGTTTTCCAAGGCACCACCTCCATCCCCCTCAGTGACCTTGATGTCAAGGTCATGGACTTAGAAAATTGTCTTTTTATTTATTGGATGTTTTGGTTAAAGTTTTTTAAAGACACATATCTCCTGAACCCATAGATGAATTCTATTTATATTTGCACTGTAGTTAGATATTAGTCCAAAGTTTTACAGAATACTACCCCAACCCTGCTCAGTGACCTTGATGTCAAGGTCAGGGACTTAGGAAATTTGGTCTTTATCAAAGTTTTCTAATTTCATACTGATTCATAATGCTTGGCAGAGATTTGAACTGATGTTAGACACTTTTTAGAGTTTTTACAAAACACTATATACTTACACCACTGGATGACCTTGAAGTCAAGGTCAGTGACTTTGAATTTTGTCTTAAAGATTTTGGTTAAAGTTTTATATTTATAAAGACATAATTTCACAGTGCCACGATGGACTCATTTGATACTACTTGGACTAATGTTAGATAATGGTTCAAGGTTTATATACACCCTAGCTTCCCCCTCCCGCTACCCCTTAGTTCTTTGACCTCAACCCCCCACCCTCCAACCCCACCCCCACCCACCCCTTAGTAGTTCTTTGACCTCAAGCTCATGGACTTTGAAATTTCATGTGGATTTTTTTTTATTTTAATTTTATTCAAAGACTTATTTTAAGACAGCTTTTGTTTATAAATGTGTTGTCATTGTGGACATGCTTGCCTGAAGTTTTATGCATAGCAGTCCACACCACCATAGCGACTGTGTGATGGGCAAGCACCTATTCAGGCAAGCTATGCTGTCAGGCGACAGCTCTTGTTCATATTGAACTACTGTATTCTGTTATATGGAGTATAAAATATTTTTAATTTTGAAAACCTTAATAATATAACATAGGTCAGCAGCATATATTTTTCATTCAACATTTGATAATTTCAAATATCTTGAATAGTGGTTGCCTCGACTTTGGACAGAGACATAAATGCATAATTTTACTTGTGAGGACATTATCTTCTGACAGCAGCTGACTGTTATGTTGATTTCAGCTGCAACACAACAAAACCAAGAAAGTGGCATGTGCGCCCAGCAAAGACCAAGATCAGCCTGGGCATCTGTCCAGTCTGATCAGAGTCTTAGCTGTCCGCATGGAGCTAGCTTAAGCCCTTAGCTTTCCTTTCAGTGCACAGCAAAGACTTTGATCAAACTGGGTGGCTGCCCAGGCTGATCTGAGTCTTCGCTGGGTGAACATGCCTCTTTGTTGGTTTTCTGGTGTCATGGCTCAATTGCTATCCCCTGTACTTAGTCTTTGTTTTCTGGTTTCCAGCAGATTCAGCAGAAGAAGATCCAGGATTCTTTGAGAAACTCTATACTTATGTCATCAACAACATTCAGGTGCGTTAAAATTTGTAGAAGATGTTCAATATGGTCAACTTTCTAAACGTTTGACTGCTTTATCCCTTATTGTTGGCATCTAAAACTTTTCTATCCAGTATTTGTTCTGATGTGAGGTACAACACATTAGGGGATAACTGTCTTGAAAATTGTCATTTGAGGAGGTAAATCATCGGTTTTATGGTCGGAAATTTCGTTTTTTGGCGACGCGACCATAAAATTGATGATTTACCTTCCCAAATGACAAATTTCAAGATCGTTATCCCCTTTCTAATGCACTTTTCCACATTTTCACCTTTCATAATGTATTATTTTGCACCCATTTCAAGCACCTTCAGCAACATAAAACCAAACGTCAGCCAGTGAGATGCGACGTTACTTAATGACGTTGGGTTTGCGACAGTAGATCCCAGAATATACTGTCGCAAATGTTTGACGTTATCCAATCAGACGTCGCATTATATATTTGTAAGTGCATTAGAATGTTTTTTATGGTTATATAAGAAAAAAGCAGCAACAAAAAACTTAGCCTTATCTGAACTGTGACCATTTGAAAAATTGCAGAATTTATACTTGACATCACAGAAATCAGAAGTGGGTAGCACTTTGTATCGTTTTGACTGTCTTTGACATTCAATTTGGATTGTAATTGAGTGTCTTAATGTAAATGGGTACTCTGTCATGGTTTGGTGGCCATTTTTGCATGAAAGACAAGCATAGCTGACTAGACTGGTTGATGAGTTTCTTCCCAATAGGGCTACTCTTATTACAAAGAATTTTCTCTCTTGATGAGCAAATTATTTCCTTTAAGAATTAACGGTATTAACCCTTACCCTATAAGAGGGGAAACAACTTTTTTCATGTCAGAGTGACCTCTCCTTGCAGTGCATCTGTACAGCTTAAGTTTACCATACACAGGTGGCAAATCATTTTAATCCCGTTCCAGAGTTAAAAAAAAAAGTATTGTTATATCTCTTCAGGTTACCATTGGTAATGTCCATGTGAGGTATGAGGATATGGTGACCAATCCTGATCATCCATTTGCCTGTGGTTTAATGCTCAAACATATCTCTGGTTACACAACAAATTCCAAATGGCAGCCCTCCCAGTTGGACAGCTCTGCTAGTGTGATATATAAGGTACGTGTGGAGGCACAGAATAGCAAGGTGAAATTTGTATTAAAGCTTATTGCTTCATGATAAAGAAATGTTACTACTTTTGGTTGAAGTATTGTTGACTGGGTTAGGTATAAGTGTTAAGCCACTTGCTGTGCCAATAAGGGCTGAGACAAAAAGGCTTGAATTATGAACTGTGCAGAAAAAAAATAAAGAAGAACAATTTGATTTGGATATGTTTCAGAAGTGGAGATTTTAGCATGCTTTCTGAGATTTATAAGACACCACATTTAAACACATTAAAAAAGGCAACCTACAGCTCTGCCAGAACTACAGAACCATCAGCCTCATCAGTCACTCAAGCAAAGTCATGCTGAAAGTCATCTTGAACAGGCTTAAACCACAAGCCAAGGAGATAATCGCTGAGGAACAGGCTTGGTTCCAAGCAGGAAGGAGCACCACAGAACAAATCTTCAACCTTAGAATCCTGTGTGAAAAGTATCTCCAACATCAGCAGAATCTGTACCATGTCTTCATTGATTTCAAAAACACCTTTGACAGGGCATGGCATGTAGCCTTATGGGCCACCATGCGGAAGTACAATATCAGTGCAAATCTAGTTCGCACCATTGAGCAGCTATACGACAAGGTTACAAGTGCAGTCCTGATAAATGGCAGCACAGGAGAATGGTTCAGAACAACAGTTGGAGTAAGACAAGGATGTCTTCTGTCACCCACCCTCTTCAGCATTTTTCTCGAACGGATCATGTCTGATGCTCTGGAAGAACATGAAGGAAAGGTTAGCATAGGTGGCAGAAACATTACCAATCTGCGGTTTGCCGATGACATAGATGCTCTAGCTGAGGAAGAGCAGGAACTGGAAGCTCTAGTTGAAAGTCTCGACCAAACCTGCACAAGGTATAAGATGGAGATAGGTGCTGAGAAGACCAAACTGATGACGAACAGCGCAGACGGCATCCAGAGGGAGATCAAGGTAAAAGGGCAGAAGCTGGGTACCGTAAGCAGCTTCAAATACCTTGGAGCAATTGTCTCAGATGATGGCTCAAAACAGGAGGTTCTCTCAAGGATTGCACAAGCCACTTCAGCTCTTACCAAGCTGAAACCAATTTGGAGAGATAACAGTATATCTCTTGGATCAAAGGTGAAACTTATGGGCTCCCTTGTCATTTCCATATTTCTGTACGCCTGTGAATCATGGACCTTGACAGCAGAGTTAGAGAAAAGAACGCAGGCCTTTGAGATGAGATGCTACCGAAGGTTACTGAACATTTCGTACAAGGACCATATAACCAATGAGGAGGTTCGCGGGAAGATCCAAGCAGCCATTGGAGAATATGATGAACTCCTTACGCTGGTCAAGAAACGGAAACTAAGGTGGTTTGGCCACGTCTCAAGGTCTTCTGGTTTAGCAAAGGCAATTCTTCAGGGCACAGTGAAAGGAAAAAGAAGAAGAGGTAGACAGAAGAAGAGGTGGGAAGACAATATCAGGGAGTGGACAGGAATGGATTTTGCCAGCTCAACTAGGGCAGCTGAAGACAGGACAAGGTGGAAAGGGATTTTTTTGAAGTCATCTGTGGTGCCCCAACGACCTTGTAAGGTTATGGGATAGAATAGAAAATAGAAACATTTAAACATTAAAGTGCTCCCCCCTCCCCACACCCCACAAAAGAAAAAAAAATACATCTACAAAATAGTATAAAAAATGTCTCAAGATATATCATATTAAGCAGACAAAATTTAAATCTATAGAATACTAAAAAAATGTTTCAAGATTTATCATTGAGAATTCAGAGACTAGAAGGCAAACAGTGTAGATCCAGATGAGCCACTTCATCTGGATCTGCACTGTTTGCTAATTCAAGTATTTTTGTTTATGGCACTTTAGTGTTAGGTGTTCTAATGTTTGTGTTAGGTGTTCTAATGTTTGAGAATGTATGTGTCTCAGCTTTGTAATAACCTTGACCTTCACTATTGTAGCTGCTGGAGATGAGTGAGTTGTCTTTCTACTGGAATCCTTACATACCAGAACAGCATTTACTGAGGTCAAGGTTGAATACTGATGGCTGGAGGGTAAGAACTTAGTGATATTATGTCTTTTTGGATGAGTTTAGGATTACATACCAACATCTAGAAGATCATATATCAGTAATCTTTACCTAATAAAATAGTTTGCAACTTTGTTTAATGGTTACTTGGCTACTGTAGGGAAGGTCAAGGTAAAATGCAGATGGCAGGACTCAGCCTAGAGTTTTAGTCAGGAAGAAGCTTTGCGACACTTTTGAGATCTCAGAGAGAAGGTGTTGTCCAAGTTTTAGATTTTCCTTTATCTTCTTTGCATTTAAACTGCATTCAGAGCTCAAACTCATTAAGAAGACAGCTAGTCTATCCAGTCTTTTTCTCCACAAACTGCCCCTTTAGGCTAAACCCTGGCTTGAGGCTGAGAAATTTGAGATATATTATCCCTTTTGCTGAGGTCTATGTTAAACTAGGAAGAGGGTAATAACTTCTGAATATTTTCACTTACTTACTCTAGTCAGTTTTTCCTTCCCCTACCTTCTCAAACCTGGAGCTGTGTCCCTTCATCTAAAAAAAAATATGAGCAGTAAAACAACAAAACCAACAAAGTGGCATGTGCACCCAGCAAAGATTCAGACCTGCCTGGCCATGTGCCAAAACTGATCAGGGTCTTCGCTGTTGGCATGGAGGTATCTTAGACCCTTAGCCACCATTTAAGCACAAGCAAAGATGCTGATCAGACTGGATGGATGCCCAGGTTGATCTGAACTTTGCTTGGCGCACATGCCACTTTATTGGTTTTGTCGTGTTCTGGCTCACGTCTTAATACAGTCTGAATGAACTAAGGAAGTCTTGTTCAATCCAAGATTGAAATTATCAATTTTTCAAGTGGATGAAGGAACACTTAATTATCTTTTCCTTTTCAGAACCTATTAAAGCAATCTATAACAACACACAGGATATTTGAAGAAGATTTTGATTTTGGTAAGTTTAATTGGGTTCTACTCCTACTGACAAGGTTACTGTAAAGTGGGACTTTGTAGTAAGATTTAGTTGCAGCATGTTGGCCTTTTAAGCATTACTTAATATTTAAATGATAATGGGATAAATATCTTTTGAATGAAAATAAGAAAATGAAAGTTCATTATTTTTGCCTCGATAACTTTCTTTCCATGTAGTCTATATATCATTTAGTTTAAGTCTGTTTCAATAATCTAGTACTATATATCATTTAATGTTATCCAATGTTATACTCTTTAGCTCACCTGTGAAAAATTTAGTTGAACCCTTAATACACTGGCCCATTAGAACAGATTTGACTGTAAAATGAAACAGTAACTAAAAGCTTACCAGCATTGCCTTTATTAATCCAAAGAAATACATTTTGACTTTAGTATCTCAAACACTGATACCTCATTGTAGCTTCTTATGTGAAAGTAAATTAATGTAAAGTTTGGCCCCATTTCCTAAATCTTATAATTCAGAACCTGAACAAACTACTGATATCTGAAAGTAAATTTTGTAAGATAGAGTCAGTTGTATTATGAAAATTGCAAATTTAAAATTTCAGGAATATTTTCAGTAACATAAATACAGGTAAACATTGATGAAAATTTTGCTATTTTCAGTAACTGAATATGTATATATAAATTATACTAAATAAATGTACCATATGAATTTTATCTGTTGGCATTTTAATTCTCATGGGCAGTTCTTCTGATATTTTAGTGATTGAGCCAGTATCAGCAGAGACAAGACTTATCATCAGTAAAGACAACAACACGACCATGCCAAAATTCTTTGCTGATGTCACCTTGCAGGAGATAGAGATTCTATTGTCAAGACAACAGGTAAAGTGTAGTTAAATCACGGATTGTTTAGAAGGTCATGTATTTGAATTGTCAAGACAGCAGAAACTGTTGTCCAGATAATGCCATTAGTGGCGATACCACGAAACCACAAAATGGCATGTGTACCCAGCAAAGGCTTAGATCAGCTTGGGATTCCGCCCAGCTGCTCAGAGTCTTCGCTGTGTACTTAATGACTTGATGAGTAGCTGAGGGTCTAATCTAGCTTTGTGTGGATAGGAAAGGCTCTGATCAGATTGGGAGGATACCCAGACTTATCTGAGTCTTTGCTGGGGGGGTGGGGGGCACATGCCACTTTGATGGTCTCAGCTTTATTCATACTTAAATATAAACCTTTCAGACCCTAAAATCGTGCATTTTAACAAGTTGTACTTTTAAAGTCAATGCAAGAAAAAGTAATGCATGCAAGAAAAATATTTACTACGTGTATGGGTGTGAGAAGGGACTAAAAAAACGTCCCTTTGGATTACCGTAGGATATCACTTGGCAAGTCTCCCAATTCTGAACAGTGACTCTCTCAAGATGAATTCTAGCACAACAGACAAGAAAATCCACAGCTTTAAGCAGTGCTGGAAAATGTGATGTGGCACCATTATCCAGTCTATGGGTTTATTAAAAAAGGGGAAATATCACTTGTTGTCAATTTATTGGTCATATAAGAGGTTGGTCATGTATCCTCATCATGAAATGAGCTTGATTGTACATACTATGACATCACAAAATCTTCAAAATGACATCAGTTTTGGCCATGCTGGATGTTGATATGAAGAATCAGACATCAGCCTCTGATAGTGTCAGCTTCTTTCAAAACTAAATGCAGCCTCTTATACACATGCAATTTAACATGTTCTTAATTTAAAGGTGTCAAACATATAAAGTATCCATCATGGATGTTAGGTGCTGATTAAAATATCTGTCCTTTATGATGTCAGCACTACTGACTAGCTGCAAAGTCTACTATGCATTTAGCATGGTATGCCATACATACAATCACCAGTGCACTAGCAAGTGAAAATGAGATAACCAACAGAAAATTTTTATCATGTAATTAAGTTCTATTCAAATTAAGTTATTCTCAAGTCAATTAATTTTGTACATACTTTTACCTTTGTTTTAGTTCTTAAATGTTCTGAGCCTCCAAGATTCGTTCAACCTGATGGCTGTGAATCAGCGTTACAGGAAATACCATCCCAACGTTCCATTGAAGATCAGCCCCAGGTCCTGGTGGATGTATGCCTATACTGCTGTGGTGGAAGAGAGAATACGGCCATACTCCTGGGAGAGAATTAAAGAACACAGGTGACAAGTTTTCCACCATTTTTGTCTTGCCTAAGTTTGCAGTAGCAAACATAGATATTGCTTTTCTCGGTGAACTTTTGTTGAGTTCTCTCATTTAAGCTCTGGAAGTAGTATGTATATACACACCTTTGTGTGAAAATGTGAGACCCAACATTCCACATAATTCTTGTATCAAAGGGAATTAGGCTGAAAGAAAAGAATTTGCTCCCTACTTTAAAGGAGGTTACCCGTAAAGGACAGAATTGATGAATACGCCATCAAAACACATCATATTTGCCTCCAGAAGGGAGGCAAATATGATGTGTTTTGGTGATGTATTCATATACTTTTGGAGGCAAATATGATGTGTTTTGGTGATGTATTCATATACTTTTGGAGGCAAATATATGATGTGTTTTGGTGGTGTATTCATATACCTTGAGCAAAACAGTATAAAACCCCACAACAATAAAATCCCACATATATTCATTCCCTTGATTTTTCTGGGAAATATCTTTATGAGAATAGGAAAGACAAAACATGACAAAAAATAATGATTATGAAATAAAACAAACTCATTCACACACACACACACACACACACACTAAAAAGAAATAATATTTTACCATGATTTTGTATTCTTTTTCGATGTTATAAACATTTTCAGAACAAAGTACCGGAAGTATAAAGAACTGTATAAGAAGAGTCTGAAGCTGTCAGCTGACCATGAGTCAATGAAATCTAAGTTGAGGGAGCTGGAGGAAGGCCTGGATGTCTGTAATATTGTCATAGCCAGGGAACAGGCTAAAGCTGAGGTCAGTTATGTTCTCAGATAGCTTTACAAATAAGCATTTTTTATATGCTTGAAAGAACTTTGTTCGGATATGGATGTGTATGGGTATACGTTTAACACAGATTTTAAAGTAAATGAAAATTGACTTTAGCTCCAGTTAGATTTTTCACCTAATCTCTTCAAAACAAGAAAAGGTGAAGAGACTAATCCAGTCAGATGTGATAAAGACTGAGTATATTGTACAGTTTTAGCATCCTGTTTTACATTTTGAATACAAAATTTAGTCCTTGTTTTACTATATCTCCATCTTGTGTTTACAGCATGCCCCTGGGAAGAAAGTTAACAAAGTGAAAGAAGGGTTGGTGTCACATGATTTTGCTTTAGTCCTTGCTCTTTGTTTTATCATACTCTGCGTGTATTTAGAGTATGCCCCTGAGAAGATGATGTCAAAGCCAAAAGAGAAGAAGGGCTGAGTGGACAGATGGTTCGGCTACAGTGCTTGTTTTACTTAATATCATTTTCTCCTTGTGTTTACAATAAGCCAAAAAAGAAGAAGGTAACAAAGCCAAAAGAGTTGGTGGGACTCATGGTTTGGCTCCAGTCCTTGGTTAACTTTATCATTTTCTGCTTGTATTTACAGTATGCCCCTGAGAAGAAGGTAACAAAGCCAAAAGAGGAGAAGGGTTGGGGGACAGATGGTTTGGCTCCAGTCCTTGGTTAACTTTATCATTTTCTGCTTGTTATACCCCGCCACCCCTTGTTATAGTGGCGGGGTATTATGTTTTCCCGCTGGCTGTCCGTGTGTCCGTCCGTCTGGTCGTCCGTCCGTGAGCACGTCGTTTCCGTTCGATAACTTGAGTATTTATTAACGGATTTTATTCATACATGGCATGTGCATTGGTCTTGGGAAGATCTCGGTTAGGATTGTTAATGGGCAAATTTCGATGTCTTCTTATGGAGTTATTGCCCTTTTCATGGTCTTAAAAACAGTTTTTGGTCTGTTGTTCTTTTACACTTTGAAATATCTTGATGAAATTTCGCAGAAATGATCGAAGTAACATAAGCTTTCAGTTATAAGCAGAATTTTGTCCACCTGGATTATCTGCCCCTGCCCTAGGGCTATATACATGTATGAAATAATGAAAAAAAATGTATAAAATTAGAGTCGAAAGGGATTTTTCTGAAACTTGTAACAAATTATCATATTGATATAAGCTTTATGTCTTGATCAAAATTTTGTCCCCCAGTGGTTATCTGCCCCTGACACATGCTGTATACATGTATGAAATCATGAAAAAATCAATATAAAATCAGATTTTCGGTATATCTTGATGAAATTTCATAGAAATGATTAAAATAACATAAGCTTTCTGTAACAAGTAGTATTAAGTCCACATAGGTTAGCTGCCCCTGCCCCAGAGCTATATACATGTATAAAATTATGAAAAAATTCTGTTCATGAGGTTCATGTCATGATAAAAAAAAATGTATAAAAGATAGAAGACGGGGTATTGGTTTGCAGTGGCGGGGTATTACGCAGTCGTTTACGATGCTTTTATATTTACAGTATGCCCCTGAGAAGAAGGTAACAAAGCCAAAAGAGGAGAAGGGTTGGGGGACAGATGGTTTGGCTCCAGTCCTTGGTTAACTTTATCATTTTCTGCTTGTATTTACAGTATGCCCCTGAGAAGAAGGTAACAAAGCCAAAAGAGGAGAAGGGTTGGTGGGACTCATGGTTTGGCTCCAGTCCTTGGTTAACTTTATCATTTTCTGCTTGTATTTACAGTATGCCCCTGAGAAGAAGGTAACAAAGCCAAAAGAGGAGAAGGGTTGGTGGGACAGATGGTTTGGCTCCAGTGATGATGAGGAAGAAGAAGTTGAAGTGGAAATTCAGGAAGAAAAAGGTACACTATTTACCTAATATATTCAAGGACTCTTACATGTTAAGTTTTACTGAGAATTTGTCTCACATACTGAGGGGTCACAGTTAATGTTTTCAAGGAAAAATAAAAGAAATTATCTCATAGCTATCATAAGAGTTTACTGAAGAGCTCAGAACATTTAGTTAAAACAATATTTTATTTCCATATACATATACAGTAGTACAATACATGAAATGTTTGGGATTAGGCAGCAGGCTAGAGCTTATAGACCCCTTCTCCCAAAACATCAAATATCAGAAATAATTTGGAGAGCATTGATCTCTGATATCAAAAATCTATGACCAACAAAAGGTTTAGCGATCATTTAGTACAAACGCAGCATAGTGGTATTTGTTTGACATTTAATATTTTGTTCCTCGCTCTTTTACCTCATGCTCTTAAAATTTGTTTGTCAATTTCAGACTGGTTGTCACGACTGACACCTGAGGAAAAAGCTGATCTCTACAAAGGGATTGGATATGACAAAAATGCAAACATAGCAAAACTTCCCAAAGAGGTGAGTGTGAGACTTAATGAGTATATGAAGCCTTTGACAGACATCTTAGTGCAAATAACCAGACTAAAGTCATATAAGCGGTCACATCAGTAAATTGGTGAAATAGACTTGGTGATTGTACTCTGTCCTCCACACAGCTTACTTTATGAGCCGTGACACGAGAAAACCAACAAAGAGGCATGTACACCCAATGAAGACTCAGATCAGCCTGGGCATCTGCTCTATGCGGACAGCAAAGAATCGAATCAGACTGGAAGGATGCCTAGGCTAAATTGAGTCTTCACTTAGCACACATGCCACTTCATTGGTTTTGTCATGTCACGACTCAGATAGACTGTTTGTTTGTTCTCTGTCTTCCACACAGCTTACTATATCTGCCTGCCATATATATTTGGCTAGAAGACAGTTTTTTCTCACCCCTTTAGACAAGAATAACCCTTTCTAGAGGTGTCTGAGATTTTTCTGTCTCAGCCTGCTATCTCATCCTAGGCTCAGAAAGCTGTCCCAAAATGTCAATTATTGCTATATAGTACAGCCCAATTAATTACACTTAAATTCAACAAATCAACTTGCTGCTACCTGTCATGTAAATTACATGCAAAATAAAATTGACAGCTAATGATGTGCATGATGTGTCACTGTAGATTTCTGATTAGCTTTTGGTCGTGCAAAATGCATGCTTAAGTTGAAAATAACACACATGTCAGAAGTATTAATAGAAGATTAGCTTGAAGTTCATAGGAATGGCTTCAACAAAAAGTTCAGGTACTCAATAAATATTCTGTTCTATAAAATAAAATGGGTGAGAAAAATAATGATGGGGTTGAGGGCTGGAAAAGCCAATCTCAGGCTCGTTTTCAGATTATTTAAGTGTTATGCTCGTCAAGCCTTGCATAAGACTTAATATCAATTCTCTGTAAGAATCAGAAAACGTTGGCCACGCTATGTCTGGGATTTTAGTAATTTTTTGTCTACATATCAGGTTTGATGCAAAACCACCATAAACGGCGTTGAAATCTTCATTTTACGTTTCGTTGCCATGGAAACGGAGAATGTTTGTTCTGGGAGGAAGGCAGAAAAATTGAACATAAAAAATTAGAAAATTGGCAAAATTGTTTGTTATTTTTCCGTCTCCACAGAAACTTTTTGGAAAAGAAATGTTTTTAACATCAAAGCACTAAGTTGGCATAGCACAAGGATATAAAGTTGGTGACAAAATTTTGCATAGGTTTCTTACACTAAGGGCCCAAAAAAGGGGAAAATTGGCATTTTATCAAATTTGTGAAAAATGCAATATTACACTTTTTCGGTGGAGTTTTTGGACAGTTTAACAGAAGATGTCCAGACAAAGACTAGTACGGTCATAAAGAACAATATATGCAAATGTAAAATATAAAAAAAACTGGATGGAGAAATTCAAATCAAAAGGTCAAGGTCAATGTTAAAATAGCTAAAAAAAATGCTATTTTAATGCCTTTTTTTCGACATTTATTGGTATAAATATCATTTTTTATGTTTTAAAGGCGGTTTTAAAGCGCAAAGAACTATTATACATAATAAATCTGATCATTGCAGCAACACTAGTTTATCCAGAAGCAACAAGGTTTCAAGGTCAGAAATTTTTAATAAATAACATGTTTTACATGAAAATTATAGAAATTTTTAATAAATAACATGTTTTACATGAAAATTATAGTCTTTTCCTCCTTCGATAAGGTATGCAATTATAGCAAACAGTCTAGATACAATTTACAGTAACCTTGCTTCAATTTCTGACATAATTCAGGTTGAAGGAAATTGCAGTGCCAAGGTCAAGGTCACAAATATCCACGAAATCATGGCTCAAATGAACTCTGTATCATGTATTATGATCATTTAGAAACTCTGACAATTCTTGATTTCATTTTAATTGGTCATGCATAAACTGCATTTAATGTTATGATACATCATCTGAATCAGGGGGACCATTCAAGGTCAAGGTCACTTATATTCAGTACTTAGGAATTTTTGTCGATTATCAGCAAATTTCTAGGCTTTATCAATGTTTGCTTAAGTTTGCTGGGTTGACAATCAATTTAATGTTTGCGAATAGTTTATACCATTCATACCATTCATACTGAATGATTCATTGAGGCCAAGGTCATCAGAAATCAAGAGATTCCTGTGTCTACAAGTCATATCATATAAGATAGCTACATGAGTAATCGTCAGACTGGAAATAACGAAATGTTGACATGCATGTATTTTTTCTAATCCAGCATGGCAGTTAGAGGGCAAAAGAAGTAACCTGTGGGAATTAACTCTTTAAAGGATCTCTGTAATTCCTGTTTTAAACATTCTGATACACTTTTTGAAAAGCCGGTAGTTGATGACTTAATAAATCTGAAGTTGTTTTCCCTTAAAGCTCTTGTTTTTGAGAAAGCAGTGCGCCAAAATATGATTTGTGTCCGCATGTGCTGTTTGTTCAGGCGTACTTGTCCAATTGCTTAGAGCTTATACATACATCTTGCTAGTCTTAGGTAGGGTTTACTGAAATACTCAGGGTATATGCCAAGTTTCAGGCATGTTGAATGGCAAGTTTCTTGCTCACCAGATTGATGTGTCCACTGTAGATTTCAATGCTGTTAGTATTATAGTGCAACTTTCCTTAAAATGTTTTCATGTTCATAATTGTTTTCTTGTTTGTGACTTGTATCCCGGCTAGGGGTTTTGGTCAAAATAAAAAAACTCTCAAACTCTCAAACTCTCTGTCTTGGCCTGATTTTGAGTAAAATAGTGATCATCAATAGAAATGATTATTTTGAGACGAGTATGCGCTTCCTGCAATCACAGGCGTTCGGTACATTGCAAGTTAGAGGGAGTCAGGACATAAAGATATATCTTTATATCCTGACCCCCTCTAACTTGCAATATACCGAACGCCTGTGCCTGCAATATATGTGCATTCTTTCCCAAGATTCTGAAAACCACATCTCAAGATTCACGCAAGGGATATGCCTCACCAGTTTACTATACTTCATAGCCAATAAGTTATTGCAAGTGGTTTCAAATTTCAAGTACTTGGGACTTATTAATGTATAAAATTGATTTTCCATTAGCTAGATATATAGTCAAATGAATTGCAGTGAATGAGTGATGTTGGCATTGTTAGACAGTTTTGTGGATTAGCATGACAGTTAATGTGGTTACATGTAGAAATGTAACATAAGTATATGGTGGCCAATTATGTCATATTGGTACACCTCTATGTTTTTCTACCATGTTTACAAAGGGGCACAACTTTTTTGACTTCCAGTTTGCTTTGAGACTAGCATGTCCCTTCCAAAGTGGGTCTGCTCTTGAAGGAAAGAGGAGCAATCCTTTTGAAGTTGACCTCCTTTGAGAAAGGAATCAAAAACGAAAATGGCAGAGTTGCTTCCAGTTAAAGTGTACTCACCACCATTAAGGGGGGTACCTATAAGGCCCTTTTTCAGCCCAAGAGCAAAATGTTTTATTTTCAGCTGATGATTAGCCTAAAGTGTCCGCTATACGGAATAAATAGTGGTTAAGCTCCGTAAGCATTACTTTTGGAAAAATGGAGTTATTAAAGTGGGTGGGGTAAATCAGCATGGACCAGGGGAGTCATATTATAAGCTATATTTCTCCTTCAAATTTAATGGTATTCATATATATCTTCCTTTATAAGTTAAAATAATGTCTGAGGTGATATCTTTTCTCAATTTCTACCTTTCAAAGTAAGATCTTATGTCTGCAGAATTTCATTTAGTGACACTGTCAATTTTCAGTAAGTTTGGTACTTTGAATTCAATATATTTTACCATATGACTTCTTACCAAACTAACGTGGGTTCACCGATGGGAGAGTGCAAACTGTTGATTAAATTTTGGTGACCTTGACCTTTGGTTCAAGGTCACAGTAAGACTTATAATGTCAATTTTAAGTGAAGGTTTGACCATTGTCTACACATTAGCTCCTGAATTGATATGAAATCATGACCAAGGTGGCCAAAATAAGCACTATGAAGAGTTAGAGCACTGGTTATGATAAAATGGCCATGACATCATTTTCAAGGTCAAGGTCAAGGTTAAAATAGACAGAGTTTAATCAAAGATCTCACAAAGCTATACAGAAATTTAAGAATTATGTATGTTTCTATTTGTAAATCAATGCTTAATATGCATATAATGACCTTGACCTTGATCTGAAGGTCACCAATACATTCAGAAGTTCAGTATTTCACAATAGACTTTTCTTTAACCTTTAAGTATAACCCAGTTCTGTTTCATTATGTCTGGCTAATGTTGACCTTCAGACCAAGGTCAAGGTCATTCTGTGCACATTAAACATTGATTTTCAAATGAAAACTCTCAGCTTTGGAACATTTCTGCTGACTGATTGTGTGAAATCTATGATGAAACTCTGTTTAGTCTAACCTTGACCTTGAAGATGATTTTATGGCCATTTAATCATAACTAGTGCTCTAACTCTTCATAATGTTTAACTTAGGCCACTTTGGTCATGGTTTCATATCAATTCAGGAGCTAATGTGAAAACAATGGTCAAAACTTGACTAAAATCGACATAGTAAGTCTTACTGTGACCTTGAAACAAAGGTCAAGGTCACCAAAATTTAATCAACGATTTGCACTTTCCCAACGGTGAACCAATGTTAGTTTGGTAAGAAGTCATCCATTGGTTCTAGAGATATGGTAGAATATACTGAATTCATTTGATGATGTACAGAATGTGAAATTTTGAAATTATGCAAATACGTTATTTAAAAAAACAAGGAGAGGAAAAAAAAAACAGAAGAAAAAAAATGGAATGGGTGTAGGGGAGGAGGAGCCCATTGAAAAAAAAAAAAAAAAAACTTATAAAAGGAGATACATGTACATATGAATGCCTTTAAATTTGAAGGAGAAACATTGCTTATAATAAGACTCCGCTGGTTCATGCTGAATTGCCCCACCCACTTTAATAACCCCATTATTCCAAAAGTAGTGCTTACGGAGCTTAACCACTATTGATTCAGTATAGCGGACACTGAAGGCTAATCATCAGCTGAAAATAAAACATTTTGCTCTTGGACAGAAAAGGTCTTATAGCCCCCCCCCCCCCCCCCTTTATTCGAGAAGGCACAGTTAGACTACCTATGCTGTATTGTCAGTTCTGGATTCGAAGTATACCATAGCAGTAGTTTCTCTTTTGAGGTGAATAATCTTCTATTAAAAAAACTGGATATTCCATCAGAATAATTTTAACTAGATCATTATTTGGATATTATTAGTGTATGGTTGTCCTGTACATGTATATATGCTTTCACATTCATTTTCATCATCTGCATTAAATATTTGGGCTTATTGGGCCTTTATAGCAGTTGTTTCTCACTCCTGATTTTACATCATTAGGTTGTAGGTGATTATCCAGTACCACTCATATTTCATAATGTCAGAGATCTGCTCTAATGCCACAGTGCTGATTTTAGACAAATTTTATGTGGAGCCTCCATGGATCACTTTTTCAACTTGGAACTTTGATGATCTTGATCTTGAGCTTCATATTTATAGTTTTCCATCTGTTCTATGATTTATTTCTTTAAATGATATAGGACTAGTCAAATATAGCAAAGTTTTTTTTATTATATTCAGTTACTGTTTTCAAACGTTACAAACTAGGAGAAAATCCTTTTTTTAACAATCATTTAATTTGAGTTTTAATGATTTTGACCTTGACCTTCATATTCAAATTGCTTCATCTGTTTAATTTTAGTAAATGATAAATGACTCTCCTCAAACTTGGC
The DNA here is from genome assembly GCA_963989385.1 of Ctena decussata. Lineage (NCBI taxonomy): Eukaryota > Metazoa > Mollusca > Bivalvia > Lucinida > Lucinidae > Ctena > Ctena decussata. Next base: position 99,637,943 of record OZ022502.1, on the reverse strand, counting down.
AATATTATTTCTTAAATTTACAAAAAAAAATGGTACAATGTGTAAAAAGATTCTGCTTTTTTTTCACACACTATGAAACGAAGTTTTGCTGTGCTTGCCCTTGACCATCATTTTAAGCTTTTCTATCTGTGTTATGATTTATTTCATTTAATGATATATGACTCTTACTGACGCTTTGATGATCTTGACCTTGACAGTCAAATTTAAATATCTGCATCTACTTTGTGTTTTATTTCATTAATGGATATATAACACTTTGCACATATAAACTTTTACAAAGTTTGGTACATTGTATAAGATATTCGGGCGTTTCAACATTTTAAAAAGAAATAAGTGATTTTGACCTTGGCCTCCATATTTAAACTCCTTCATCTGTTTTACAAGGGTTGATCCAGAAGTAATGTCACTGTGTCCATTGCGCGCTTATCTATCGTTGCATTATTACAAAAATTATATCAATCTGCACTGTAATTCAGTTCTGATTTACAGAATAATTATAAAGGTGGAATCTTTTTCCGTTCCAATTATATAGACGTTCAAAGTATGCCACCGATGCCATCGCGCCGCACGTTAGAATAACGTTTACTACATTAGCATAATTTTCAAAGGCAATCACAAATCAAAATCAAACTAAAGCGCCAAATCAGATGAAAATTTGATGCGATCACGAAAAATATTTCTGTCGCACACTGTTGAAATTTTAATATCGTCACTTCAGCTTGAAGTTCGCTAGCTAGCGCTAATGCTTGGTGCTGCCGTGAGTAAAAATGTTGATTTCTGACAAAAGCGTTAGCGGATATATAGGCGGGTTTTTCTCAAATTACGAATATCACCATTATAGACTCTAGAGCTATTAAGTTAGACATGTGGTGATATAACAGTTATTTTGAGGCTTGTGTTAAAGTGCAATCAGCGCGATACGGGTACAGATGTGTCGCTATAGGATCATCCGAATACCGGAAGACCTTTGTTAGCAATGTCAGACAAAAACGTCACTATTGTTGAGGCCCCATATATGAAAATCAGTGTTCTGCAATTCGAATATTGTTTAAATTCTGAAAATTGAGTTGCGTGGCTGCTCAAGTAATATTAAAAGATGAGATAGACATGAATGAACAGACATTAGTGCTATGCTGGAACAACGAATAGGCTACTTTGGACATGACTTAATATCGAAACTTCGTCTGGTGCGTCAACAACGTCAATGACGTGCGGCGCGTTTCGTTACCATGCCTTCTGTCTATCTCGATATCTCACTTACTATGCACTGTATCTTTATGGCATTTCCAGACCATAATGCAAATAGATTAAGGTGCTTTGGTACGTAATTTTGTTGCTCTCCGTAGATTCTACACGATTTTATAGCTGCAGTGACATTACTTCTGGATCAACCCTCGTATATTTCATTAGTTGATACGTGACCTTTCTAAAATACAGCATATGCTTCATCACATATTCCAAACAAGAGGACCATTAGGCCCTGAATCGCTCACCTGAACAATTGGCTAAGTGGGTTTTACTTAGGTCTGAAATTGTCAAAATATGAGTCTTGGGTCAGAAGTCAAAGAATGACCATGACCTCTTGTACTCATAAATCTTCATGTACATGTACTCATTAAGACAACCATATATACCATTTTTAGGCCAAAATCTTCTAAACTTTCCATGAAATCTTATGTTCTGACATTTTTCCATAAAAAAGGTCAAGGTAAACCCAAGGTCATCGTTTGAACAGTCTTGGTAGCACTCTAGTATTCTATGCTACTTACAAGTTTCAAGGCCATAAGTGTATTGGTTCTGGAGAAGAAAAACATTTAAGGTTTATACCATAAATGGGTATGGCGGCGATGTTGGTCATGTGACTTGGACCATTTGAACAAATTTTTGTTCAATCAACCCCTGGAGGCTCTATATGAAATGTGTTTATAATTGGCCCTTTGGCTTTTGAGGAAATGTCTGAAAATGTCAAAATATGAGAGATCTTGATCAAAGGTCAAAGAATGACCTTGACCTCTTGTACTCCTAGTTCTTCACGACCCAATTTTTAGGCCAACATCTTCAAAACTTCCAATGAAATCTAATGCTCTAGCATTTTCCCATATTAGACCTTGCCGTAAAATGGTCAAGGTCAATACAAGGACATCATTCTGAAAAATCTTGAAAGTACTAGTGTACGCAATGCTACATACCAAGTTTCAAGTCCATGGGTCGATTGGTTCTGGAGAAGAAGATTTTTAAAGGTTTTTACCATATATTGGCATGGCGGCCATGTTGGTCATGTGACCTGGACCGTTTAAATCAATTTTCATTCCCTCAACCCCCGAAGGCTCTATATGAAATTTGGTTTCAATTGGCCCAGTGGTTTTTGAGGCGACTGTTCGAAATTGTCAAAATATAAGAGTTCTGGGTCAAAGGTCAAAGAATGACCTTGACCTCTTGTACTCACAAATCTTCATGTTCTCTTTAAGATGACTGTATATACCAATTTTTGGGCCTTAATCTTCAAAACTTCCCATGAAATATTATGTTCTAATATTTTTCCAAATTTGACCTTTCCGAAAAAAAATGTCAAGGTCACCCAAGGTCATAATTTGAACAGTCTTGATAGTACAAGAGTACTCGATGCTACATACTAAGTTTCAAGGCCATCGGTCAATCGGTTCTGGAGAGGAAGATTTTTTTAGGTTTTTACCATATATGGGCGGGGTGGCCATGTAGGTCATGTGACCTGGACCGTATAAATAAATTTTGTTCTCTCAACCCCCTGGAAGTTCTACATAAAATTTAAGAACAATTGGCCCAGTGGCTTTTGAGGAGATTGTTTGAAATTGTCAAAATATGCGAGTTCCGGGTCACAGGTCAAAGAATGACCTTGACCTCTTGTACTCATAAATCTTTATGTACTCATTAATATGACTGATACCAATTTTTTGCCCAAAATCTTCAACAGTTTCCAAGATATCTTATGTTCTAGCATTTTGCCATATAAAAGCACAAGGAAGCAAACTTGACCTTACCGTAGAAAAGGTCAAGGTCAACCCAAGGTCATCATTTGAACAATCTTGGTAGTACTTGTGCACCCAATGCTACATACTAAGTTTCAAGGCCATTGGCAAATTGGTTTTTGGAGCAGAAGATTTTTTAGGTTTTTACCATATATGGGCGTAGTGGCCATGTTAGTCATGTGACCTGGACCGTATGAATAAATTTTTGTTCCCTCAACCCCTGGAGGCTCTATATGGAATCTGGTTTCAATTGACCCAGTGGCTTTTGAGGAGATTGTTTGAAGTTGTCAAAATATGAGAGGTGTGGGTCAAAGGTCAAAGAATGACCTTGACCTCTTGTACTTATAAATCTTCATGTACTAGTAAATCTTCATGTACATGTAGATACCAATTTTTAGCCCAAAATCTTCAACAGTTTCCAAGATATCTTATGTTCTAGCATTTTCCCATATAAAAGCACCATAAAGCAAATTTGACCTTGCCGTAACAAAGGTCAAGGTCAACCCAAGGTCATAATTTGAAGAACCTTGGTAGTACTCGCATACCAGATGCTACATACTAAGCTTCAAGGCCATTGGCCTATTAGTTCTCAAGAAGAAGATTTTTAAAGCTTTTTACCATATATGGGCGTGGCGGCCATGTTGGTCATGTGACCAGGACTGTTTGAACAACTTTTCGTTCCTAAGGTCCCAGGAAGTATATATGAAATTTGGTTGCAATCGGTCCACAGGTTTCAGAGGAGAAGTTGTTTGAAAGTGTGGACGGACGACGGACGACGTACGACTGACGACGGACGGACGACGGACGCCAGAGCTTTACCATCCTATAAGCTCCCCCGGAGCCGCTGGCTCAGGTGAGCTAAAAAGCAATTGTAAATCTTAGTACAAAGTATGAGAAAATTCCACTTTTTCCAAATTTTGACAGGAAGCTGTGATTTTCTTGGCCTTGACCTTTGTATTTGAATTTTTCAATCTGATTTATCTTGTGCTTCATTTAATATATATTACTCTTTTCAAATATAGCAATGGTTTTATCATATCCAGTTAATCATTACAAACATTGGCATAAATAATGGGAAAATTCCTCTTTTTCGACATTTTGAAATCGGAGCTATGATGTGCTTGACCTAGACCTTTATTTTTGAATGTGTTGACCTGTTTTATGTATTGCCACATTAAATACGTTGCTCTTTTCAGATAAAGCAATGGTTTTCTTCTATATGCAGTAGACCTTTATTAAAAAAATGGGACAAAAAAGGAAATTCCCATTTTTTTCAACATTTTGAAATTGGAGTTTTGTGCTTGACCTTGACCTTCATATTTGCATTTATTGATCTTTTTTTTTTTTTTTTTGCTTAATTAAATGATATATTGTACTTTTCAAATATAGCAAGTGCAATATATTTTCTGATCATCGTCAGTTAACCTTTACAAAAAATGAGAAATTTCCACTGCTTCAACATTTTGATAATGGAGCCTTTGTTGTGCTTGACCTTGACCTTGATATTTGAATTTCTGGATCTGTTTTATTTATTGCTATATTAAATGATACATTGTTCTTTTAATATATATCAATGGCTTTCTTATGATATCCAGGTAACCTTTACAAAAAAAAGGGAAGAAAATGAGAAAACCCAGAAACTTCCATGCTTGAAAATAGGTCCTTCGCTGATTTTTACCTTGACCTTTGTATTTGAATTTTTCAATATGTGTTATGCTTTGCTTCATTACATGATATATTTCTCTTTTCAAATATAGCAATGGTTTTCTTATCATATTCAGTTAATCTTTACAAAAATTGGGACATAAAATGAGAAATTCCCAGTTTTTCAACATTTTGAAATTGGAGTTTTGTTGTGCTTGACCTTGACCTTCGTATTTGATTTTGTTGATCTGTTTTTCATTTTGCTTTATTAAATGACATGTTGTTCTTTTCAAATATAGCAATGGTTTTCTTATGATATTCAGTTAACCATTACAAAAATTGGGACATAAAATGAGAAATTCCCAGTTTTTCAACATTTTGAAATTTGAGTTCTGTTTTGCCTGACCTTGACCTTCATATTTGAATTTCTGGATCTGTTTTATGTTTCGCTTCATTAAATGATATATTGTTCTTTTAAAATACAGTAATGGCTTTCTTATGATATTCAGTTAACCTTTACAAAAATTGGGACATAAACTGAGAAATTACCAGTTTTTCAACATTTTGAAATGGGAGCTTTGCTGTGTGTGACCTTGACCTTCATATTTGATTTTATTGATCTGTTTTATGTTTTGCTTCATTAAATGACATGTTGCTCTTTTCAACTGTAGCAATGGTTTTCTTATCATATTCAGTTAACCTTTACAGAAATTGGGACAAAAATGAGAAAATCGAAGTTTTTTCATATTTAGAAATAGGAGATTTGCATAATTTGACCTTGACCTTCAAATATTAATTTCTCCATCCAGTTTTTTTTTATATTATATATTTTGGTATATTACTGGTTATAACTATACTAGTGGCTTTCTGAACATCTTCTGCGAAACTAACCAAAACTTGTTCCGAAGAACGTCAAAATCCCAATTTTTCCACATTTTGGAATTTGCCGATTTGTGGCCCCTTCGAGCCCCCAGTGTGGCCTTAGTGTGAGACATACTTGTTTTTTATTTCTTTCTGTATACAGAGCTAAGTTGGTATTATATGTTATAATATCTGTATTAGGGATTTAAGAATTACCTATGGATGGATAGACCACACTAATATGCTATTTTTTCAGTTTTTTCCTCCTAATTTTTTGACTCTCTTGTTTGACTCAAATTGTCTTGGTTACCATGGCAACAGGATGACTCACAGAAATTTCACTACTGTTTTTGTAGTTTGGGGGTCATTTCTGATTCATACACCAAGAATGAAAAAAATCTGAGACGTAGCGTGCCGGACCCCTATGGCAATTTTCTGATTTTTACAGAGAATTGATATTAATAATCTGAAAACTAGCCTGGGATTTCCTTGTCTCGGCCTCAACCCCATTATAGCTTTTATTATTCTCTTCCAAAACAACCCCAAATATCTAGATCCATCTTATAAGATGGATCTAGATTTTTGGGATTTGCAAAATTAAACCACTGGTTTGGGTCATTCTTGAAGTGGAAAACACTCTGTTATTTTTGTCGGATAAGTATGGTACTAAAGATGCACAAAATTCTTCTGTGACTTTAACTTCTTGTTATTTTTTAGGCTTTAACCCTTAAAGTGCTAAAAAAGCAGATCTATCAAAAAAATTACATCTGCAAAATTTCAAAAAATATTTCATCCAAACTCTATCATATGGAGATGTCAAAGACTTGATGGCAAACAGTGTAAATCCAGATGAAGTCTCATTTATTGCTACCTTATCTGGATCCATGCTGTTTGAAAATTCAACAGTTTTCATTTTTGATGCTTTAAGCGTTACCATTTTATTTTCTCCTTGCAGTACATAGAGCACAAAGTTCAAGTAAACCTGAAAAGCTGCTGTTTATCCTTAGTCAACTATAGCAAGAAAATTCTCCAAGTATCTGTCACTCAGATGCTTGGATCTTGGGAGACAAGACCTGCTGGTAAAGCCTTCAGGTGAGAAGAAATACCACTACTTGTTGTACCTTCAGTTGCTTTGTATGGTCCTTTCAAGAATATTTCTCATATAAATCCACCTTCATCAAAGATGAACAAAAACAGGATTACCTAGGAATTAAAAACAGGCACAAACACACAAACAGTAACCAGATATCTTGTTATTTTGAACATACATGTATGTAAATCAGAAATTGTATGTCAATATAATATTCTGTGGAAAAATTGGCCACCTGAGTGGTTGTCCTATTTGAAAAGCTGCAATTAAAGCATATAATAAGCTGTGTGTTTTATGTCGTTTTTTTCATGAAGTTTATGTTTTAACGACCTACATATGTTGGAAAATTAGAGGCTTATCAAGCTCTGACACCATGAACAATACCTAGAGGAGCAAATTCTTTCCTTTAAAAGGTTGACTCCCCATTGAGAATGGAAGTAAAACTAAAAATGGCAAAGTTGCTTCCCCTGAATTTGTACCCTTCATCTTAAAGTTTAATTTTGCTGCAGGTTATCATGTCACACCGAGAGTTTCTCAGTAGAGGGTGCTTCAATAGAACATGACTTGGTGCCTGTGGTGACTTCGGATGTTAATGTCTATGGTATGTACTGTAAATTGGCCAAGTTTTATAAGATTTTGTGTGCAAGATACTACACTATTAAAGTTACAGTAAATTTTCTAAAGGCTACTCAAGGTTTCTTGGTAGGAACTGTTTCTGTATGGTCCCAAAATAGTATTTCAGTGATATCAGGCTGTTATGGATAATGTACAGCTGCTGAGCATGAAGTGCTCAAGGTGAGGTATTGTGATCGGTCTTTGTCTGTCGTCCGGCGTCAACTTTTGCTTTAAACGACTTCTTTTCCAAAACTGCTGGACGGATTTCGAAATAATTTCACAGAAATGCTCCTTGGGGGACTCTCTACCAAAATTGCTCAAATGGTTCCGCTCTGTGAACAATATGGCTGCCAGAGCTAAAAATAGAAAAACCTTTAAACGACTTCTCCTCCAAAACTGCTTGGCAGATTTTGAAATAATTTCACAGAAATGTTCCTTAGGAGACTCTCTACCAAAATTGCTCAAACGGCTCCGCTCCGCTGAACAATATGGCCACCAGAGCTAAAAATAGAAAAACCTTTTAACGACTTCTTTTCCAAAACTGTTTGGCCAATTTGGAAATAATTTCACAGATATGTTCCTTAGGAGACCCTCTACCAAAATCACTCTAACGGTTCCGCTCCGCTGAACAATATGGCCGCCAGAGCTAAAAATAGAAAAACCTTTAAACGACTTCTCCTCCAAAACTGCTGGGCCGATTTTGAAATAATTTCAAAGAAATGTTCCTTAGGAGACCCTCTACCAAACTTGCTCAAACGGTTCTGCTCCGCTGAACAATATGGCCACCAGAGCTAAAAATAGAAAAAAGCTTTAAACAGCATCGTCTCTGAAGCCAATGGCTCGATTTCAAAAGAATTTCTTAGAAATGCTTTACTCATGGCCCCGAACAAAAATTGCTAAAACGGTTCCACTCTGCTGAACAAAATGGCCACCAGAGCTAAAAATAGAAATAAATCTTAGAATGACACAGAGGGCACAGTTCTGATCCAATCATTATGAAAATTTGTCAGAATGTTTATTTATATCAAATCTAGGCCAGATTTGAATCTGAGTCTTGTGGGGTCAAAAACTAGGTCACTAGGTCAAATCTTAGAAAAACCTTGTGTACACTCTAGAGGGCACAGTCATGATCCAATCTATGTGAAACATCGTCAGAATGTTTATTTTCATGAAGTCTATACCAGATTTGAAACTGGACCATGTCAGATCAAAAACTAGGTCACTAGGTCAGTTCTTAGAAAAACAGAGTGAACGCTTTAGAGGACACAGTTTTGTTCTCATCTTCATGAAACTTTGTCAGAATGTTTGTCTCCAACAAATCTGGACCAAGGGTGAAACTTGGTCATGTTGGGTCAAAAAAGTAGGTTACACCTTAAAAAACATTGTGTACACTCTAGAGGGCACAGTTTTGATAACTATGTCAGAATGTTCATATCCAAGAAATCTAGACCAGGATTGAAACTGGGTCATGTGGGGTCAAAATCTAGGTCATTAGGTTAAATCTTATAAAAACCTTAGGTACACAATAAAGGGTTCATTTTCCATTTAATCTTTGTGAAACTCTGTCTGTCGGTCATATGGATGTCTCTGAGGTTAAGTTCACAGGATACTCAGGTGAGCGATCAAGGGCCGTCATGGCCCTCTTGTTTTAAATATGATATTGCAGGGAGATAGAACTTACTCATCAATTTAGCACATAAATGTGCTGGTAGTCAGAAATTCCTGAACTCTTGGAGCCAGGGTAGTTACATGTACCATGTAAGTACATGTAACCACTGTTATAATGAAATATTATCAAAAACCAAGAGATTGAGATATGTATTTCAGTATGATTAGGCAGATGGCTCTACAAACTAATAAACATGTTCTTAAATAGGCCTAGGATTAACATGTTGCCTTCTGCTTTGTTACACTAATTGAAAGTGAATCCAAGCATAGCTTTGAAGGCCATGACACACAAATCTAGTCCTTCAAGGCTTGATTGTTGTTGTTCTAAGGTCTTTTGTGATGAAGGAAACTGAAGAATCTGCAGCAAACCACTGACTACAGATGAGCAACTACTACCCTGCTGCCTGTCAATGCTGGGGATCTAACCTGGGCTGCTGAAGTGAGAGACATAACCTTTGCAATGTTCAGTCTCCTTGGGGGCTAACAGTTTGATTATAACATGAGAATGATAGGATGGTGGCTGTTTTGATTAAAATTTAAATTCAAAATTAGCAGGGAGGGAAGAACATATGAGCCAAGACATGACAAAACCAACAGAGTGGTTGTGCGCCCAGTGCAGACTCAGATCAGCTTGGGCATCCACCCAGTCTGATCAGAGTCTTTGCTGTCCACATTGAAGTACTGAGACCCTTACTTAGCTACCCTTCAAGCACTTAGCAAAGAGTCTGATCAGATTAGGTGGATGCCCAGGCTGATCTGAGTCTGCACTGGGCGCACAACCACTTTGTTGGTTTTCTCGTGTTTCATATTGATTGCAGGGTATCATAAACTTGTACTGCCTTGTGGTACGAAGTTGGCTTTTATAGGAACATGGTAGAGTATTTACCTTCATGCCTGATACAGGCCATAACCATTTTGATGCAGTTTTGTTTTCACATACCAACTGATGCAAATTTTGTGATAATAAATTAGTCAAATATTTGATAGGGGATAACTACTCAAAACTATCTTTTGGGGAGGTAAATTGTTGGTTTATGGTTGCAAGTGCTGTTTTACAGCCATGGGTCAGTGGAGTAGTAAAACTAGATGTGTGACTATAAAACCAAGGATTTACCTCCCCAAGTTTTCAACACAGTTATCCCCGTTCTTATGCACTTGTTCACATGTTCACTTTTCAAAGTGTACTACTTTGCACTCAAAGCAAGCACTTCCAGCAAAGTAAAACCAGATCTCAGCCACAGAGAAGGCACATTTTATAATGATGTCATTTGGTAATAATGTTGTTTTTCTGACAGTAAATCACAGGATATACTGATGTATCACAGGATATATTGTCACAAATTTTGAGTGTTATCCAATCAGATATCCTTTTATATACCTAAGTGCATCAGAATTCACAATTTATGGTATTTGAATTTATGTATATTACAGCACCATCTGTAAATCAAGTGTTTACCTTAGATTTCGAGTCCAATCCTCTGTATGTGGATGCAGATTACTCTCTTAAGACCAACATACAACCTGTGGAGGTTGTCTATGATGAAGTAAGTTAACTAAGTTCTAATAGACCTAGGTCATATGTCAGTTTCTTGGCCAGCTCTTGATTATATTTGCCTTGCCTGGAAGAAGGTGTTGTAGAAGATGTTGAAATATGAGCCTGTGGTTTGAACATCTTCTCTAAAAAGAGTTTAATATGGGAATTTCGATCCTCTTATAGTACCTAATATTTAGGGGATAAATGCACTCAAAATTGTCATTTAGGGAGGTAAATCATCAGTTTTATGGTCAGAAATTTCATTTTACATGCATCGCAGTAAAACGCAATTTGCGACCATAAAACCGACAATTTACCTCCCCAAATGACAATTTTCAATACAATTATCCCCAATTTAATGCACTTTTCACCTTTAAAAGTGTGCTACTTTATACCAATAGCAAACACTTCCAGGGATGTAAACTCAGAAGTCAACCAATGAGAAGTGACGTTACATAATGATGTCAGGGTTTCCAACAGTATATCACACGATTTACTGTCGCAAATTTTTTAAGTTATCCAATCAGACGTCACGTTACATACATTTGTACATTGGAATATTTAGTCATGAATTATTTCACATAATTATTGCACTTTGCAGTTATACTGTGCAATAGAAAATAGTCAGGATTACCTTTCTCAAGTACATTTTCAGAAGCCCATTTTCAAGATAGAGTCTAGTGTTATTGTTTACTTTGAGATTTTGAGAACTAAGGACCACTTTACAATACTGTCATGTTTTGTTCATTTGCATTCACTAACAGACAAAATGCCATCAACATGAGTATTTAGAGGCATTCTTCCTTTGTCTGTGTCCATTTAATTGTTTCCTGGCTACTGGGAATTATTTTTTACAGGGGATAGAAGTTCTATTTAGCCTAGAAATGTCAGTATTTCCATGCTAGGAATGTAATATAAAGGAGCTAACATTTTATACCATTATATTTGCAGCATTCCATATGTGAAGTGAAGGCATTCTTTCAACTGCCCAGTGGTAATATTGATATGAAGACAATGGCTATTGAAACGCTACAGAATGTTGCCAAAATTAGCCAGGCTGGACTCATATATGCAATACAACAACATACTGTAAGACATATATCAAGTTGCAGAGTGTAGGATATCAACCTTTGCAGAATATGAATAGTGACAGCATAGAAGTTAATTATAAAGTTCTTACATGTGTCTGAGGTTTTGAAAGGCATGCTTTACAAAGATTTATGATTGGGAAGTATTTGTAACTAGCATTATTTTAAAGAGAACAGCAGATAAAACTTATTAATACCATTTAAATCAGGCCTATTCAAAACATCTGCATAGGACATGAGAAAGTACTTTTTATTTTGCCATATTTTGTTAGATCTTTTTATGATGTTCTCTTTCATAAACTTTGAACTATTGGGCTTTCATATATCTTTATACTGATTCCATATCCATGTATTGATATTTTGTTGTGTGCTTGTAATGTTTTTTTGTGATTTTGACTTTGGGTAATGGATAAGGTTTATGCTAGAAAAAGCTGCAAATAAATGAGTTTGACCTTTCTCAGTTTACTCCATATTTATATCTTATATCATTCAGACGTTACATGTAGCAGTGAACATGAAGTCACCATATGTTGTGATACCAGAGTTTGGCACTTTGCACAGGTTAGTAGTCCCCAGTCAGTAAATGTACAGTGCAGTCCATTAGAGCCGCGGCACGAGAAAACCAACAAAGTGGTTGTGCGTCCAGTGCAGACTCAGATCAGTCTGGGCATCCACCCAGTCTGATCAGAGCCTTTGCTGTCTGCATGAAGGTAGCTTAGACCCTTAGCTAGCCTTTAAGTGCTCAGGGAAGACTCTGATCAGACTGAGCAAATGCCCAGGCTGATCTGAGTCTGTGCTGGGTGCACAACCACTTTGTTGGTTTTCTTGTGTCGCGGGTTATTTATAGTACTTCTGCTATACAACACAAATTAGATTTAACATAATTATGCCATGGATTTTACAAAAGAAATATAGGAAGACTACCATTAAAATGGTCATTTTGTTTTGATTCCTTTGTATAATTGTCTCTTTATTGCTGGTTCAGTAATAAGATGGTTCATTTTTATGGATCTCAAATTTAGGGTTATAAAGGAACTGCACTGTACTTGAAATTTTTACATATATTTTTGCTGAAAAAGTGGAATTATGTCTTGAAGAGGATCATTTATTACTTGACATACATATTTAGACTGCAATGGCAGTTTTTTGAAATGATAAAACAATAAGCTTTGGTAGCAACTTCACGAATATTTCCTCTGTTATTTGCTGGGCCGCGTAGCGCAGTTGGTAGAGCACCTGACTCATAAGTCAGAGGTCCTGGGTTTGATACCCGGTCTGGCCACATACTTTAGTTGCTCCTTCCGCTGATTCAAGAAGGGCAGTTGTCAGTTACTGGCGAAAGTATGTGCACTTAGTACTGGTTAACGGCTTAGGAGGTCTAAGCCTGCCCAGGAATAGTGTGGTTACGGTAACTGATGGTCCTGACATGACCATAGCTGTTTACTGTGGATTTAAAGAAACAAATCAATCAAATCCTATGTTATATGCAAGATGCATATCTATCCGAAGCATACCAACTGATATTAAAATTAGGTCATTTGTCACTTAGTGGCATTTCAATTTTAATCTGTTTCAGGGGAGGTAATGTGTTGATTGCTGATCTAGGCATGTTACAGATTAAGAGTGAACTACAACCAAAAGATAACGCACTGGAGGTAACTATCAACTTTTATTAAGATCTTTAACAATAGAGCTCGCACTAAATTTTAGACATCATAATGGCAAGTAAAGCTGATTGATAAATTCAGCCAAACACGGACAAAGATTTACGTGGCCAGTGCTAGTGTTTAACAGTTGGTATGATATCTGATCTTATGTGAATGGTATCACTGTTATCTTACTGATAGTTGTCACATATTTAGTGTGCCTTTACAAAGCAAAGGAGTGCTTACCATATTTATTCCCTTATAAAACTGGGTTTTTACCCTTCCAAAACAACCACAAAAATTTTCATTATGAGACAAGAGAGATATTTGTGATTGTAAACCCATCTTTCATCCTAATAACTTAAACCTTATTTTGGATATTGGGAGGGGAAGAAACCCGATCTGATATTGAAAGAAAAATGGTTTGCCTTAATATGTGTCCACATGAGCATGCATATTAGCATTTATAAGCAGAAGATTGTTTTCAGTGTTAAAATCCAGATGAATAATTGACAAACTACGGACAGGCAAACAGCGCCTTGTAACTGTGGCCATGCCTATGTTCAGCTGAGTAGTGGTGGGGGTGGGGGGGTCTTTGTTAGGAACATCAAAATACATACATACATGCAGTGTTAAAATCAAGGTCCCTTTGAATTTTCTTAATTCAGTTTTAAAGACAAGATACCTTAAAGTGCTCTCCCTTGTCATCTGACAGTCCTTGTCACTGTAAAGTACGAAATGAGTCTTAATATAATTTCAGCATGGCAACCTGTCTGAGTCAGAGATAGCATCAAGACTTTACGACCAGTTCAACATCACCATTACTGATATAAAGATACTGCTGGCAGACTCTGGTAAGTTCAGAGATTTTTCAACTCTGGTCTCAGAACAGAACCTACAATGCTTTTACATAATTATATAACATGCCTGATGGAATAACATCAAAAATTATGCAACAGTCGCAGACCTGACATCATTATGAAATGTCACTTCTCATTGGCTGACATTTGGTTTTACATTGTTGATAGATCTTGCTTTGGGTGCAAGGCAGTACACTTTGAAATATGAAAGAAATGCATTACGGTGAGGATAACTGTATTGAAAATGGTCAGTTGTTGGTTTTATAATCACAAATTCACAGGCCTTTGCAAGAAACAGGCTACACCAATGAGGAGCAATAGGTTTGACTGTTTACCTTGGAAGGCATAGAATAGTTATTTTATTATCCAACCAATGTAAAAGCGGGTTTCTATTATGTCAGATATCAAACTTATTTCAGTATCAAATTCAAATTCTTTTTTTTTCATAGGTGATGACTGGCATACAGCTCAAATCCAGCCAACATCAGAGTACCATATATTACCCAGTACAAAGTTGATTCTCGACTTCTACAACTCTGTGAAGCCAGATTACAAACAACTCCCACAGTGAGTATCTCTTCACACCTGGTAAACACCTGGTAAACACACTTTCATTCCAACCTGGAAGTCAGAAATTCAAACTTCTGGAAATGTATGCCAGAAGATATCCCACTGGGCACACAATCTTGAATCAACCTTGATTCAACATCATGATGTTGAATCAAGGTTGATTCAAGGTTGTGTGCCTGCTGGGATAGCTTAATGTATGTTAAGCATAAATGTCAACAAATTTTGCTTGGAAGGAAAAGAACTTATGAAGTTATCACTTAACTCCAAAAAAGTGGGCAAAACAAAATTTTGATTTTACCACTTTCAGGAGCTTGGTGAGGACTCCAGCAATTCATACTTTACAAAGCTGAATTTTTTGTACAAATAAATTTACATACATATGATTAAATTGGCATTGTTATATTTAGCAATACTATTTGCAGAAGATTGAATTTTTAATTTCTGGGTGAGAATGGATATGGGTGAGAATGGATATTAGTGTTTACCAGTAGTGTTGTGTATGCTGCAAACACAGTGATGATAAATATCAAATAACTTATTCTACTGTCCATGATATGTAAGCTCGGACCTGTCTATTAGTAATATCAATTCTACTATGTTCTGTTATAAAGTGTTTGTTCCCTTACAAATAGTCAAAAAACTAATTCCATATTGTAGTATGGATCTAGATTTTCGGGGTCGTTTTGGATGGGGGAAAAACAGTCTTATAGCTGAATAAATATGGTACATTGCATTTTCAGACAAAAAGTGATCACAACATTGCCAACATTTGAAGTAAACATCTCAGACAAGAGACTGATGGTGCTCTGGAAATTCTTCCGTAATTTTCCTCTACCTACCAGCACTAGTATAGGAGCTATTGGAGAAGATGTGTTGGACGGTGCCATGTTGACGTCAGTTAGTTTGGTAGGTTTCTGTTTTCATAGCAGTTCAAGGCTAAGCAGAGTTCTAGATAAGACTGTATATTTGATAGTGAAAGTTTTAAACATAAATTATGACCTCCCTTTAGAAATGCCTTGGCAAGGGGTTGGGGGGAGGGGATTTAACATTTTATTTCAGATTTAACAGTCTATGAAATAATTCCTAATAATCATCAAATATTCCCTCTTACATAAAGCTCTGGGTTAAGTTTCTGTTAGCAGGCATTGCTAGTTTTGGAGCTACTAAATCATTGGTGTACATGATATACACTTGAGACTTTTCTTGCAGCATTCCCTTACCAATTTATTTAAATACAGTTTAATGACAGAGAATGAAAATCAATTAAATCTATTCTAGTTGATTTTAAGGGGTACAGATGTACCTCCAAGGGAGATCACTATGATTTGAAAATATTTGCCTACCTTCTCATAGGGGGGTCTATTCTTAAAGCAAAGAATTTGCTCTCAGGGAGAGCAAATTCTTTGCTTTAAGAGTAGCTCCCGTTTATGAGAAGGGAGGCAAATATTCCCATGTCAAAGTGATTTCCCTTAGAAGTCTGTTCATACACCTTACCTTATATTTCTATTGGCAAAGTTTGTAATGAAACTCAATTACCCTATTTCTTCTAATAAACACTCAGAGGCTTTGCAAATTACGGAAGTCCTAAAATGGCATTTTGAAAACAAAATTTGAGCAATCACTGGCTGATTTTGGTGGTATTAGCCACTTTTTTTTCACAGAAAAACATTAGGGTATGTGTGTGTGTGTGTTGGGGGGAGGGGGGGGGGGAGGGGGTGCATTATATAAGAAGAAAAATGGTAAGTCTTTTCAAAGTTGATGAAGATTTGGCACTGTTTTTATACACCTGTTTTGAAAAAACGGACGTATTATGTAGTGGCGCTGTCCGTCCTTCTGTTCGTTTGCAAACACTCTTGTGCGCACCATAACTCAGTGACCGATCGGGAGATCTTCGTGAAATTTTGTAGGCATATGTATTAGGTAGGGGCAACGTGTTGCGTACAAGAATGGTTGCTCCTCCTTCCTTAGTTTCCAAGTTATGCCCCTTTGATTTTTTTCCTGCAATTCTTGTGCGGGCCATAACTACATGTAGATGACCCTTTGGGATATCTTTATGAAACTTCACAGCAATGTGTATCAAGTCCCAATGACATGTCGCATACAACAATGGTTGCTTTCCCTTTCTTCATTTTAGAGGTACATCCCTTTATTTAGTTCCTTCAGGCTATTTTTGTGTATACTTATCTTGTGCATACCTTAACTTGGTAACCGTTTGGAATATCATGATGAAACTTTACGGCAATGAATATGATCACATATGAAGACGATGTGTTGCATATAAGAATGGTTGCTCCCCCCTTCTTAAATTTGGAGTGACGTCCCTTTGATTGTTTTTTTTAGGCATTTCTCATTCACTTTCTATCTCCTTAACCTTTTGAAATGTTAGAATGAAATTTGTAGGAATGTGTAGAATAATGGGACAATTTATCCTGAGCAAGAACCACAACTCTGGTTTACTGAATTATCTGCCCTTGCATAAATTTCCTGTGTACTCTCACTCCTTAATCCTTTAAAATATTTTAACACATGTATAATTGTCAAGGGAATGTAGTAGAACCAAGAATGGTATACCTAGTATATTTAGTTTATCTCCCTTGTTTGACACTTCTGAGCCACTTTACCTTGGGAGCTGATAATTGGTATACTAATAGTATTTGATGTGTTAAATATTTAAATAATGTTGCAGTCATTAATTAGAAAGTGGTTGTTCCTGTTTGTCTGCCTGTCTATCCCTTTGTAAACAATCTTGTTCATTCTGTAACTCCTTTATGACATTTAAATGTGCGTATTATGTGTCGCTTGGGAAGCCTTTGTTGTATTTCTTCCACTGTTTTATTGAATATTGCAGAAAAGCAGTTGTTTAGATTGATGCTTGCTTATTAAAGCTGAATGAGCAAAGTCACTAGATGTAATAAAATATGAGGAAGTGTTAAAATATCTTCAGTTGTCATTGACCTTGCAAAACTAAGATTTAGATTAACAATATAGCAAACATACAATTTAAAGTGTTTGTGGGCCCTAGTGGCCTTGTGGTTAAGACTGCTGACTCATGATCTCCAGGACTTTTACACAGTGACTCCAGCCTGGTTCAGGTCATATGTGAGAAAGCCAAGTTCAGCTAATGGGAAGTCGAGGGCACTTTGGTTTTCACGCACCTTTGATGAATGTTTGACTCTATTTTTTTACTTAATTTCTTTGGAAAGGGTCATTAAGTCATTTAAAAAAGAAAAGAAAAAAATATACATAAATAAAGAAAAGAAAATAAAGCTAAACAAAAGAATCTAGTTTGCAGAACTTTGGAATTCTAATATAAATTTCCATCAGTGTAAGGAAATGCATTTAATAGTTTTCCCAGACAAGTTTGTGGTTTTTGTTGTAGACATAGAGTCAGAATGCCCCAAAGTCATGACATCCACAAACAATTGACATACATTTAGTACAATGCATGTAGTATACAGTTCCATAATGTTTGTATTTTTATCCCCCGACCGAAAGGTTCGGGGGATATAGCGATGAGCCTGGCGTCCGTCCGTCCGTCCGTCCGTCCGTCTGTCCGTCCGTCCGTCCGTCCGTCCGTAAACACTTTCTTGTCCACTCTATATCTTGAATACCCTTTGGAAAATTTTCATGATACTTCTCAGTTATGTAGAACAGGTCGTGACGATGTGTCGCGTACAAGAATGGTAACTCTTGCTATTGTACTTTTTGAATTATCTCCCCTTTGGTGATTTTTTGGCAGATTCGTGTCCGCTCTATAACTTCAATACCCTTTGGAATATTTTCATGATACTTCACAGAAATGTAGAACAGGTCATGACGATGTGTCGCGAACAAGAATGACAACTCTTGCTTTCTTACTTTTTGAGTTATTTCCCCTTGATAGTTTTAGGTGTGATTTTTTGGCAGATTCGTGTCCGCTCTATAACTAGAATAACCTTTGGAATATTCTCATGATACTTCACAGATTTGTAGAACAGGTCATGATGGTGTGTCGCGAACAAGAATGACAACTCTTGCTTTCTTACTTTTTGAGTTATTTCCCCTTGATCATTTTAGGTATGATTTCGTGTCCGCTCTATAACTTGAATACCTTTTGGAATATTTTCATGATACTTCACAGATATGTAGAACAGGTCATGATGATGTGTCGCGAACAAGAAAGACAACTCCTGCTTTCTTACTTTTTGAGTTATACCCCTTGATGGTTTTAGGTGTGATTTCGTGTCCGCTCTGTAACTTGAATACCTTTTGGAATATTTTCATGATACTTCGCAGATATGTAGAACAGGTCATGATGATGTGTCGCGAACAAGAATGACAACTCTTGCTTTCTTACTTTTGGAGTTATTTCCCTTTGATGATTTTAAGTGTCCGCTCCATAGCTTATATACCTTTTGAAATATTTTCATGATACTTCACAGATATGCATAACAGGTCATGACAATTTGTCTCATACATGAATGATAACTCTTGCTTTTAGACCTAGTGAATTATTTCCCTTTGGTAGTTTGAGCTGCTGTTTGAGTCTCTGCTCCATAACTGTATAACCCTGGCCAGCTCCAGAATTTTAATAACCATGAACCTTTTAGAATATTGATGATCATGCTGTGATATCTTATCAGTGTTCCTAACTCTCTCTTACCCCTCCACATTCCCGTGCCCCCTCCTGCACCCCCCCCCCCAAAAAAAAAAAAAAAAAATTTTTTTTTCCAGATTTGGATTCTTTGTCCAAATTCACTTACTAGAGAGCTCAAAATTAGGTTTGTAGGGCTTGTACTTTAGAAGTTATTCACACATTTTGAAAGTTGAATGTATCGTATGCTATACATCATTTGTGTATATGGTGGCTGTTTGAGATATTACCTCTTTTTAGCAGTCAAGCATACTGTTTTAGTCTGAGTGTTAGATAATCATGCATCTGTTAACAGTTAATGTCAATCAGAAGCATAAAAGAACGACAATATATTACTAATATGTGTTTTGAAGTGCACCTTTTTACCAAGGCCCATGGGGGTCTTCGGTCGGGGGATTTGCCATCTCCTCTGATGGCTATTTTTGGTGTTTGGTGTGAGCTTGTATGTATGTTAAAAGTACCGATAGTACAATATTGCTGTTTGTCAAATAATATTGTTATAGAGAAGCGTAAAAAGCAATAAGGTCAGTATGACTCTGACACTCATGACCTTTTCTGTATATGTAAAGAGCTGCGACATGACGAAACCAACAAAACCAACAAAATGGCATGTGCGCCAAGCAAAGACTGAGATCAGTCTAAGCATCTACCCAGTCTGATCAGAGTCTTTGTTGAGTTCTTAAAGGGTAGCTAAGGGTCTTAGCTATCTCCAAGTGGACAGGGAAGACTCTGATTATACTGGGCGGATGCCCAGGCTGATCTGAGTCTTCACTGGGTGCACATACCACTTTGTTGGTTTTGTCACATTGCTACTGATAACTATGGATTCATTTTCTGCTGAGAACTACAGATAAACCAAACTTTTGGGCAAAATGTTGGATGTTCTTGTTTCTCCTTTAAATCATTTTGGTGGAAGGGAGGTCACTCTGACATTGAAATATTTGGCTCAAATGGGGCTAGTTTTAAAGGAAAGTTTCTCCCCTCTCTTAGCCCCCATTGGAGGATTCTTGAACCAGGAAAGCAAATACTATACAGCTTAAGTTTTCACTCTTTTAAAAGTAGCTGCCAAAATATGGTTTAAATTATTCAGTGCCCCAGATCAGAAGGGGTAAAAGGGATAATTCAGAGATAATTTTTCTTATTTCCCAATGAAAACATACTTTGTGACCCCTCATTAGAACCTCTCACAAGACGGTTCTAATGGGGAGTGATAACATATGTTTTTACGGGCAAATAAGAAAAATAATCCCAGAATTTTCCCTGTTAACCCTTCTCATCTGGCCCCAAAATTATAAAACTTGAGTACATTCTCAAACTCAAAATAAAGCACACTGATTGGCTGCTTCAGAGCAGCCAATCAGTGTGCTTTATTTCAAGTTTTATAACCTCGGACTCTGTAGCTCTTGGTCTGTAGCCTTATAGTTTGGCTTATCTAGTGCTGGAATGAATTCTGTTCATTTTATTGTATCAGTTCTGATGATTCAGTGATATTACGCATGTTTGCAGGATGATAAATTCAAGCCTGTTCCCAAAATAGTAAGATCTATTGACACTAACCCTGACCCCTAACCCTTGTCAGTCACTGATAACAGTAGCCTTTTCCATGACCCGTCATACCAAAACATTTTACGTCATATTTATATTGCTGTATGCACAAAGTGAAAACAGTGAATATAATGCTAGAATTTTTCTTAAAAACATATCTTTTGCCTGCCTATTTGAACAACCCAACTTTGCTGTGGAGTTTCTAATGAAGGAAAAAAAGACATCGTTTTATAGAAAATGGAGACAATATAGTTAAAAAACACCTATTTGACTAGATTATGCTGTCAGAAAGAAGGAGGGACATTATCACTATTTGAATAGGATGTTAAATCCTACAAGGCTGTAGTGGAAAAGGCTATGTAATTACAATGACAGACACTTGGTTTTCCTATCCAAAGCTTTAATATGATTCATAAATGTATTTGGCGGGCTTTGTTGCTAGCACTTGCTTGTTTATACTGGAAAAATTGCTACTATATTATGTATGTACACATTCATTTTGCTTCATTTTAGCTTAACATTCATTGCTGCCTTTTCAGAATAAGAATTTATTTTTTTTTGTATTCAAAAGATCAATTTAAGGTGTCTGGATACACACTTTCGTGGGGAGCAATTCTGCCATTTTCATTTTTGCCTCTCTTCTGTATGGTAGGAGCAAAATGCTTTCTTTCTAGGAGAGCAAATTCTTGCCTTTTGGTGTTGAGATAGAAGACAAAAAAAAAAAAAAAAATAGCAGAGTTGCTTTCCATGAAAGTGTAGAGCGGGTGCGGGTATTACCGACTATTTAAGCTTTCGCTTCTGTCAAGCTTTTCTACTGAGGAACATTCGGTACGTAGCCAGAATAATCGGATATATAGGCAGTGCAGCAAAGACTGGTATCACAAATAAGAGTGTGCTCGATCGTTTAAGCAGCAGAATGAATACTTTGTGGCATGATGGTCGGCGTGAATTACCGACCATAGGAGGATGTACCGACCAGTTACTGCGGGTATTTACCGAACATTTCTCTATTTCTTTACAAAAATATGACAAATAACACTGCAACTAAAAATACACCACCCTTTTTTCCGCTTTTTATGTTTTAAAACGAAGACAGCATTTGTGATTTCCTGTTTGTTTTTTCTTAGACGATGGAGCTGTTTAAAAAGGGTCTGCTCTTAATGAGGACAATTTGCAAATATTTTTTTTAGAGTCAAACCCATTGAGAAGAGGGGCATAAATGAAAATGGAAGCGTTGCCTCACATAAAAGTGTGTCCATTCACAGTAAAAGTGTGTACATGTCAACTTCAGAATGCTGGTGTAGTAAATTAGAGCCAGAAATGGCTAAATAAGTTAAATAACGATAGAAGCACCATATTTTGCAAAAGCCCAATCAGTAATGTAGCAGTGCAAATATAATGTTGCCCTGAAAAATTTCACCATTTTCAAGTTGGTCGACGTACTTGCATTCCAAGCGTGACTCAGTGCAAACTGCAATACTTCAAAGCATTGAGCAATAGGGCGATGTATCACTAATTGCTGGCAAAATTGCAAACAGTACAGACCCGTATGAGACTGTCCTTTTAGTAGTTTGAATTTACATTGCTTGTTCAAGAAAAAAAGGTGACTCCAATCTGACTACGTAGACGTGCAGACGCTAGCTGAAATGCCTCTTTGTTGGAATTTCCTGGAGATGGCTTTTATTTTGCTGTAACTTTTCCCACTATAGCTACACAAACTGACCATGTTATTTCTATGGTCGGTAAGAGCCGACAATGGTTCTGATACTGCGTCTATTACCGACTAGCTATATATGCTAATCAAGCACGACTTACCGTTGATATTATATTGATAAACTCGTGTGTTTACCCAAGCAAATATCAATGAAGTAAACTGAGTACTAGAAAACTTGAGAATATTGAAGTTAGAACCTTATGATCGGATGGCTATAAAATCAAAAAATCTGTAAGAAACGTTTCTGAACACCCTGTTTGGTTTTATTTTGAGTTCTAAAGTCTTCTTTAAAAATTTTGAAGTTTTCCCATTATGAAAAAAGAAAATTACATATTTGTAGGGACAAACTTTTCCCGTACTAAGAGCGGTTTACAGTATTTTCATATGGTCGGTATAAGACTCCCAGACGGCAATACCCGCACCCGCTCTATCAGGAAAAATAACAGAAAAATCTCATTTTGAAAATTGTGTCTTGTCTGAAGCGCTTCTATACCATATTAGTTCTAATCAATGCCACCTTGCACTTCTTTTCAACAAAGAAAAAAGATTTAAATGGCCAAAAATAGCATCAAGCCCGATGTAAAATCCTCAGAATTATTGAATGGATGGATGACCTGCAATTTTACGTCCTGTTTAACAGTATTTCAGGCATATCAGGATGATGGGTGGGTGATAATGAAAGGATGGGTGCAATGGAACCCCATTTATGATTCAAAAGATTCCCACCTCCAGCGAGTCTCGAATCCGAGACTGCTAGATCAGTAGGCCAGCATTTAACTTACTGAGCTACCAGGGCTCCCTCAGAATTATTGACCTAGAATATGTATAACATCATGATCCCAAGTTGTCAGCTTATCCAGAGAAACAAACAGGATTCATGCAGGTTAATATAACATTATTTTCGGAAAAGAGGCTGGGGGCATTATTAGAGCAGGGCATTTATCAGGATTTATACTGACAGTGAGTGTACAGCACAGGAGCTTGAAGTTCTAGCTTAGAAACATTTCTAAACCTTGTCATCCAAAGTGCCCAATACAACACTGTACAATAATATATTTATAAATGACATATGGTCTTTCCGATTTTTGACATTTTGAAGAGTCTTGCAGTCTAAACTTCAAGCGCCTGTGGTGTACAGTATATTGAAAGAACTGTTTGTTATCCCTCATGCCAACTTTTCTTAAAGTGCAATGCTGCCAGGGCATTTAATAGGATTAATATGGTAGTATAATAACTAAACTGCTGCTTTTGCACGTATAACTGCTGTCTGTTTATTTTTACGTCCTGTGAAACATGGCATTTTCTGAAATCTTTTGCAGACTGATCATGGTCATGGTTTTAAGGTGTTTGGGTACACTGTCACATTTTCAGCCATTTGAGTCATTGCACGACAAGATCAACAAAGTGGCATGTGCACATGGGGAAGACCCAGATCAGCCTAGGCATCCCCCTAGTCTGATCAGAGTTTTAGCTGTGCTCTTAAAGGGTAGCTAAGGGTCTATGTCTTGGACAACCTCCATGCCAACAGCAAAGACTTTGATCAGACTGGGCAGTTGCATGTGGGTTTTTAATCGAGAAAAAAAATAAGTTTGACAGAATTATGGCCGTTAAACTTAGTCATTATATGCAGCATTTTTGCACTGTAGGTATGAAGTTTGTGTAATGTTTTTAATGGATTCCATGTAGTGTTTGTGCTTTGAAGGTGCTTTAGGGATGTACACATGTCCTTTGACAGGCACTGCACAGGGGCATCATTAGTGTATAACAGACACAATTGTAGTTGATTCATTGTCATAATTTTTCTTGACGTCCTGTTTGCTTTCCAGCTGTATAACAAAACCCTAGCAGGAAGGGGTCTACTCGTTAAGGAAAGAATTTGCTCCCAGAGGAGCAAATTCTTTCATGTATGGGTTCACACTCATTGAGGAGGGAGGCAAAAATGAAAATAGTGGAGTTGCTTCCCATGAAAGTGTATTTATTCACATTTATTGTAACTTGACAATATTACCTCAGTTGAGAATATTGAAGTATTTGAAGAAAAACTGTTTTATAAATTTCATTTAATGCTGATAATATTAAATTTTTTAGGTTTGAAATGGCTCTGATAATAAAAAATACAGTAATAAAGGTGCACTTCCAAAGGCTACAAGCAAAAACAGCCCAAGGATATGTCAGCACACTTTACAAAAAAAAGTAGAATTCATATTGTAGTAATAGCAAAGAGTGAAGATCCTTTAGAATCAGTTTTTTTGCAGGCTATTATGGCCATCACTCTCTTCTTATGTGTCTGGTATACTAGGATTTACTTTCTTGAATTGGCCTGTGCAGTTTAGGTAATGTTTAGGTAAAACCCCTGTCACACCAGAGCAGCGATCTCACGGCGATCCCGAGGCGTCCAAGAAAAATGCAGAACGCCGAGGTGCGCGCAGTACGATCGCAAGCATCACCGCAGCAACGCAGTGGCATCGCAAGTAGACGCTGTGGGATCGCATAGAACGCCGAGCGACGGCGCGCACTTTGAGCATGCTCAAAACAAACGCCGTCGCTCGGCGTTCTAATAAGAGCGCAGTGGGGTCACCGTAAGGTCACACTAGCAGCGCAGTAAAGTCTCCTACAACGCAATAGGAGCTCCGCGGGCGCGCACAAGGGTCGTTGTTCAAACGCCGTGGTCGTCCGTGGCGTTTGCACGGAGATTGTACGGCGTTCTTTGAGATGTCACGGCGTCTTTAACGCGCTTATACGACGCGTTTACGGTGCTTATACGGAGTGCAATTTATTTTACTGTGCTCTTACAACGACTGTAAGAAGCTGCCATGGCGATAATAGCGCTCCCTTGGAGCTTTTACCGCGCCCATCGACGTTTGTATGACAAAAGCAAAATAAAAAATATAGATTAAAAATGAGATATGCAAACAATTATGACAAAAGCAAACAAAATACTATAAAAACGAGATATGCAAATAAGCATTCCTTTCACTATGTCCGACGTACGCCAGCAAGCTGGACTCCTGCTTGCCTATATGCAGGTCCAGCAGTTCCAAAATGCTGCAGACGCTGTTCACATCATTCTTGGAAGACGACGACGGAGGAGGGCCCAAAGGCTTAGAATGCTTTGGGTCCGGCCATGGCAGGAGGAAGCTAGACGGTTTCAGCACGGCCACTTTCATCGTCTCATGCCTGAGCTGCGATATGAGGATCCTTCTAGTTACTTCAATTACCTCCGAGTGCCGCCCGCAAACGAACGTCTTCAACACGCCGTCAGCGCAGTGCGAACGCCGTGAAAGCGGAGTGCATGCATTGTGAGCGCCGTGAAAGCGCCGTGAAAGCGTCGTGAGAGCGCAGAGAATCGCCAACAAGAACTCCGTAGGAACGCCATAGAACGCCATGCGAGCTCCGTAGCAACGCCTTAGTCGCTATCAGGACGCTGTGACAGGCCCTTTTTCACGAAAAATATCAGGGTTTTCTTGCGATCTCACGGCGCTCCGGAAAATTAAACAACTCCGTGCCAACGCAGTGGAAACGCGGCTTGGTGTGACAGGGGCTTAATATATGTCAGAATTGACCACTACTGATTAAATACCATATTAATCCTAATACAGTGTAGGATTTTATTCCGGTTTGAAGATTTTGTTTTAATACAGAACAGATGGGAAAATTGCTCATGAGGAGCAGCTCTAAGAGAATAGAATCCTACACTGAATAAGCGCTCCTGCTCTAATAATGCCCTCCTGCCCAGTTCCCAAAAATAATATTACATCAGCTTGCATAAATTCCTGTTTGCTTGTCTTGATGAGGTAGCTCTTTGAAATGGGGTCATATCTTAAAGGAAAGAATTTGCTGTAGGAGCAAATTCTTTCCTTTAAGAGTTGACCCCTTCTGAGAAGGGAGGCAAGAAATAGTAGAGTTGCTTCCTCTGCAATATACACATTCACTTTAATACTGTTTATCAGAGGTATTTGGCAGTGGCTGTTTGTTTTACTGGACCTAAAGCTCTAATTACCCCCCCCTCCCCCCTCCCCCCCTTTTGTAAAATGCAACGGCCCTGAGGCGTTAAATAGGATTAATATGGTAGGTAAAATGGCATTTATAATATATAGCATATAACACAGACTTTATCTGAGCTAGCAATGTAGATTCTCAGATCAGACTGTTCCTTTGATGATTTGGCTAAAGGTCTTTGATGTTTGCTAAAACATTCCCTGTGAAGACAAATGAGCCACATCACCATGAAACTGACAAAGTGGTGTGTGCACATAGTCCACCCAGTCTAGTCAGATTCTTTGCTGGGTGCATAAAGGGCAGGGTCTAAGCTAGCTCCATGTAGACGGCAAAGACTCTAATCAGACTGGGTGGATGCTTAGGCTAAAGAGTCTGAGACTTTGGTAGGCACACATGCCACTTTGTTTTTCATTAGCGGCCAAAATGCAATTGGACACAATTCAGTCCCAACACAGCCAATACTTTCTTTTATTTTGTCCTCTTCAGAACAAACTGAATAATTTAGATCTGTTTTAGAAAAAGGATCTAGACTTTTTGGGATTGTTTTGGATTGCTAAACAACATCTTATAGCAGAATTTGTTCAACTGATATACATAGAAGGATGGGTCGATTGATGGATGGATGACTTGTGATTTTACATCATTTTCAACGGTATTTCAGTCATATCAGGACAATGGGAAGATGATAATGAAAGGCTTTGTGCAGTGGAACCCTGTTTACGGTAGGAAAGATTCTCGCCTCAAGCGTGGCTCGAACCCGTTCCGCCAGATCAACCAACTGATACACATATTTTGGTCATTTTTGAAGGGAGGAAGGGCCCCTATCCTTTATCAAATTAAATACAGTGTGTAAAAACACGATCTAAGCTTGATCTCCCATGTTGTAGGATCTCACTGAAGTTCAGCTGGAGCCAGATGTGAATAAATTAAGAAGAATGAAGAGGAGTGTACTGGGTAGGAGGGTCGTTAATAAAGTGAAGAGACCAGAAGAGAATATTCCAAGTATTGGTAAGCTTAGTTAAATACTCAAAATCTCACATAGGATTGTGATGTCACAACTTGATGTTGGAAGTTTTAGAACATTAAATTTAAAATAAAATTAAATTCTTAAAGAGTTCCTTCAAGAGCAGAGAACACATTCAAAAGAATCAACATGGAAAACATAATCGGAAGGTATTTATGATTATACATTGACAAACAATTCTGAGGAACAGCTGCAGAAGAAATATTAGGCAGTGAGCATCCAAAGCTCATTGGCCGTGTATTTGGTTGTAGTTTAGTTCTAGTGGGATCAGTGTTTTGATAGTGTTATATCTAAACTAGTATTGTACTACATACTGTTGTAATGAGGCTGTGATGTACTTTTAGTTTCAGATGAAATTGACACACCATATATGGAGGGAGAAGAGGCTGAAGCCTGGTCTAAGTAAGTCTGTCATATTTTCTTATTTTATTTTACAGTCGAACCTGTGCTTACGGTCACCTCCGAATAACGGTCTCCTGTAAACAACGGTCGGTTTGGATTCCTCCCGTCAAATTTCCTGGTTAAATTACCTGGGAATAGCGGTCCACTGCGAACTACGGTCAACGGTCATCCGAATCCATCTCGAGACGCGCTAATTTCTCCGAATAACGGTCAGTCCTTGAGTCAAAACACAGTTTCACTTTCAGACACACGTGTTTGTGTATTGCGTCATCTATTTTTAGCACTAGACTGGTTATTGATTTTCGGGTGCAGTATAATTTATGTAACAAAGTTTATTCTACGCAATTTAATAGCGCATAATGAATTTGAATCTATAAGTGTTAATTTCCGTAAGGTAATTAAGGTCAGTTTTATTTGGCTAATCATGTCTTATACAGTATGCTCAGTCAACCGATAATTAATCATCTGTAACTGATTTAATCAGTCAATCGAACGTATTGCCGGAAGGTCGTGTGCGTCAACCGTGAAAGCAAAAGTCTTTTTACCGATACGAGTATTTTGAAAACAAATTATTACAGAATTTAAACCTATAGCAACAATAATATTTCGGAAATTTATTTTCTGGAGTAGTTTAATGGTACATATGCACTTTGAATATTGATTTCGCGCACATGACAAAAACACGGGAAATATTAACGCTTGTCTGCAAACAAAAGCAAGTGAAAAAAAATCTCCAACGACGTTTACATTTATCTGTCAGTCGATCAAAATCGTGAAATTATTGAATCTTTGAACAACGGCCACCTGTAAACAACGGCCAATTTTGCTTTTTCCCATGGCTGGTCTTTGTTCACAGGTTCGACTGTATTTTTCTTATTTCTAGTATGTGTTCAGAGAGGCTCTGTGGTCAAGTGGTTTGAGTGACTCAGTTAAGGTGCAGAAAGTCATCTGAAAGGTTGTGAGATTGTGCCCAGGTTTCGCCATCCGACGACAGGAAAACTCTGTCAACCCAGTAGTAAATGGGTACCTTTTTCAAATCAGGGAAGGATAGGGCAGCGAAAGGAGAGGGATGGGCTCTGCCTTTCATCTGCTGTGCCCAAGATACAGTGGGTCTCTAACCTCAACTGCTCCTAAGGCTATTAGGCTGTGGAAAACCTTTGCCTTTTTACCTTTATGTGTTTCAAGACCTTTGAACAAATGTTTCACTTAAAATCTTCCTATCTTGACCTTTCTAGCAACTTACACAGACCTTTTCTCAGGCACTTGCGAAATGTAAGCACTGCCAGCTCAGCTTACTTCATTTATGCCATGTGTGTCCCTCTCTGAAAACAGAGAAAAGAATTCCAGTTTAAGTTGCGGTCATGTGTAATATAAGAAGCTAAATATGATGTTATTGGGATTAATATGTCAGAAACTATCTTTGTCTTTCTTTGAAAATGTGGCAACCAAATACACCTTAATTGATAAGAGATTACATTTGTAGGTATGAAGACATAAAACCAGTGGATGACATATCCTCAACCCACAACACCACTAACATCTTGGTACGTATTGTGATACGTGAGGTTGTCATACAGCTGTTTAAAGGTCTGGACAAGCAGGAGAACCCCTACCTCATGTTCCGTGCAGACAGACTACGGTTGGACGCGGCGGTGACGGAGTATGGTTTTGCAGCTCATGCCAGTCTTGGTGCTATACAGCTGGTGGATAAAATACATATAGGCAAGTCTAAGGTTTAATACATGGTATACATGGTCGACTAAATGACCAGATGAAGATATTATGTCACTAAAGGTCAAGGTCATTCCGTCGGACCATCCGTCTTCAAGATTTTCAAACATCTTCTCCTCTGAAACCACTGGGCCGATTGAAGCCAAATTTCATATGGAGCCTCCATGGGTTGGGGGAACAAAAGTTTGTTCGGGGTATCTGGGTCACATGACCAAGATGGCTGCCACGCCCATATATGGTAAAAACACTTCAAAAATTTTCTTCTCCAGAACCAAAAGGCCTATGACCTTGAAACTTGGTATGTAGCATCGGGCATGCGGGCCCATCATAGTTTGTACAAATCATGACCTTGCGATGACCTTGACCTAATTTACGGCATGGTCAACTTTGGTACGTTAGGCTTTTATATGGAAAAACGCTTAAACAGTGGATTTCTCGGAAACTATTTAAGTCTAAGGTTTAATACTTGGTATACATGGTCGACTAAATGACCAGATGAAGATATTATGTCACTAAAGCTCAAGGTCATTCCGTTTGACCATCCTTCTTCAAGATTTTCAAACATCTTCTCCTCTGAAAACACTGGGCCGATTGAAGCCAAATTTCATATGGAGCCTCCATGGGTTGGGAGAACGAAAGTTTGTTTGGGGTATCTGGGTCACATGACCAAGATGGCCGCCACGCCCATATATGGTAAAAACCCTTCAAAAATTTTCTTCTCCAGAACCAAAAGGCCTATGACCTTGAAACTTGGTATGTAGCATCAGGCATGCGGGCCCATCATAGTTTGTACAAATCATGACCTTGCATTGACCTTGACCTAATTTACGGCATGGTCAACTTTGGTACGTTAGGCTTTTATAAGGGAAAATGCTTAAACAGTGGATTTCTCAGAAACTATTTAAGTCTAAGGTACAATATGTTGTATACATGGTCGACTAATTACCAGATGAAGATATTATGTCACGAAAGGTCAAGGTCATTCCGTCGGACCATCCGTCTTCAAGATTTTCAAACATCTTCTCCTCTGAAACCACTGGGGAGATTGAAGCCAAATTTCATATGGAGTCTCAGTGGGATGGGGGGACGAAAGTTTATACCCGGGGTCTTGGTCACATGACCAAGATGGCCGCCATGCCCATATATGGTAAAAAACTATCGAAAATCTTCTTCTCCAGAATCAAAAGGCTAATGACCTTGAAACTTGGTATGTAGCATTGGGCATGCGGGCCCATCACAGTTTGTACAAATGATGACCTTGCGTTGACCTTGACCTAATTTACGACATGGTCAACTTTGGTATGTTAGGCTTTTATATGGGAAAACGCTTATATAGCGGATTTCTCAGAAACTGTTTAAGTCTAAGGTACAATATTTGGTATATATGGTCAACTAAATGACCAGATGAAGATATTATGTCACTAAAGCTCAAGGTCATTATGTCGATCTGTCCATCATCAAGATTTTCAAACATCTTCTCCTCTGAAACCACAGGGGAGATTGAAGCCAAATTTCATTTGGTGTCTCAGTGGGATGGGAGAACTAAAGTTAATACCCGGGGTCTGGGTCACATGACCAAGATAGCCGCCATGCCCATATATGGTAAAGACCCTTCGAAAATCTTCTCCAGAACCAAAAGGCCTATGACCTTGAAACTTGGTATGTAGCATTGGGCATGCGGGCCCATCATAGTTTATACAAATGATGACCTTGCGTTGACCTTGACCTAATTTACGGCATGGTCAACTTTGGTACGTTAGGCTTTTATATGGGAAAACGCTTATACAGTGGATTTCTCAGAAACTATTTAAGTCTTAGGTACAATATGTGGTATATATGGTCAACTAAATGACCAGATGAAGATATTGTGTCACTGAAGGTCAAGGTCATTTGTCGTTCTGTCCGTCATCAAGATTTTCAAAACATCTTCTCCTCTGAAACCACTGGTCTGATTGAATCAAAATTTCATATGGAGTCTAAGTGTGATCGGGGAGTAAAAGTTTGTTCTCGGGGGTCTTGACCAAGATGGCCGCCATGCCCGTATATGGTAAAAACCCTTCAAAATCTTCTTCTCCAGAACCAAAAGGTGTATGACCTTGAAACTTGGTATGTAGCTTTGGGCACTCAGGCCCATCATAGTTTATACAAATGATCGTGCATTGACCTTGACCTAATTTATGACACTGTCAACTTTGATACGTTATGTAGGCTTTTATATGGGAAAATGCTTAAACAGTGGATTTTTCAGAAACTATTTAAGTATGAGGTACAATATTTGGTATATATGGTTAACTGAATGGCCAGATGAAGATATTTTGTCGTTAAAGGTCAAGGTCATTCTTTGACTTTTGTACAAGGTCATTGAGATTCTGTCACCCGTCAACATTTTCAAACATCTTCTCAGCAGCCACTGGGGTCAATTGAAGCCATATTTCATATGGAGCTTCACCGGCATAGAAGAACCATAGTTTGTTCAGATGGTCTTGGTCACTTGACCAAGATGGCCACCATGCCCATATATGGTAAAAACTCTTCAAATGTCTTTTTCTCGAGAACCGAAAGGCCTATAACCTTGAAACTTGGTACCAGTATGTAGCATTGGGCACTCAGGCCCATCATAGTTTATACAAATGATTACTGTATTTCATATGGAGCTTTAATACTGGGTCAAAGGAATCAAAGTTTGTTCAGATGGTCATGGCCACATGAACATGGTGGCCACCACACCCATATATGATAAAAACCCTTCAGAAATCTTTGTCCAGAACCAAAGGCCCAGTGACCTTGTGGCTTGGTATATAGAATTGGGACTCAACATTAATCCCCAAGGGAGGGGGTTATCTGCCCCTGCCCTGGTGCTATATACATGTATAAATACCAGGACCAAGTGTCAGGTGAGCTACAGGACCATTGGTCCTCTGTTGTTTTTTTTTGAGTACCATTACCAAAGGTAATCTAAGTGTATCTAAACTGAAGGAAAATCATAAATTACAATTAGAAAGTAAACCAACGAAATTCTGAAACCTGTTTCTATGTTTAAAATCACATTAT
Organism: Ctena decussata; assembly: GCA_963989385.1. NCBI lineage: Eukaryota > Metazoa > Mollusca > Bivalvia > Lucinida > Lucinidae > Ctena > Ctena decussata. Next base: position 99,605,263 of record OZ022502.1, on the reverse strand, counting down.
AAGTTACACAAAAGATGTGAGTTGCGTGTTTTGTCCCATCGACTGGAACAGTGACTTATCTATCCGGCAACCTTGCGTTTGTATGGTAAATAGGTCAACTGCTATACCACACCACATTTTTAAATCCTCTATACTTTTTTTTTTTAGTTTAATCTGCCCTTTTGTTTGAAATAAAAAAAATATATATTTCACACTGTTTGACAAAACTCAAATGGTAAAAGGTATAGATATCCCATAGGCTGGTAGCCGTAGGGGCAGTTGGGGATAGAGGTCCACTGTATTTTGGGCACAGCATTTAAAATGTAGAGCAAGACCCCATCCTTTCGCTGCCTTATCCTTCCCTGATTTGAAAACGGTACCCATTCATTGCTGGTTTGACAGAGTGTTCCAGTCATCAGATGGCCAAGCCAAGGTTTAAACTCACGACCTTCCGATGACTTATTCACCGTAACCAAGCGTCTCTAACCACTGCACCACAGTTCCTCTCTGAAATGATATACCGTTAAAAAGAAAAAAAAATGAACAGGCCTTGATTCAAACAGGTGCTGAAATAGGGGAGACTGGGCCTTGCAAATTTTGGGGAACTGTTTTGTCTCTGCTATAGGTACTGGTCAGGTGGCTTATATGGCTTTAGACAGGTTTGACTCAGACTGTAGTAATGACACGGATAGAATTGTAAGAATTGTTTTATTTATTTATCTTTTTTTTTTCTATGTGTGCCTATAAAAAGGGTATTGCATGGTCAGGGTGGGTGGGGGTAAATTACCTCAATTACCAATAACTCAGAAACGAGAAAGAAAAAAAATAATGATAGCTTTACAATCAAATTAATTATTGGTAATAAGTGTGGTAATAAAGCGTGGAGATCGTCAGTTTACGAAAGAGACATTGTTTTCTTTGATGACGTTTTAATCAAGTTTAATCAAGTTTTTCCACCTTTACTGATGTCCAAACAAACAAACGACGCTCAACAATTAATTGATCGGTCCAGTTGATCCACTTTCTGCAATTAAATCAAAAGCAAATTGTTGCGTTTGATGTTGCCGAAAATAAGTGACCTGAACTCGCTGGTTTTCCGAACAGAATAGATGCAGTACAGATCGTTCGTGCGAGCATGGCACCAGTTTTGTTTTTTGTAGCTGGTTTCCGCGTGCGATAGCAGTATCAATTGCGACTCAGAAACCATTAGATTGTTCGATTAGCGCATACACTGCTGTATTCTGTTGTTTGAACCGTAGTGCGGTTAAACGGGTCCTACTAAAGACAGAAAAAAGCATTTTGCCACCGAAAAGAACTTTCGGGCACCGAAAAGGACTTTTAAAATGTCATTTTATGCTATAAAAACGTTTGAAATATATATAGGGTAAATATTTTATTTCTAAACATAATTTTCTAGAACATTAAGTGAAAAATGCCATTTTCGGTGCCCGAAATTCGGCATTAGCGATGTCCTTTTCGGTACATGGTGTCTCTTCACTGACCAGAAGTGGAGTCCTTTTCGGTGCTGTAATTTTTTTTAAATTTTAGGATGAAGATACTACAATTCACAAACTTATTATTCAAGCGCTGATTACTATCATGATGGTATTAAAATTTCTAAAACATGTTTTATATGACATTTAACGGCAAATAAAAGTCCTTTTCGGTGCCCGAAAGTTTTCGGTCCTTTACGGTGGGGTAAGTCCTTTTCTGTCTTACCCCACCGAAAAGGTCATAAGTTTCAGTGCTGTTCAGAACATGGTTTAACCGCAATCCTACTAAAGTCCTTTTCTGTCTTTAGTAGGACAGCGGTTAAACCATGTTCTGAACGGCACTGAAACTTATGACCGATGTAATGTTCGAAAGAAATATCAAAAGCGGCCACAACAACACATCAAGATGGCCGCTTTCACCGATGGTTTCGCGTATTGGAGAGGATAAAACTGTATAACTGAACATTTTTATTTCGATGGCTATTGAAACCTTGGAGTCGGCGAAGAAAAAAAGAATAAAAGAGCATTATTGCTTTTTTATTTTTATTTTGATTTCGCAAAAAATACGGTCGGCGGGTTTGTAAATCAGAAAATTAAAAAATGATGGCCTTACATGGTTTTCTATTTATCATGCATCATTAGAATATTTTCAGGTCTAAAGAGCTTCAAACAAAAGAAAAGTAAAGGCAGTTTTGTTTGAACTTGTTGACGTCGCAAATGCGTTGTGACGTAAGTTGGTGACGGCATTTAATCAATCGAAAGTTATTATCATGGCCAACGTCACTATGTAGCCAGTCTTCTTCAGAGATCGCTTCTATAGGCATTGCCTGGTAACATTAGTGCAAGCGCAGTTCTAAAGTGATATGATATCACATCATGTTATCATACTCCTGTTATCAGGTGACTTTTGCAGTATATGCATGATAAATTCCTCTACACAACCAACAGACAATCAGATCAGTTAACATTGGAGTTTTATAACCTCCTGGAGATGTTTACCCCTAGATGTCTGAAGAAATACTGTGATAACCCCCACTGAAAGCTTCCTTCACACAATCAAAATTTCTGTAACAAAATATGTTTGGTATAGAAAAATATGCTCTTGTGAATGAAAATATATGCCATATTTTCATTGCCAGAATATGTGATAAAATTTATTTCACAAACAAAATTTGTCCGTGTGAACAGAAACTTTGCCAAAAAATATGTAACAAAGAAACTAGCTATGGAGATCTACACAGAAAACTTTGCTCATAATCAAATCTATAAGATTTTGAACAAAGTATATTTACCAAAGAAATTGTGGCATGGTTGGCCATTCATACGGACAAAGTTTATTCATCCAGGTAACATTGACAAATAATGTTTGATGGTGTGAACACAGCAAATATTTCCTTGCCAAAGTTTATTTGACAAAGATTCTATGCCACATTTCTCTTTAACAAAGAATTTGCTCCATGTGAACGCAAAGTATTTGGCAAACTTTCTTTGTTACAGTTTCTATGGCAAAGAATCTTTGGTTGTGTGAAGGAAGCTGAAGAAGTGATCTAAATATGAATTTAAAATTGTCTCCCTTATAAAAATGGCAGTCAAACAACTGGGTAATGCAGACCTTAACAGACTTCAATGCTGAATTTCTAGCATGATAATTGGCATTTATTCTCTTTCTAACAGGTACCTCTGGAGAATACTTGGAACTACTAAGTACTAAAGAGGGAACTGACCTGGTCTCTGTCCTCTATAGAAAGGTGAGAATTCAGTCAATAAAAATCTGACTCTCTATGATGATCAGAACTACATCAGCAAAGTGAATCTTATGAGGGGCCATAACATGTTAATATGGAGAATGAACATAGAGTTTCTGAGAATTATCTTCAGCTCTTTATCTTCTCTGCCCCTTTGGTAATCAGTTTCAGTTTCAGATTTACAAGGCATAAGAACAGTAGCAATTTCTCAATATTTAGCTCACCAGTACAGATGTACAGGAAGAGCTATTGCACTACCCCTGGTGGTGGCGGTGGCAGCGGTGGCATTAGCAAAATGTTAGTCTTACATTAAAGTATTTTATGTGATGGGCAAGATGCTGTCAGGCAAGCTATCCTGTTTGCAGACAGGTCTTGTTTTTCTCACTTTAATACTACTCTGATTCAATCACATTTGATGGTGATATCAGAGGACATATTGATGGTGGAAGAGAGCCAGTAGTAGTTTGCAGGTGTATATGGGCCAGGAAATACACTGTAAAACCACACAACAAGAAAGGAAACAACCAGCCATTCATAATTGCCAGCATTAATGCATCTAGACTGACTCAAACATGTGTGTCAGAGGTATGATGCTAGTTATAAGCCATAACTTGCTACTAACTGACCTGTTAACCTATGGTTTTCATGTATATTCAGATTGACTAGCCCAGTTTGACCAATGTGCCATAATAGTACCTGCCAGTCCAATGAAATTGGCACGGGTTGATACTTAACTATCATGGAATATTGTAAAAATTGTAAAACTGGACTGGTGCCATTATAGTATCACCTCCTGCCAATTAGGGGGTGGTACTGTCAGCATATTGGAGCCCTAATAGATCCACCTCCTGCCAAAAGGGGCTGTCACTGTTGTGGCATATTGTAAAACTAGACTGGTGCCATTATAGTACCACCTCATATCAATTGCCCAATCCAATTTTACAATATGCCAGTTTAGTACCTCCCCCTGTCAATCAAATTGGTAGGGACGGTACTATCATGGTGTATATCTATCACTGTCATTTTTACAGGTTGATACAAAATGTCCAGATTTTGAGGAGAATTACCACAAGGTTGAACAAGCGGTCAAAGTTGAGTTCCAGACCTTACATCTACTGCTAGATCAGGGGGCTATCATGTACCTCAGGGCTTATATTGAAGGTGTTATGTCCAGGTAAGTAGCATAGAAACGCTAAGATGGATGAAAGTTTTGTGTTTTGGCCCTTCCAGCAGTATTTTAGTCATATCAAGTAGATAGAAGGGGGATAGTGAAAAGCTGTGTTCAATTGAACTCTGTTTACCATTGGAAAAGCTTCAGCCTCTAGCAGGATTCAGACCTGGACCGCCAGCTGAGCAGGTTAGCTCTTAATGCACTGAGCTACCAGGGATCCAGAAAGGTTAGGAATAAGTTTATAAATTCTCAGTTTCTTGCATTATTTCATGTGTTTTAAAACTGGTGAGAATATCATAAGACTTAGGATCCAGATCACATTCATTTGCCTTGTACATGTATTTCATTGGAATTAAGTGTCACTATAACACTATTCACTTATTATGCTGCTCCAGATAAGAAGGGGTAATAGGGATAATTAAGGGATAATACACTGAAGGACTTTAAAAACGCAAAAATTAAAATTCATAAAAATTACTAATTTCTATGGTACTAATTTAATTGAAATTTGGCAACGATGACCATCGATATGTCAGCAAAACATGTTCAAAATTTCATGTAAAAATAATAAGTAATATTAGCGCAACAGTCTATCAAATAGCAATACCCTTAGATTCTAAAGTTGCAAGTACTATCTCAATCAGTGAAATGTCTAGAGACAAAGGCGACCAGTCAAACTTTGCTGCCGTAAAATTGACGGTGAGGCGGGCAGTATGGACTGGGGCATTGTCTTGTTGGTATAAAAAATTTTCCTCTCTTATAATTTTGACGCACAAAGGGTATTACCACAGGACGAAGAACATTGTTAATGTAGCGTCTTGACGTCGGCTCGTAATGCTTCGGTGTCAACCTTTACTGTCCCAGTAGCCTGGTAACGATTTCTAAGGCGCTGAACAGTCAACAGATTGCAATTATAATGTCATGTGACGTCAGAAACACACAGCCCGTCTTGTAACATTCCGATTTTGCCAGATCGTTCATGTTTGGACAAGCGTGGCGTGATTAATAATGTTGTAGAACTAAAGCTCAAGTGTTTTTTAGACATGTATAACTACAAGCTACATGTGAAATGGTAATTTGTTTTTCCTCATTTATTCGTGGGTACACCACGTGCAAAAAATTGTAAAACAATGATGCATAGCTATAGGTGGCCAGTGCATTTAAAAATGCCGGTTTTAGATATAGATAGAAGCAGAGTGTCGTTACCAGCCGAGTTTATCTGTTAAAGAAGACAAAAAATATTCTGGGTGCAAGAAAAAACGATTTCCATTTTTTGCGTTTTTAAAGTCCTTCAGTGTATTCAATATTTCTCTATAAAAGCATATGTTGTTACCACTCATTAGAACCATCTCGCTAAGACGGTTCTTACACACAACATAAGTTTTATTTGAGAAATGAGAGAAATTATCTCTGAATTATCCTTGTTACCCCTTCTTATCTGGAGCACTGCCTTTCTATGGACCCCAAAAATAGCATAATAAAAGGAATGGACAGTAGTTAAACCTGTGTTAAGCAAGCACCAACAGGGAAGCAAAATGTGGCTGGTCAAGACAGTGGAAGATTGCAGCTTGTTTGACTCTGAAAGAATCTAAAAAATTGGTCTTTAACTACATGCCATTGTTTAATAGAAGTGGTCTTTAAAATATTTACCATATATTGCAGTATTCACAGCTTGGAGATGGTCACCAGTGCAAGTACTATGGTGTCTTCTGTCGTTTCCGCAACAACCAGACAAATCTCAAAACAGAAGAGTAGCTCAACTGAGGAATCAGGTGGGTATTCCAATACTTAAAATAGTTTTATGAGCATAAAAATTTGAAGCTGGCATATTGTTAGTGTTCACTTGATCTAGAGTATATAATATGATGAATGGTACCATATTTGTTCTGTTATGAGACATGGTTTTTCCCTTCCAAAACAGTCTGAAAGACCTAGATCCATCTTGTAAGATGGATAAAGATCTTTGGGATTGTTTTGAAAGGAACAAGTCTCTTTGACCTTGACCTCTCTTTGACCTACTGTTTCTCTTCTTTATATTTCAAACCAGACAGAAGAGTCTCCTAGCTCAGTTGTACAACAGTTCAGTGTAATAGCTCATCTGCATGTCCTCTGTGTGACCTTGACCTCTTTGACCTAGGTTTACTTCTCTTACAGAAGAGACAGAAGAACCTCCTAGCTTAGTTCTACAGTTTGATGTAATAGCTAATCTTCATGGCCTTTGTGTGGCCTTGACCTCTCATTGACTTTGATTTACTTCTCTCTACATTTCAGAAGAGACAGAAAAACCTCCTAGCTCAGTTGTACAGTTCAATGTTATATCTCATCCTCATGACCTCTCTGTGATCTTGACCTCTCACTGACTATGATTTACTTCTCTTTACATTTCAGAAGAGACAGAAAAACCTCCTAGCTCAGTTGTACAGTTCAATGTTATATCTCATCCTCATGACCTCTCTGTTACCTTGACCTCTCTTTGACCTAATGTAATTTCTCTTTATATTTCAGAAGAGACAGATGAATCTCCTAGCTCAGTTGTACAGTTCAATGTAATAGCTCATCTTCATGACCTCTCGGTGACCTTGACCTCTCACTGACTATGATTTACTTCTCTTTACATTTCAGAAGAGACAGATGAACCTCCTAGCTCAGTTGTACAGTTCAATGTTATATCTCATCCTCATGACCTCTCGGTGACCTTGACCTCTCACTGACTATGATTTACTTCTCTTTACATTTCAGAAGAGACAGAAGAAACTCCTAGCTCAGTTGTACAGTTCAATGTAATAGCTCATCTTCATGACCTCTCGGTGACCTTGGCAGACAATAACAGCAAGGTTGCTGAGATGCATATCAGAGGTATGTCAAGGTTATTTTGTTGCTGTGTCCTAGCAAGGCTGTTAGTTGAGCCACATCATGTGATTTCCAACAATGTTGCATTTATGCAAACAAAGGCTCAGATAAGATTGCACATATATGCAGTCTGATCTGAGCCTTTGCAAGTCAGGTGAGTCATCTATGGAAGTGACCTAAGTCATAGAGCCAACAGTAAAGTCTCTTGATACCATGTATAAATGAGAAGGATGTTGGAAATCACAGCACAAGTAATGTTTGCTACTCAGAAGTGATATCCATATGAAAAGGGAATGTGGCTTTTAGTATCAAGTGTATTTTTCAGTAATTTGTTGCTGATTAAGGCACTGTAATTTGTCACTGGCTTTTTAGCCTGCCATGCTAGAATAAGAATTGTATAAGCAAATTCCCATGTCAGTAACAGTGCTACAGATAAGATTCATATTCAAGGATAATTCTGAGATAATTTTCTTATTTCTTGATGATTTTTCATATTTCATGATGAAAACATATGTTGTGACTCCTCATTAGAACTGTCTCGCTGACACGGTTCTAATGATGGGTCACAACATATGACTTCATGAGAAATATTGAAAATAATCCCTTAATAATACCTGTTACTCTTCCTTAGGGCCGCGTAGCGCAATCAGTAGGGCACCTGACTCATGAGTCAGAGGTCCTGGGTTCGATACCCGGTCTTGCCACATACTTTCGTTTCTCCTTCCGCTGATTCAAGAAGGTCAGTTGTCAGTTACTGGCGAAAGTATGTGCACTTAGTACTGGTTAACCGCTTAGGAGGTCTAAGCCTGCCCAGGAATAGTGTGGTTAGGTTAACTGACCATCCCGACATGACCATAGCTGTTTACCGTGGATGTTAAGCATCAAATCAGTCAGTACTCATCCTTAACAAGAGCACTGCAGTAAATAGCTGTTGTGTGGGTAAATATTATTCAGAGCTTATGTTGGTGTTACTTTCTTGAGCCATGTCATGTGATTTCCAACAATTTGGCAATTTTGTCATGTGATATTCAGATTATCCATCTCCTTTATACAGGGTAAACAGAGACCTCAATGTTGGTTCTATGGCTTGGATCACTTCCATAGCTGGCTGATGTGACAAGCAAAGGCTCTGATCAGACTGCACTTATGTGCAGGTTGATCAGAGCCTTTGCCTGTCACCAATGCCACATTGTTGGGAATCAATGATGTGGCCCTCTTCTATTCTATTGTTTTGCATCTTAAGATTGAAAACTTGATATATATTTTAATATCTGTTGATAATGTTTGAAAGGATAAAAAAATTACACATATTTACCTTTTGATATTGTAGACCTTGAAGGTCATGGTATTAAGCGTGTGAAGAAGTTTGCTGTAAAAGGAAGACTGAAGGATATAGATATCAAAGATGTCTCACATGGTGCTATCTACCCAAATGTATGTTATATTCTTTCTGTTCTTACTGTATGTAAATAGACACTTATGGTTTATAGGTTCACTGCCACCAAATTCTTACCTTTAAATGTTGACCCCATGGGTAAGGCAGGCAAAAATAAAAATGGCAGAGTTGCTTCCCTGAAAGGTAACCAATTCACCTTAAGTAAATGGCAGACAGTGCACACTCTATTCAGGCTGGTTCACCAGGAGCAATCTGATCTAGGTCTTTGCTGTTTGCTAAGATATGTTCTGTCCCAACACCTAGAGTATCTGTGGTACATGTAAATTGTTATCTGAGTTGGTTGGGAAATAATCTATTTCATTCCAAAAGCTGCGAGAACACAGGGTATAAACCAGTCCGCCAATTTTCACTTCCTGCAGAGACTGTACATCATATTTGGCTTCCGCCAAGGCTGTCCACAAACCCTTGCTTCCCGCAGGGACTGGTGTCCTCGAAAAATGGCTTCCTGCCGAGACTGCCCGAGTGACTCTGCTTCCTGCCGAGAGCCTCGGCAGGAAGCAGAATCACGCGGACAGTCTCTGCAGGAAGCCATTTATCATGTACAGAAGTCTCGGCAGGAAGCAAGAGTTTGCAAACAGTCTCGGCGGAAGCCAAATATGATGTACAGTCTCTGCAGGAAGTGAAAATTGGCAGACTGGTTTATACCTTGTGGAGAACAGTTTCTGACATGGTTGAAAATTACATTGAGAACATGAATATGCAATTTTAAGGAAATTCAATGATGAATGTAGAAATTTGGTAGTGATGTATTTTCAAAGGAAATGAACAGGACATTTCTCAGAGACTGCTGTTATTTTGATTTGAATATTGACTATAATGCCAGCAGAAATAACTGTTTCTTGACTAAATCATTTAGTCTAAACTTTATATAATGGCTGCAGAAAGATACAAAGATTTGTTAAATAAAAAAAAATAAAAAAACAGCTGTAGAGGGATGAAGTGGACATGGACTGCTACTGTGTGGAAATGATGAGCAATTAATCAAGAAATGGATTAAACTGGAAATGATTTTAAAAAGTTTTGATTAGCGGAACATTTAGAGACTATTCTGATCTGCAGAAGAGGAAGCTCCTTACCATTTTAGCAAACCTCCAAGGGAGCTTAGAATAGACAGAGTCTCTCCTTGTCCATCCACATTTTCAAATGATTTCTCTACAAAATAACTTAGCAAAGATGGCTGCCAGGAAAGATAACCATTTTTGAGCCATATTATTTTTTCTCTGATACCAATGATGTGAGAAGGCTGATATTAGACACACATCTAGACTCAGGAACAAAACTGACAGGTCATGTATGCCCCTGAGAATAAAACTTAAAGTTCATGAAACTCATGAAACTTGATTTATGAATTAAATAATCTGTTAAAAGTCAGTCAGTAGGAATTTTTCTCAACCTTGGAACAGATGATCAGTGTTACAATGTATCAAAAGCTTCTTTGTAATGATCAAAATTCTGTCCATCAGGGTTGTTGCCCAGAGTTCCAGATAAGAGGGGGTATTCAGGATAATTCAAAGATAATATTTCTTATTTCTCAACAAAAACATATATTGTGACCCATCATTAGAACCGTCTCGGTCTCGATGAGACGGTTCTAATGATGGGTCACAATATATGTTTTTATGGAGAAATATGCATAATTATCCCTAAATTATCTCTGTTACCCCTTCTTATCTGGAGCACTGGAACTTTCCCCCAGTTGCATGGGTTGCATGTATAGTTACATAAAATTGTGTATGACTGATGTGCACTTCAAATTTTATTTCATACAACATGTACTTTGAATTACATTTCAGATTTTAATGCTAGATGAAGAAGAGGAAAGTTTGTTCAAGTTCTCTGTAAGTTACTGTGCTTGTATTTGACTTTGTTTGCTCAGTTTTTGTTCATGATATCTGGATATTTCCCTGACAGAAAATTAGGGGGCTACTCTTGAAGGAAGCTTTTATTCTCCAAAGAGAAATTCTAGAATGAGTTGGAAGAAATTTCAGGTAGCATGTCAAACAGTGCAGACCCTGATCAGATTGCTGTGTGTAGGGGCAGTCTGATATGGGGCACACTATTATCTCAAGCATTACAACATGAAGAAAGTACAAATTTCTTAAGTCAGCATACTGTAATAATTGAGCTATGAGACATCCCTCAGCCACCTCTCCCACCTTACTGTAGAATGATCTCAGATCTCTAAATGTTGTGTAATTTTGCTTTAAGATAAATTTTCCCTTCCAAAACTTTAATAAAGCTCTAGATGTGTTTTGTCAGATAGAACTAAATTTTGGGGGCTTTTTTTGGAGGGTAAAAACCCCTGTCTTATAAGCAAATAAGTTTGAGTTAAAAAAAAAAAAAACAGAAACAAGAAAACTCCATGGAACTATCAGTTGTTTCTCTCTTTTTGTAGTTTTTACAAAACTTGGAATTGAGAGAAGATATAACAGACAATAAACAAGAAGAACAGTTCTTTGACTACAAATTGAACTTGAGGGTTGGCCATCTGCAGTGTGTGGCTCTTGGCAAGTTCTACTGGGAACTCAATGTAAGTTTTACTTTCACTGCTTTTGTTGGTCTTTTATAATGAATGCTCACTTAAGTAGTTTGTTGATGATTTATGCTTTCTGTTAAATAAGCAGAAGTAAATAGGCTGAGCACAGAAATGCAGATTTTTCATCATAACATAATGACCCTAAATGTTCAGGCAGAAAGGTGTGAGCAAACATTGTAGACCCAGATCAAACTGCTCCTGTAGGAGCAGTTTGATACTGCTCCTGATGGAGCAGTTTGATCAGAGTCTACACTGTTTGCAATTCACTAAACATCATTTGGATGCATCAATGCGTGTAAAATCCACTTTCTAAGAATTTTTGAACGATAATTAGGTGTCCGAAAAATTAATGGTCATTACGGTACTTAGTTTGTTAAATACTTTTTCTTTCCAAAGTCAGAAAATGGGGCTTTGGAGCTTATTTTGCTGCCTTAAAAAAAGATGGTTATATAACATGTTCATTTAAGGCATTTAATGTTTTATTTAGCTCATAATAAAAATAATGTCAGTCTTGAAATTGTTTAGTTTCTTGAATTATAGTGTAAGTCTCTGTGATGTGGAGAAAAAAAAATTTTTATAAAGGAAACTCCATTTCTTGAGCAGATTTTGTGCATGTGCAAACTGATCTGCACTTACAGCTCATGGTAAATGGGTACGGTTTGGGGGAAGTAACTCTGCAAATTCATATTTGCCTCCCTTCTCAATGTCAGCTCTTAAAGAAAAGAATTTGCTCTCATGCCATTGGCTGTATAGTACATATTTTTCTTTTGCAGAAATTTGTGGAACCATTCTTAAGCCAAGAGTTCATAGATACTGCAAGTGTTGCTATGGAAACTGTGTCAAAACAGGTAAGATGGGCCTTGGGCTTTTGAAATAACCAGTAATCTACAGATGTATTATATAACTTTATTACATGTATTACTAAATATAGTAACAAATATCTTGGATACGCAGTCCAATATGGCTCGTGATTCCTTTCCCCATATCAGCCCGCTCGTGCAGAGCCATATCGGCCCGCTCGTGCAGCCATATCAGCCCGCTCATTCGAAAACAAGATGGCGGAACGCAAACTGGAACAAGTGTAAATTTATGGCTTGAGCGACTGGATTTATTAATATGGGAAAGAAAAGACCGACAGGCAACTACTAAACGGCTGAGAAAGTTTTAGCGATTGTTTGTAGAGAAATCGAAAATCGTAAACACAATGTGACAGTCTTTACAGACTCAGACAGTGGGAACAATACAATGCATATTGTAAGGGTTTTTTTCTGTCTCTCTTTCTAAGGATTGCTCTCTGTGAAATCCCTTTTAAATCTTTGTATTTCTATCTTTGTTTGAAAATGATTGCAAATATGTAGTTTTAATGACGTCATGTTTATTGAAGGACGTCAGCACGGCGGCTGTGGGTGCGTGCGTACTTTGCAACGTAACATAATGCCAAAAACAATCGGGTTGACGTATCGTCCAAAATAGTTCCGTTTGGTTCATTCAGTGTAATGATTTAGGGCAAAGTGCAGAATACATGTAATAAAAAGGTTACGACATGTCTAGTGTCGCATTGCCAGGCATATCGGCCCGGCCGCTCCATATTGGCCCTCGGGCCTAAAGGCCCTCGGGCCAATATGGCGCAATCCGGGCCGATATGCCTGGCAACGGGACACTAGGCATGTAATAACCTCTAAGTATTCTATATTTTGGAAAGTAATTGATTGATTGTTGATATTGGGTTGAGGTGTTTCATGTTTCTTGAACACAGAATATGACTGTTGTCTCAGGTCTATGAAAAACAAATGAAATGCCATTCTGTTTAAAATAGAACATTTATAGTGAATTTGGAACTTATTGTTGTGTCATTTTCATTTTTGCATCACTTCTTAATGGGGGTAAACTTTTAAAGGAAAGGATTTGCTCGTATGGGACAAATTCTTTCCTTTAAGAAGGGTTTTGTTACCTGCTATATTTCAAAGCAAATTTCTTGTCCATTGGACTTTGAGATAACAAGAGATGACTGTATTTAGCTATGTTTATCTATTATGAAGGTTGGTGACTTTAAAAATGAGAACAAAAGATTTGGGCTCAATATTGAGATGATGTCCCCCACCATCATGATACCTCAGAACTCAACTTCTACTGATCTGATCTTGCTCAAATCTGGTGTGCTACATATCCAAAACGTGTTTGATACCACAGATATAGGTCAGGGCGCCAAACAGGAGTGGAACCATATCTATATCAGTCTCACTGATGTTCTGCTTCAAAGGTGAGTACTGAGTACTCTAGTGACCTTAAAAATCAAACACTATGAAAAATGGAATACTAAAATAATTGCAGAAAATAATGTATAAAATGTCAAAATATTGTAATACTTAAAACAGTGACAGTTTTAACAGAAAAGTGAATTTATAAAATTCAAACTCTACTCATATTTTGCATACAGAATAATAAAAATAGTTTATGGTCTGCCATTTCTGAAATTAGGACCTGTCAGTATTGAATTATCTTGGGCACTGCTGATGAAAGGCTGAGCCCATACCTCTCCTTTCACTGCCTTATCCTTCTTTGATTCGAGAAAGGTACCCATTTACTGCTGGATTGACAGAGAGAGATTTTCCAGTCGTCGGATGGCGAAACCCAGGTGCATTCTCATGACCTGGCGACTTTCTGCACCATGACAGAGCCACTCTAACCACTGGACCATGGCGCCTGTCTTTATAGATCTCCAGTCATTAATGAGTTAAGCTGGCTATATGAAACTTTTCTTTGATTTTTTTAACTAAGAATGATATAAATGAAAGTTTAGAATAATTACCATAGCTTCTGTATTCTAGAGCAAAGCTATCCACTGAGGATGATACTTATGAAATCTTGAGTCGTGTCCTTGACCCCCTGACCTTCCAGATGGATCTGAGACTGATCCTAGAGCCAGAGATAGCAGATGTACAGACAGACATCTCTGCTAAGCTAGACAAGGTGAATGGTTCACTGTCACAAAGAGATTTACAGGTCATCATGGGTATTCTGAGGCAGAACTGGAAAGAAGGGGCGCCACAACCCGACCCAGGTAAACAGTTACAAGATTTGGGTAAACAATTACAAATTGGGCTCAGTTTATGTAATGCAATTTGAATTTTAAGTTGAATTGAATGGGTGCTTTTTTCAGGAATTGACTTTATCATTTTCAATTTTGCCTTCTTTCTCAATAGGAGTCAACTCTTACAAAAAAAAGAATTTACTCCCCTGGGAGCAAATTCTTTTCTTCAAGAGTATACATCGTTTTGAAGAAAAAAAATTTCATCCACGGAAGCAAACAAGAAGTCTGAAAAGTTGGTTTTCTTTGTTGAAATGGTGGAAAAACATGGAGATATAACCATTCATCTTAATTTTGAGATGTTTATCAACTTTAAATATATCTGCAGTCATATCAGCATGCATATGACCACTTAGACTTGGGGTAAGGTTTTTGTAGCAGGTAAGGTTTTCAGACAAGGCACGAGTTGGGGGCATATTGTTTACTGACAGCCTATAAACACATTTCAATTTCTTTGAAAATTGGAGATGTATTGGTTTTCTTCTGTGTGAAATGGATGGATGGAGGGATAATTTTACATCCTTTTCAACAGTATTTCATTTATATCAGGATGATGAGCGGGTAATAATTAAAGGCGATATGCAATGGAATTTGGTTCATAATTGAAATGATTTCAAAATTCTACGGGATTCAAACTCTAGACCACAAGATCAGCATGCCAGCACTTAACCCACTGAGCTACCAGGGCTCCATCTGAATGACTTGTTGATATGACAATATTGATTCTTATATATGCACAGGATGAATTAATTTGTGCTTAGCTTTAGATGTTATGCTTTGGCTATACATTCTATAAAAATATACCAGTAAATTCTAACTGCTCGGATTAAGTTTAGTAATTTTAGAATATGTTTATTCAGAACCAGTTATTGCAACACTTCATCACCGACCAAGTATAGAGTCAGGGACTGTTGTCATGGAAACACCAATGGCAACATCAGTGTCCTCCAAAAAGACTTCTGCTGCAGTATTGTTTACATTGGAGGGAATGGAGCTGACGTTGTTTCAGGATACTGAGGTATTGATTATGTGACCTTGACCTTAATTGTGTTAATGTTAGAAATATTGAAAGTATATATGAAACACTGACTAACAGAACTTATTTCCAAGTACCTCCAGTTATAGCATTACTTTAGTTTGGAGGTTAGACACCAAAAAGCAACTCTACAAGTAAAAGCAATTCTTTCTTTTTATTTCTTCATAAATTTGTGATTGTGAAAAGAAAATATGCAGGACTGTTCATATACTGTTATTCACATTTGGCTTTCTTTTAAAGTCAGTGGCTGTACATCTATGTGATTGCGTCATTTTCTCAAAGGGAAGAAATTTTGTGGCCTCTTGTTTGTTTCCCTGCATGACAAAGCCCTTCCCAAATTAGGTCTAATCTTAAAGGAAAGGATTGGCTCGTAGGGAGCCAATTCTTTCCTATAAGATTTGACATTGTTGAGAAGGGAGGCAAAAATGAAAATGGCAGAGTTAGTGCCCCTGAAAGTGTACCAAGTCACCTGAATAGTCACTCTCTGAAAACTTGTATACTTGTAGATGGAGGAGCTCAAAGACTTTGCTGTGTTAAATATTGGTAAAATCAGTGGCACTACATACACAATGGGAGATGGTGAGGTCAAGGTCACAGTTGCCTTGGAAACCATAAGTGTGTCAGATATTAGACCAGACAGCAAGTTTGCTATTAAAAAGTAAGTGATTTAGGATCTGTAGCATGCCTTTGCTAAGTGCTTATGCCATACCTTTGGTTCATAGTCAGTTTATCCATTTGAATCAGCATTTGCATCAAATTCAGGTCCTCATTTTAATTAATGTTCAGGCTAGCCAATTCGGATTGTAATAATTGTATTTAATTCAGAAATTGCCACATTTAAATTTAAGCACGCATTTGGCATGCTGTGTGTTCTTCTGTCAGTTTCTGTTTGTTCCCACTAAACTTGATGTAAACTAATTGTAATAGCCAGTAATTCAAAAGATTTTGAAAAGTAATCTAGTTGTTTTATTTCCAACCACCCCCCTATAATAGGGAGAACCTTTTAATGTAAAAAAGGGTTTGATTGTATCTGTTTATGAGAGGTATAGATAAGTTCAACATTACTCACCACCTAGCGTCTTAGTTTTTCAATAAGTGTATTATATAAGTGAAAGAGAATATTTTGTGTGAAATCTAGACTCATGACTAAATTGAGCCGCGACATGAGAAAACCAACAAAGTAATTGTGCGCCCAGCACAGACTCAGATCATCCTGGGCATCTGCCCAGATTGATCAGATTCTTCACTGTGCACTTAAAGCGTAACTTAGGGACTAACCTACCTTCAAGTTGGCAGTGAAGACTCTGATTAAACAAAGCAGGTGCCCAGGCTGATCGGAGTCTTTGCTGGGCCTACATACCACTTTGTTGGTTTTATTGTGTCGCGGCTCATTATTATTGTTTAAAGTGTATGGTTAGAGAATCTCTACCAATTTCAATTTTGTCTCCCTTCCCAATAGGGGTCAACTTTATGAAGGAAAGGAAAGTTCCCTAGGAGCACACCCCATTTGGAAGGGCTTTTGGTCTAGAAAAGCAAATAGGAAGTCACAAAAGTTCTTTCCCTTTGTAAAATGCTAGAAAAACATGGAGGTGTACCCATATATTGTAAGGAAAGTATAAAATTAAGGAAAGTATAAAATGAAGTAACTGTTATTGTTCTAATAATTTTAGAGTTTTATACTATGATGAAGAGAGTGTCAATAAAGATGAAGACTCCAAGCGCCCCCTGGTGTCAGTGATTTATAAGATGAGTGGGGATGGAAACCAGAAAGGTAAGAGGGCATATTTCTTATCTGTTATCTTCTGAGGGGGTAAAGATGGGTGACTAGTGAGCAGTGAATAGATACTTCTGATGGAGAGGTACTTAATTTGTTCTTCCATATCTTGAAAGGGAAACAACTTCTTGAATAATGCTGACAAACCTAAAAATGAGCCGCAACAGGACAAAACAAACAAAGTGGCATGTGCACCCAGTGAAGACTCAGATCAGTCTGGGTACTGCAAAAGTTCCTCACACTATTTTTCACTAAGAATGGTTAAAAATTTGAAAATTTAACATCTTGTTACTAATAATGTCAATTTTGACCTTCAGAGCCCTTATGTTGGCAGTTCCGGAGAATATTCCATCCCTTGGCCTGTCATGAAATTGGTCAACTTTTGATTTTCTCTGCAGCTGATATCATGATGGAGAAAGTTATCATCAATGTTCAGATACCTTATATAATGGAATTATCAGCATTCTTTACTGAGTCTCTGTCTGATCCGGATGAGAAAAAACAAGTGACCAGTCCAGCAGGGGGAGTAAGTCCTCCTGTTCCAGTGCCAGTGCCAGTGACTTCCCCTGATCACCAGACACCAGTGATGACAGTATACTGTTCTGTGAAACAACCAGAGATTGTACTGTTTGCTGATCCTGAGAGTGACAGTAGCAGGATACTGGTTATGAATGTGAGTATTGTTTTAGTTATAAAAAAAATCATATTTAGAGCATATTATTTACAGGTGAAGTAGACAAACTTCAGTTTGTCATGCAGAGGCTCATTTTCAGTTTTAATTCTAATTGTGATTACATATGAAGAAAAATAACAAAGCAATATAATTAATACCTGTAGCTGGGTTTTTGATAGAATGTTGCAGTGTAATTGAGGAGAGAAGAGTATATATAGCTTTTGAACCTTGAACTGCCATGTAATTGAGGAGAGAAGAGTATATATAGCTTTTGAACCTTGAACTGCAGTGTAATTGAGGAGAGAAGAGTATATATAGCTTTTGAACCTTGAACTGCAGTGTAATTGAGGAGAGAAGAGTATATATAGCTTTTGAACCTTGAACTGCCGTGTAATTGAGGAGAGAAGAGTATATATAGCTTTTGAACCTTGAACTGACAGTGCTAATTCCTAAAGCTACCGGCTGTCTACAGAATGTCTATAGAATTTATGTTAGGTGGTGTGGCTGGTAATTTTTTCATCATAAAATATCATTGACAAGAAGATAAATTGCTTTTTACTGTTTTTCAGGCCGACATAGCATTTGAGTATATTGCGAGCTCAGTTCAACAGAAGATGTGGTCTAAGGTTACTACACTGAAGATGTACTCCAGTATTTATGGAGCTCCAAGTAATCAGAATAGCAGAGTTAGTATCTCTACCAATCTACAATAATTTTTTCGTAGTATTTGAACTATTCTCAGAAGAGGTAACCGAGATCTCATTTTGACCTCTCATATTTGGTGCATAGACTTAACGTATGAATCCTAAAAAATGCCCTGCCCCCTGCCTCTTTTACAAAAATGTTATATTAACTTGCATGAATTCCTGTTTGCTTCTTTGTATGATTTAGCTCTTCAGAATGTGGTCTACTCTTAATAGAAAGAATTTGCTCCTAGAGGAGCAAATCCTTTCCTTTAAGAGTGGAGTCCTACTGAGAAAGGAGGCAAAAATGGTAGAGTTGCTTCTTCTGGAGGTTTCCCCATTAACCGTAGTAGTGATATATTGGTGGTTTTACAATATACTATTAATAATTAAGCCAGTACAAACCAAGACCAGGCTTAATTTCACAATATATCGTACATATGTTTTATGATTAAGCCAGTAGAGACCAAGACCAGGCCTTATTTCAATAGTATATCGTACATATGTTTATAATTAATCCAGTACAAACCAAGACTACAGAGTAGGTCTAATTTCATAGTATATCGTAATTTTTTTAAGGTTCGCGAATATGGATATCAAAATTTGAATGGATTAATAAATCTCGTAAATAAGTAGAGCAACTAGTCCTACAACGACGCCCCCAACTATCAGTGCTGTTTTGTGGTTTTCATGTTCTTCAGCAACAGTTTTTGGTGTGGAACTCAGTACTGGATGTGTGTCAGGTTTTGGTATTTGATGTAGGTCAGGTTTTTTCAATGACATTTGATGTGAGTCAGTCGTGACATTTTTTGTGATAGCCTCATGTTTTGTTTTATATATCTTCTGTGCCTGTTTCTCGGTGGGTATCGTTATTGGCATTCCAAGTGCTCCTATTATGGTTTTACCCTGGGCAGCTAAAGGGATTGATCCAGGTTCTACATCAACCTTTGGTTTGTGTGTTGGGGTCCCACTCACATCAGTGTAAGATGTGGCATTGGCAGGAAGGTTTACGGTTTTGTTCCACCATAACTTTTGATTATGAGTAGAGAGTACAATCTCGTTGTTGTAATTTTTTATTGTCCCGATTTGCAATTCCATATTGCTTGGAGCCTTGTAAAGGCCATAGCCAAAAACATAGTCAACCTTGCTCCGAGCGTACTTCAAAGTATTTTGATAACGGGTAATTTGACTTGGTAAGTCTATTGGCCTTTGGACTCCATCTTCAAGGTTTGCAAGGAATTCCTTCTGGACATCAAAAGCTGAGCCTATCCCTAGTATGTCAGATTTAATCTGAGACTGAGAGCCAAGAATGGCCCAACAGTAAGTCCTTATTGAGTCATTTATTCGTTCAACGCCGGGTCTTGTAAAGCCATCTGATTTGTCGAGAATAAATGTAGTCCAGGCCTTGGGAAAACTTTGTGCAATGTAGTCAATGTGATAAACTTGATCAGGATGATTCCTTGAGAATGAATATATTTTATTATCATATTCACCTACACCTTTGACCGCCTGGTACCCAGTGTTTGTTACATACCAGTATATAGTCCCTAATCCGCCATTGTCATCTTGGTTTTGCCTCCAGTCGGTATGCACTGAGACTCCAAACTCGTCACAGATCCTCTCATAGGCCTTCTTGTCATAACTGTTGTCAAACGCATTCCAGCTGTCATCTGTTGGTAATGCCACTTTCATTTCGAATAATATTCTTCGCGTTTGATAATACACATGAAACAAAAACAATGAACGTGCAAACAGTGGAATAGTGCCTGTCAGGTGGTCTTGCATAGAAACACCACATCCTGTAGTTGCGCACCACAAAGCAAAATTTATCTGGTTTTGCCAAAACTGCATTTGGCGTGAACGCCAATTTTGGACGATGGCATCACTTTCAACGTAGGGCAGCACGTATTTTGCGAAGATGTCAGGGAATTTCACATCAAAGCTGCTTGGACTGTCTGAGGCCTGTTTGACTTCTATTGTTAGGTTAATGATGTTCAGATCTTTAGTGTTGTAAACTCCAGATGGTTGATATTGTGCGTTGGGGTTGTATGAAAATGCTTTGATTTGCACCATTTTTATAACAATGATTTTTTATATTATCAAATAAAAAAATGCATCTCATAATTTCTGATATGAGCAATCCTGTAATCCTGCAACAGTATATTGACAACAGAGATGGATTCAAGCGGGTGGGATTAAACAGTTTTACATACTGTTTGGGTTGGTATAATGTTCATAATGAAGTCATTCAAAAACAAGGCGAGACTCCTGTTCGCATAACGCCTGGGTATTATAGTTTTCAGCAGTTAGCAGATATATTTCGCAGCCATAAAATCAGTATGTCTGTAGATGAAACCAACGGAATAGTGACTTTGACTACACCTATTGAGTTAAAAATAAGCAAAAGACTCAAGACAATGCTTGGACTCCAGATTAAAGGCCGTTTTTTTCCAAAACACATTTATCAAGGTGAAAAGCCGCTGGACTTTGCTGTTATAAAATCTTTGTATGTTCATTTGTCGGAAATAAATTCATCATATAATTACTTTAATGGCTCACCGAGTGATGTATTAGCAGTCATTCCCATTGAAAATAAAAGCTTTGGTGATATTATCACTGTCCGCTTTGAACACCCAGAACTCAAGCCGTTAAAGACAGGGGTCTTATCTGAATTGAAACTAGTTGTTAAAGATGAAGATAAAAACACGGTAGACAATCATGGTTTGCCCATGAGTTGTGTTTTAGAAATAATTTAAATTTCATTTTATATAATAATGAGCATTTTTGGAAAACAGAGAGAAGATGTTTTAGAAACAACTCTAAATATGGATGGTAAACGCATAGTCAATGTAGCTTACCCTCGAGATCCAGATGAAAATGCGGCGTTTAACGGTGACGTGGTAACAGCAAAGGCTTTAAATGATTTAAGGAAACATTTGCTACACGAAGTGTTACAACGTCATACTGATAATGTTATGAATGGTAGATTAGATATGACCCAGCATCGAATTTCTGGTCTTGCGAGTCCTGTTAATCCTGATGATGCAGTAAATCAAGCCTATATTACATCGAGGTTGCAGACCATAACGAATTTACTAAACGAGTTTAATAAACGTATTAATAATTTGGAAAAAAATATAAAACAATAAAAAATGAAACCGCCAACGGCTCCTTATCAGGATTTGGGAGATGAGAAAATTTATCCGGATTTGTCTAAAGACTGTCAAAACTATCGCTTACAAAAAATATCAGAAATAGAAAAGCAATTAATAAGAGAAAAAGATGTTAGAAAGGCTTTATATAAAAAATATAAACGCGGAGTCAACCTCACAGACGGCGTTGATACTGCATTGATTTCTGCAAGTGTCGTTATGGCTGGGATAGGCCTGGCAGTGCCAGTGATGCTGCCTTTAGAAATTGTTGCAATTGTCTGCGGATGCATGGGCGCCTGCGTGAAATTGATGAGACGTAAATTAATGTCAAAGGCACAAAAGCACTATGAGATTAAAACATCTTGGAGAAAGTAAGTTGAATTCTGTTAAAAATTTGATTTCCAAAGCCTTAAATGATGGACAGATATCAGAACAAGAATTTAAGATTGTTCTTGATGAGCTGGACAGATATAATGATTTAAAAGATAAAACACACACCAAACAGTCTGGTCTGAGTGAGCAAGAAAAACAAGCTTTGATAGACAAAGGAGAAGCCAAAGCGCTAGAGCTAATAAAAAAAAAGATAAGCGCCACATAATTTTGTTCAACAAATTTGTGTTTGTGAATGATCCACCACCAAAATATCAAAATTAAACACTTCCGGTTGACCTACTTATTTTTTTTTTTTCAAAATCCATTCTTTGGCTGCCGCATATACCAACCCAGCAACAAGCACAACAACAGCCCACAGATTATTACCAAACCAGTTTACAACCTTACCGGTTGCAGACAGCAGCCAAGACACAATTGATCCAATTATACCCGGCAACGCAGCAGCCGCTTTTCCAGCAAGATTTGCTAGTAGTCTAGCAAGATTATGAAGTTGTTTTTTAACCCATTCTTTAGCTCCACCTTGCGATGGTTTGGGTGTTGTACCACCGCCTCCAGAAGTTGGAATTACAGCTTCAACAATAACACCAATAATCATGCCAAGAGCCGTCAAAATACTAACTATCGTTATACCTTGCTCTTTGAATAATGTTTTCAACCGCTCACGCAATGTCGTATCTTTTTTCAAAACTTTGTCAATAGTTTCTTTTATCCTGTTTATTTGACCCCGCAACTCTTCTTTGTTTGCACTGGCAGCCTCCAGTCTTGCGGCTCTTTCATCTTCTAAGTTTTTCAAACGAGCCTTTATATCATTTTTACTGATTTCATCCTCAGCCTCTTGTAATTTTCTTTTTTCTTTTGCAATTTCTTTATCAAGCTCGTTTAGTTTTGCTAAATTATTTGTAAGCTCACCGCGGTTGCGTTGCAATGCCTTGTCTAATCCTTGAAGTTTCCGCAGTGTTAGACCCTCTGTTTGTGTGCCAGTGTGTACCCAATCAGTAAGAGATGTTTCCAGTGACTTAACGGCCGTCTCTGCACCAATTACCGTATTTGTTAAATCTTGCAGTTCAGTGCCACCTGACATCTCTAGATCCATGTCATTTCGTGTGCTTTCCAAAGCCTGCCGTACTTGCTGAGATAGCTGTGTTTTACTCCTGTAATCTGGTAAATTCAAATACTGCCGCACTGCTAATGTGCCTCCTGAGCCAACAACCCTATTATACTCATTTGCCAGAGTACCAAGTGAAAGGAACTCTGCACCACCTTGTTTTGCAGTAATTCTGATTTCTTTGTCACCAACACTCCATAACAGTGTCTTGCCATCATTTGATATCCTAAACTGGTTGTAATCTATCTTGCCCGGGACCATTTTGTATCGCTTTCCTATTTCATCATAAAATGTTTTAACAAGTCGTTTTTTCTGTTCTTCAACTGCAGACTTTCGGAGTTCACCCCTTAAATCATCAATTGCCCCACTTTGATTCAAAATAATTCGCTGATCGTCTTCATCCGGCACCATCGGTAATCTGTCATCTATGTCATCGACGTCATCATAATCACCGTCAAATGTAGGATTCTCAAACTCGTAACCGTCGGCCATTATTTATTTATTGAATAAAAATATATTTGTATCAAATAAAAAATGTCTGCCTACGGAAGTAAACTGGACCCCTATAGAAAACTACGAGAACCGCTAGGCGTAAAAGGAATTCGGCAAAGCGTAGTAATCACTAACAACCCCAGCACTATAGACCAAAACCAGCAGTTGCTTGTGAGATTTCCAAATCTAAGTAATAATGATGTCATCATCCCAAGAACTGCACGTCTCGCTTTCACTATTGAACTGACCAGCAAAGATCCCAATGCGACAGTCTTTCAAAATCTTGGTAGAGCCATCGTGAAAAAAACAACCATTAAAATAAGCGGCAATGAAGTCATGTCAATAGATGACAGCGACATATTTCACTGTTATGTTGACTTATGGAAATCACCATCTGAGCGGATAAACATGGCCTACCAAGGCATCGGCAAATCAAACATGTTAAAACACAGAGTCGGGGCAGGAAACGCATCAGCTGACGTTGAAGACCAGGCCATTGCTGGCGCCTTCAAGAACAGGTTTTGCATCCCACTGGACTTTGAACTGCTAGAGACGCATATGCCCTTTTACCAGGCCGGGCTCGGTGATAGGCTAGAGTATGAATTAACATTTAATGACTATTACAAAGTAATCAGCTCAACGGATGCCGACAGCAGTTATGCCATCAGCAATATCTGTTTAGAATTCGACATGGTAACCGACTCAGAACTTGCACGAACAATCAGACAACAGGTCAGTGGCAGAATGGCGATATTGTATGACCGTATTTTGCGGCACAGAAAAATCACAAAGAAAAAGTCTGATACCCTGTGGAATATCAACCTGAATGTCCCAGCAAGAAGCATGAAGGGGATTTTAATGTTGTTTGAAGACCCGGACAGGACAACCACTGAAGATTTTTACAATCCAAAAATCACAAAAGTTGAAATGACAATAGAAGGCATACAGAATCAACTGTACAGCCAAGGCATGCGGCAGTACCAACAGTGGGATGAAATCAATAAATACTTTGCGCTGACATCCAAACGCGACAAAGAAACCGATAAAGTTGCAAAAGACTTATACTTCAGCGACACTAACATTGAAAAATATCTCACCAAAAGATTCGCTTTATGGCTTGACTTGCGTTCCACGGATGACAACACCTTGCACGGCAGCGGCAGAAGGATTGAAAATGCCAGTGAAGGGATAACAATCCAAATTGAAAAAGAACAAGGGGCAGATGAAAATTTAAATATCTACCTTTTTATAATACAAGATGCGCAAATCAATTTTGAAGATGGAAGATTTAGTGAAGTCAAATATTGAGTTTCCAAAATATCCACACTCAGCTGTCATCTCGGGTCAAACGGGATGTGGTAAGAGTTTGTTTGTCCTAGATTTACTTGAAAAAGAATACAAAGGTGTCTTTGAAAAAATAGTCATACTTTGTCCCACCGTGGAGTGGAACAAGGCCTACAAAAACCGGAACTGGATTGGTGACGTGCGGCGTCCAAAAGACAAAAACACAATTATAGTAAACCCTGTGATGCGAGATGGAACAGAAAGACTTAAAGAACTGCTGCGATATTTTTTTGATAAATTTGCTGGCCGACCCACATTGTACATCATCGATGACTGCTCTGCAACAAAAGAACTTACAAAGAAAAAAGACATGCTCTCACAGGTAGCATTTTCCGGCAGACACGCAGAGCAAAGCGTCTGGGTCATTTCTCAAAGATATATTTCTGTCTTGAAAGACCTTCGAGAGCAAGCAAAATGGGTTTGTATGTTTTACACCAAGGACAGAGATAGTTTTGAACATTGCTTGAGGGAAAATGATGTTGTTCCTGCGGATGAAAGGCAGAAAATAAAAAAAGAAGTATCTGAGGTTAAACACCGTAAATTAATATTAAAAACTGACCAACCAACTGGGTATTGGTTAATGGATTAGCTAAAAGCAAATATAGCAATGCTTAAAGCAAAATATAGCGCAAAAATAGCAATGCTTTAAGCAAAAAGCAATGCTTAAAACAAAAATAGCAATACTAAAAATGATACTCGAACTAATAACAATTGCTTCTGCCGCTGTTAATATCTCAGTCGGATGTTTGATTTTTTTCATTTATTTTAAGTTAAAATATATTTTCCAAAATATAAAAATGAACGCTGAAGATCTATTAGAAAATATTTCACTAGATACACCAGCTGAACGCCAAGATGTGCCAAAACGAGAGAGACTTTCAGCCATTATAGCCGGAGGTGGAAGTCGGCAATATTTAGGGCGTGAGTTGCAACTCTCAGACATAGATGAAATGACGCTCCAAGAAGTTGATAAGCTTTACTGTAGATATGAAGCCAGGCTTGGTGCAAGTATGACTAAGACGTTGGGCAATTCTTTTATTAATTTATATGTCATGGGGGTGTTAAAGTATTTCCATGTGGAAAACCCACCCAAGCTATTAGAAGATCTAGAAGAAGACCCATTTATCAATCATGCTCTGACAAGCGTTTGCTGTGAGCTGTATTATAAGTATGGAATGTACCTGGCTCCATTTACAGCAATGCTAACAACTGCAAAGCATATTAATTTTAACAAAAATAAAAATGCCATAGAAAAAAATGAATCAGGAAATTCAGGAAGCTCAGAAAACTCAAGAACCCCAGAGTGAACCCCAGAGTGAACCCCAGAAAAGTGAAGGTCCACAAAAACGTGAAGAACCCCTAAAAGAAAAAAACCAAAAACGAGTCGCGGCTGGTAAAAAAGGCGCTGAAGCCAGATGGAAACAAAAACAAGCCCAAACCCTGGAAGCTGAACCAATCAAAATAACAAGAGAGCCACAGCTACCAGAGCGGCAACCAACAGTGACTGTTTATAAGAACTATATTCCGCTCTGTGTGATGATCGGAGCTGTAGGCGTTGGTATTTACATGATTTACAGTAAAACTGAAATAAAACAACCTCAATCACAACCTAAATCACAACCTAAAATACCTGAGATACAAACGTCTATAGACCCTTTTGAAATGAGATAATTAAAATTAAAAAAACTATATTTTCACAAAAAAAATGGCAGCCATTGACGGTAAACAAATTGCAAACATGCTTTATCATGCCGGAGTAGAAACTCTTCTCACTGTTGGGTACTCAGAACTTGGCAAGAAACTCTTGAGAAGACCTGCACCAAAAGTGGATTTTAATATGGGTGATATTGGAATGCTTTCTATTGATATACTGCTGGCGATGGCCACACGCGATATGTTGATTAAGCAGGGTATTATTCCAGCGGATATTATGAAATAATTTCTGTTTTAAACTTTTTTATCACGATAAACAAAATGGCTAGTGCAGTAGCGATGATGTTAGGAGGTGCCGTGGTCAATGCCTTGGCGTTCACAGGAAGTAATTTTTTATTCTCAAAATTGGTAAAAAACAACGATGCTGAGGCGGAAAGAGAAAGGCATGATAAAGCAGTCGAACAATTAGAAGCGGCTCAAGCAGCTTGGAGCAAAAAAAAGAACCCAGAGATTGGATTTTATCAATGAGGAAATACAAAAAGAACATCATGCTGAGCAGACGTTTGACAATGTTGATCAGGCTATGAAACAATACTATTACATTACTGGCAAAAAACTTGACCCACTTCCACAGGAGCCAAAGTTGAGTGATTATTATGCACCATCCCCAGATCAGCAAAACCGTGAATTGTTGTTTATTGTTGCGGGGATGGCAGCAACCGGGTTTTTGGCTTATAAGTTGATATAAATTTATTATTTTTTTTTTAGTCTTAAAATTGGAATAAAAAAATAATGGAAAAGATTTACTACAGCCCAAAGGGGTTCTGGAAAGGGCTCCCCGCAGTAGAGAAACTAGCAAAAGAAGCAAAAGTCAGTAAAAAGCAGGCGCTTGAATTTTTAAAAAAGCAGGCGGTGTGGCAAATATATTTACCCGCACCAAAGAAAATAATACGGCCCAGGTTTGATGCGTCCACCCCAAATGAAATTCATCAGGCAGATTTGTTGTTTTTGCCGCATGATACAGTCAACCGCAAGACATACAAATATGCGCTGACAGTCGTTGATATTGAAAGCAGATATAAAGAGGCGGAGCCTCTGACTTCAAAAGACAGCAAAGAAGTTGCGAAGGCGTTTGAAAATATTTACAAGGGAAAGCTGAACTTTCCCAAGCTTCTACAGGTAGATCCGGGCAGGGAGTTCATGGGCTCTGTGACACAGCTGATGGCGAAACACAACGTAAGTATCAGACGTGGCAGGAAAGAGATCCACAGAGACCAAGCTTTGGTTGAGAGGTTCAACAGGACACTGGCTGAAAGGCTTTTTGGTTATCAGTATGCGAAGGAATTGGAAAATCCGCACAAACGCAACAGAGAATGGGTAAAAAGATTACCGGAAGTGATCAAAGCCATAAATGCGGAGACGAAAAAAAAACCTCCAGTGAAACAGAAACGGACTGTAGGGAACCCTATTTGTCCTGATGCCACTGTAAGATATTTATATCAACCTGGAGAACAAGAAGGGGGCGTACGCCGTGCCACGGACCCAATATGGAGTGTCAGTATTCATAAGATAAGTCATCACATTGTTCTGCAAGGCATCAGGGTTTATTATTTAATGCTGTCAGCTCCGCAGAGAGGTTTCGTAACAGAAGAACTGCTTATTGTTCCTGCTGATACCCAAACCCGTATGTCGTGATGCCGTCTGTGGCTATCCAGCGTTTTGTGTCCAGCGGCGAGAGTGTTGTTTTGTTAATTGTAAGGCCGTAGATCTGGTGCTTTTGGCTTCTTAGCATATTCATTTCGTGGCTGTATGTTTTCCGGTTGAATAGTGCATCTTTGTAGTTTGCAAAGTTGATTAGTTTATTGATGACATATTTCTTGACACCTTTTGCTTTTTTTATCAGCTGCTCATCAGCCAGCAGAATTGAGTACATCTTGGGACGCAGCCCGATATACTCAGCTATGGGGGTACTTTGACATTCGTCCTTCCACTTTGCAATTTTTTTCTTGTTTTGCTCACTATAGAGCGGGTGATCCTTGGGGTAATCTGAGAAGTCATACTGGGTCCTCATGGTTGCCATATCAGCATATACATCTGGCGTTTTTAGGTCGACCAGCAGGCTGTCTGTGTCGGTGTACAGCAAAGTACAGTTTCTGCCGTACTTCTGTTTCAGTGTATTGTAATACCAGTCATACATCAGATGCTTGGATAAGTCCAAGACACACATGCCAACATATACTGGTTTGTTTAGTTTCAAGCGAGTCTTGTGTGTATGCAGGGCTGATAATTCATCAGAAAATATGACAGCCCGGTTGTAATTGGGTTTAGCGATTATTTTTCTTATCTGCTCTTTTTCTTTATCACCGCCATTTGTTCGGACAATTTTTATATCAACTCGCTTCCGGAGGTTTTCGCAAGTTTTACCAAATACCGAATTGTTCATGAGTTTGTAGAAGTCTTTCTCAAAGGGTGATTTGGCTTTTTTTCTGAATTCTGTGTTCATGCGAATATATGGTTCCATCCACGGCGCCTCGTTGAATTCTAATATTCTGTGGATTTTCTTGAGTTTCATTCCGAGGGACAGGTATAGCTGCAGATTTCTGTAATGCAAAACATATTTATTTTTGTCTCTGAGATTTGGGACCAGCTTCTCGGTGTTGAGCATACTGTTATTTTCAAGAAGGTTTGACTGGTAGTCAGACAACCATTCTTTTTTTACTTTTAATCGCTCCGGGGCAAGTGGGTAGTCATTATGCAAGTCATGGAGCTCGGCTGGATACTCTA
Source organism: Ctena decussata (assembly GCA_963989385.1). Classification (NCBI taxonomy): domain Eukaryota; kingdom Metazoa; phylum Mollusca; class Bivalvia; order Lucinida; family Lucinidae; genus Ctena; species Ctena decussata. The sequence continues at coordinate 99,575,856 of OZ022502.1, read as the reverse complement.
GGTCTACTTCTAAGATGCAGCCCTTACCTGGTTCATGCGGCGGTTTATCAACCCATTTAAAACCAGAATAAGGTAGGGGCTGACTCATAGCCCAGCCATAGAGATTATTTGCATCGTAATACATGATGTGGTTGTGCTGTTCGTTTGGATTATATCCAGGCACGCCAGGGTTATTAGCCTTAGCATGTCTTTTTGAGGTCATGCTGACACCGCCACGCATCCCTTTTTCTATGAATAGATGCTGATCGTAGTCAGTCAGGAGCTCCAGTTCAGTACCGGTGTATTTGAGTAAAGCTTCCCAGGATAAGCCGGGGGCTGTATAATAATGCAGCGGATCCAGTTTGTATGCATTTATACAAGTTCTACGGAATTTTTGGAATACGTCTGCCAGCAGAGTCACATCTGTTTTTAGATAGAGATCATGGTAATCTCCCAGCGTCTCGCAGCTGAAAGTTTCCCATACTTTCTGGGCATGTTGGTAATCTTTCTCGGATATACCCTCATCTGTTAGGCTGCTGTGGAATTTCTCAATAGGCAGCAGCTGAGTCTCCAGGAACCGGTCAAATGAATCCATATATTCGTATGGGTAAACGCCCTTTTGTAATAATATATCAATGTCTGTTGACTGGTGGTTTCTGGTTGGGCCGGGAATATCATAACCTTCATCCATTTCTTTTAAGGTGAACTCGATGCCACAACCTTCTAACACATGGCCAACACTTGATGAGCAACCTTTAAGAATACCGGCAATGTCGGACACATTATTCTTGTAAATCATAAGTCCATCAAAAACAAGAGAAGCAACCTCGATGCCTTTTCCATTTAAGTAATCGAAAGCAGCCATCAACGCTTTGTTTTCCAACCGGCACAGTATGTGGTTAATCGTGGATCCTTCCAGATTGTAATTTGTATGTTTTGTTTTCTCTGCATGTTCATACATCTCCGGATTAAGCTGGACAACAGCGTTTATGATACTGCGCATTCCAGTATAATAATCGATGAACCACCATGGATCATCTGGCTGCAGATTTTCTTGCTTGCCATTCATTATTGCTAAGAGAATTTTTTTTGCTTCATCCCGGGTGATGCCGCGGTTCTTCATGAGATCCTGCAACATGGAATCACGGTGCTTGATGTAAGCATCCAGGGCTGCACAGTTTATCCCATGTTTGTGACAGTACCAGGAAAGTAGCGTTGGGTGCGCATTTTTCATGTCGATGTCAAACATGCTGTCCTTGCATATTGTATGACGGATTTTCCGGCTCATATTTTGAATGCCTAGCTTTTCAGCTGTCCAGTATCGACCAAACCCATGTCGCTGCCGGTATGACATTGGTCGTTCTCCATTCTGGTTTAACATGGAGAGATAATTACGAAGCAAGCTCAGCTGAGTTTCCTTGTCAGTATTTTGTCCATCCTGGAAACTGCTGCCGAGGTCAAACTGGTTGCTGTGATCTAATATGTAGGCTAGCTTACGCCTGTCGACACACTCCCGCAGAACGATGGGTCGACTATCTTCAGAACTAAAGCTGCCGTAAAGTCTTTTCTTGATTGGCTGGGGATTAAATGTCTTCTGGGTGATTTTAAAGTCATTTTTGTCAGTTGCATCAACTAACTTTGCCAAAGATGATGCCATAAACTGAAAGCTGTCCAGAAATTTAAGTTGACCAACGCTGAAAGAGATGTATTTTTCTGTGTTGTTTGGAATGCACGATAATCTGCCCGAGATTTTATCAATCTCTTGCATGATTAAATGGCTGTCATATCCTTTGAGATTGTGCAAAACAACAGGGATGGGTGTTACCCACGGTTTTATAGCAAGTTTAAGGTTGCAGAGTTTGTGGGCCGGACCTCTAAAGTGGCCTAGTATCCTACAGTGATCGCGTACTTTGGGATTTTTTTCATCGTTGAATTCTTTCTGGCAGATCCAGCATTGCGTTGCAGACTGGAAATCCATCTCATTTTTCTCCGACATGTGTAGGGGCTTCGGCTTTGCAAATCTTGCATTAATTCCGACTACTTCCCGTTTCAGGGATTTCAAGAACTGCTCCACGACATCTTTACCTCTGTAAATTCTTACACCGGATGATGCACCATCATATCTAACAACCTGATATCCGTAACCGCATGCTTGGTGTTTGCTTTTGATTTCAGATTTATCCCCAGCTGCCACTTGATGCGGTTTTATTATGCTTTCAAAATCGGCATATATGACGAAAGGCGCCTGCATCTGTTTATGGTAATTTTTAAACTTTATTTTTTCCCCTGGGGCTGGCATTACAATCTTAGTTGCTCTGCCGTTGATACCGTAACATTCATCTTTGTGGCTGATTAGTAGGTCTTCACGGGAAAACCCGTAGAGACAGCGGTCGCAGAAGTATGTTTTACCTCCGTGTTTGTTTTTGTTAAATAGCAGTCTGGAAAGGTATTTTACCCAACAATAATGGTAATTGTCTTTCTTGTCATGGAGCAACAGCAGGTTGATCCGTGACATTTCACTCGGCTGCCCAGAAATATGATATGGGACAACTGTCTGCTCATAGCCATATACATTGATGGCGAGATTGTTTTGTTTCTCTACTTTGTAAATTTGTGATACTGGTGTAGGAAAGTCAATTCCTTCCATGTTTAAATTGTCTTGTTTTGGATAGCTGTATGGGTTGTTGAGATTATTTTTAGCTGGAAATAAAGCTGACCTTAAGGCCCATCTAAGGCATTATTGATCTTGATTTTTCACATTGATTATTGCCTTTTTATTAGCCAAGACCTCAGGAAGTGGAAAATATGATGAGCCCTTGAGTGGCTCATATTTTGCGATGTTAAGGTACAATGTATTGCATCTATCAATCATCCAGCCTGAGCCTTCCTTAGTGAATTTTTCGATTTTCTGCTCAATTGCCGAGACTGCCTCGTCGTAAAAAGCTAGAATTTCTTGAAGAGACAATGTGACATATTGATTGCTGTAAAATGTTCCCTGTATATTCTTTTTATCCATGAAAAAGTCAACAATAAGCCCAAATTGCCATTTCAGACCGGATAGTTCTTGCAATTCAGCGGTGAGCTTGTTTTTTATAATAGTTTTCTTATCTTGAAACATTTTCATGGGGTCTTTGTATCGTTTAACGGAAATTTCATGCGCTCTGAGATAGCCACATTTGGTTTTGTCCACAAGCCGAAATGGCGATTCTATAGCTTTAATTTTTTCTTTAAGTTCATTTATAACATTTTTCTGTTTCTCAGCAATTGCCGTTCTTTGTTTTCTTAATTTCTTCTTTCTACGTCGTTTTTCTCTCACCTTGTCTATGAGAGTTTTTTCTTGGGGTTTTTCTTGAGGCTGCGACGCCTGTGGTGCATTGTTCAATGCTTTCAATGCATTGTTTAAGGCATCACCGTCAATAATTCCATTGTCATAAAGCATAAGAAGTTTTTGAACGTGTTCTGACATTTCTTTTTCTAATACTAATCAGTTGTCTAATAGGATAGTTGTCTATGTTTTTACCTAGAAAATCCAAAACAAAAAATTCTATCAAAACAGGCTAACACCAGCTGGTTCACAATTATCTTGTATTTGTCTGAGTAACCTTTTCTCTGCACGCGCCCTCTTGTTTTTGATATTCTGCTGATTTGATCGACATTTTTTGCATACGGCTTTACCTTTTGTGAACAATTCTTCGTCTTTCAAAAGTTCGCAAAGTCTGCATTGTCTCATCTGTTAAAATATAAAATAGTTGTCTAAATAGGCCGTAAGCTTTTTACTTGTTTTAGCATAGTCAAGATTGACAACTAGTGATTTATATTTTGAAGAAAATCAATGTATGTATCTTCCCTTGGACTGATTAGATAAATTGACGGATCATTCGATAAATACCTTTTCAAAATTAATAATGAGATAAAAAGTAACAGGCCCTGTTACCAAAAACGGAAATGATCAATTGTGCGCGCGCACACAGATAATCAGCTGACTTCATATCTTTAGTGGGTAAACTGATAATCACTATCAAAGTTTATTTGCCCCAAAAACTATTAAGATAAATCATTTCAAGTATCTCATCCACTACATAAACTATGTGTTATATCAATTTTCCGTTTCAAATCTGGATACCGTATATTATGGAAATAAGACCTGGTCATGGTTTGTACTGGATTAATTATACCACTATGGAACATATTTGACTTCAAATTTTGATATCCATATTCGCGAACCTTGGAAATTACGATATACTATGGAAATAAGGCCTGGTCTTGGTTTGTACTGGATTAATTATAAACACATGTGGTCTGATTGTGACCTTAGCGAATTTGGATATCCAGATTTGAAGGTTAGCGAAACGATATATTGTGAAATTAGGCTTTGTCTTGGTTTGTACTGGCTTAATTCTAAAACATATTTACCATATATTGTGAAATTAAGCCTGGTCTTGGTTTCTACTGGCTTAATTCTAAAACATATTTACCATATATTGTGAAATTAAGCCTGGTCTTGGTTTGTACTGGCTTAATTCTAAAACATATTTACCATATATTGTGAAATTAAGTCTGGTCTTGGTTTGTACTGGCTTAATTATTAATAGTATATTGTAAAACCACCAATATATCACTACTACCGTTATACTGTTTATTAGATGTATTTTGGAGTAGCTGGTTTACTACTTTTTAGGCCCTAAATAATGCACCCCCCTCCCTTTTGTAAAATGCAAAGCTCACAGGGCATTTAACAGGGTATTATCAGGTTTTGGATGAAGATGGCTGACAAAGCTTGAAAGAATATCTGCTATGGTAATTAGAATGCGAATTTCCCAACTTTTTGCATGAAAAACGTGACAGATTATTGGCAACAATGGTATCTGAACTTCCAGTTTGGTATTAGAAGTGCTTAAGCACACATTAAAGACCCAAATCAGAAATCTGGTCAGGATCTATACTGTTTGCTGTTTCAGCAACCTTTTGGTGGAACAATGACTGGCTAGAGAAATTATGGATGTGGACAGTAAGAGATTAACAAGGCTGCAGTAGATCAAGGGAGCAGAAAGAAAAGAAACAAACTCCTGGATATACAAATACTTGCATGAGGTGAAGCTTTGATGACCATTACTGGCATTCATTGATAATCATCAGACTATTTCAGATGCTGTCCCCTTGTGACCTTGAGTTTACCAGATGTTTCAATACTGAGAAGAATGAGCTTCAGATGTTTGTCAAATGTCCTAAAATTAATATTCACCTGACCCCTGTGAACCTGAAACTCCTCCTAGATGTTGTGGAAATACTGAAGAACACCTCAGTACAGGTAATATACTCCATTTTATGTTGGTTTAGTATGATGATTGCTGCTTTAGATAAGAAATACTAGAGATGCTGGTCTCTCAGAATCCATGAATATAAATTATCAGACTGTTTGGATAGGTAGACTGACTTGAGAAGGAACCTATTTTTAGTTTGCATTTTGCTAAAGGCATATTTAATGTGTCACAACTAATAAAGTATCAAATAACAAATAAAAATAATAACATGTATTTACTTATTTTTATTTTTTTCTACAGCCATCAGACTCAAGTATTGGTGAAGACATAACGCAGTCCAAGGAAGATCTGTGGAACATTAAAACTGTCAAATCTCAACACTGGATTGACAAATGTAAGTTGATGACCGCTAGAGAATTAAAAGACTGGGTTGATAAATGCAAGCTGATGAGTAAATTGTAAGATTCTGGAAAACTGAGTGTCAGACAAATCTCAACACTGAGTTGACAAATGTAAGTTGATTAGTAAATCTTTAAATTCTCTTGAAGGTTAAAAGTGCTAAGTCTCAATACTGGATCGACAAATGTTACATGACATCTCTGAAACATTAAAACTGTCTAAAATGTCAGCACTGGGTTGAGAAATATAAAGTTGATATGTGACATTAGAGATCTCCCAAGCATAACTGATCATGGTTTTCAGATTTCAACACCAGTGTAAATTGATGTGTGACAGAGACCTCTGGAACTTTAACAGGGTCAGATCTCAACATTGGGAGGAGTCTTTGTAGCTCGGTGGGTTAAGCACTGGCCTGCTAAGCTGCTAGAAAAGGAAATCTTTTCAGCCATTAACAGAGTTCCATCCTTCCCATCGTCTTGATACTACCGAAATGCTGTATAAAAGGATATAAAATTGCAATCCATCCATCCATCCTTTTCTAGATTGACAAATATAAGTTGATTTGTGACATTAGAGACCTCTGAAACATTAAAGCTGTTCAGGATCAATCTAAAAGGTGTATTTTTATCTCAAGAATGACACCCTTATATCTTAATTAGTCTTACAAAATTCTTCAAATCTGTGATGGATTTTTCCCTCCTGAAACAGTCACTAAAATCTACATCCATCTTATAAGAAAAGAACCTGTCTTATAACCAAAAAAATACAGTTTATCATATGATGTCACTGTTATTCAAGGGATAACGTCGTGTCATAAAAATCCTATGACCGCACGTGTAATAACTCTTTGGCTCGTATATTTAGCGTTATTGACAACATCCATATCAGCAATGTGTTTTCTTGTTGAAATATGTTAAATTTGAAAGCGTTAAAATCCCATGTTAAAGGGTCTTATGATCAACAGAATCTTACACTTGTGGTCATTTCATATGAAATTTATGAAACTTGGCCAAAGGCTCATTTCATAAATTTCATATGAAATGACCTCTCGTGTAAGATCCTCTATATTGATTGTGGTATTTCCTATTTATAGACAATGAGACAGAGTCAGTGGGTCCAGTATTTGGTCCTGTAGAGCCCCCTATTGAGAGTTTTACTGTAGAAGTAGAGGAGATGTGTGCATTCTTTGATGTTGAAAACCTTGACCAGACTGTTCCCCTGTTGTGCCTCAGGAGTTCTCTGGATGCTAAGGTTATCAACTGGTCTAAACATGTAAGTACGAGTAAAAGCCTTTCTTCATGACAAAATTTGTTGATTTGAGGTGGCAGTTTGAAACTACTATGAATGGATAGGAGTTTTTGAAATATATGCCCTCAGATTATTCATGTCTAACTGTACATATCCCTACCACTCTGCTCACATGCACAATGAGGTGAGGGAATGGCTACTTTTTAAACACTCTACAGTCTGCTTACATACTGAGGAGCAATATAAATGTATACCACAAGCAAACTGTGCATAATTGCAGACCAATATCTTTGAGTTAATTTTGCTGCAGTTTGAGTAATATATAAAGCAGCTGACTGCTGGGCTTGACTAAAAGGTGTGTTTTCTATTTTAAACACTCTAGCACATTCTGCAGATCAACCTCCCGGAAAAGGCTCAAGTTGACCTGCACCTCCCTGCAGCCTGATCATAATCTTTCCTTTTCATATCTGTGAATCCTGGCAAATCTTAACTGTGAAAACTAGAGACTGATAAGTATTGAGAGCTATGCAGATTTGATTGAGTAGACTCTGTGCCGCTGGCTTAAGATCCCTTTTCATACAACGTGAGTCAGTATAATCTGATCAGAGTCTTCGCTATGCACCTAAAGGGTAGCTAAGGTCTAAGCTATCTCCATGCTGACAGCAAAGACTCTGATCAGATGTCTAGGCTGATCTGAGTCGATGCTGGGTGCACATGCCATTTTGTTGGTTTTGTTGTGTTGTGGCTCAATTATTTTTGTTCTTCACAGATGAGGTTGAATGCTGAGCTAGAATTAGATGTATGTTTCTACAATGAGAAGCTGAGTGTTTGGGAACCTCTGATAGAACCTACCTTAGTACAAGAGGGAGAATACAAACCTTGGCAGCTTAGAGCACAAGTAGGTCATATTGTAGTAGAGAGATGGGGAGAGGGGAGAGGTGGGAAAGGATGGTGGGATAGTGAGTGTTTGGGAACCTCTGATAGAACCTTCCTTAGTACAAGAGGGAGAATACAAACCTTGGAAGCTCAGAGTTATGGTAGAGAGGTGAGGTGAGGAAGATGATGTAGGGACTGTTTTTGAAATACAGATACAATTCATCTTGGTGGGAGGGGGTATGGTGGGCAGGGGTGCAAATGCAGGACACAGGTAGGTTATAGAGTTAAGGTCAGGCAGGAGGTGAAGGTAAGGAGAACCTATGATCAAACCTACTTTGGTATGCCAATGGTCAGCTAAGAGCACAAGTCAAGTAAGGTTAGTGAGCTGTTCATCATGTATTGAATGCATTGGTGTGTCTCATATTATGAATGTATCTTGTATACCTATAATATGTGGACTGAGTATGATAAAGATTTGAATTAACACATATTTTGGTGTTTGTCCAGCAAATACAGAGATAAGGTAGAGGCGTCAAGTTAAGCTTGAAACAAAATCTGTAGGGTTTTGTTAGTTATTTAATGGTGGAAAGCATGGTTTTGGCAAACATTATAATACCTATGACATAGCTATAATTGTGACTTCATGTTTTCCTCCTTGGAAAAAAATAGACAAAGAAAGCCTTCCACAAAGGGTTCTACTCTTTAGTTTTTTTTTGACGACTTTTCCATCATTATTATTTAGATGAGTTCCTAGTTTCAGGAGTTTCTGGTGAACGTTTTCACTTTTATTGTATTTTCCATAGAAAATCCTGTAAGTAAAACAGTGTTGACCCTGATCAGATGATCAATGCGGCATCTGAACTGGGGCTTCACTGTTTGCATATATCCCCAAAACAGGTTTCCGGTCTAAAAAGGGTTAAAGGAAAGAATTTACTCCCAGAGAAGGTAATTAGTTCTTCCCTTTATAGTTGATCCACATTGAATAAAGAAACAATAAATTATGATGATGTTATGTTTTCAGATGTTTCAAGCGCAGAGTTTCCCGATTGTCTGTAACTATGACGACAATGGTCTGGATGTCCCAGATGGTTTACACAATGATGTGGAAAGTCTGATCAGTCGCAACCCATTCCAGTCAAGCAGCTCTGAAAATGAGGCAGACGAGGCAGTAGACTCGCCGAGCGAGATGACAATTCTAAGACCCAAAGTCACAAGGCGGAAAATAAGAATTAACAGTGACAAAAGTTATGGTGAGTCATCTTTCTGTATATGCTAAATTCTATCAAGATGTTTGCTTTCCTTCTAATATCATGGGCATTTAGCTACTTTTGTGGTTGCACCAGTGGGTAAAGGTTTTTTAATGTCTATGTCTGTCATCTACATGCATTAATCAGTGAAAGGGTCAGGCATGATAGGTTTTTAACAGAACTTTGATAATTTTCTTTATCAGAGTTTGCTTGGTTTCAGAGGAGTACTAGATAGTTTTGTTTCCTAAAATTTGCTTGGTCTTTGAGACACTGAAAACCTAAACAAGTTAAAGTTCTGCCCAGATAGGCTATTTATAACCTTAGATAATGAGATAACCTAACGTGCATTTTAGCTATGTCTGATAAAAATCTGAGTGTGTCTGTACAAATTAAAATGATGTATGTAAACACAAACTGAATATTAGGGGCTCCATAATATTTCCTTGTTATATACAAAATCATGTATTAAACCATCAGAGCTCCAGATAATGGGTAACAGGCATGATTTAGAGATCATTTTATTTATTTCTCAGTGAAAACATATGCTGTCTTGAAGACGGTTTTAATGAGGGGTCATAACATGTTTTGATGGAAAAATAGGGAAAATTGTCCATATATTATCCCTGTAATCCCCTCTTATCTGGAACTGTGAACCATGTATTGCAAGGTTCAGATCTAGGTTGTAACTGATGTACAATACATATTTCATTTCAATCAAGACCAAAGAATGTGGATCAGAATACTTTTCTTTGCTTTGGGTAATAGATTTTCAAGGGATGCACATGTGAAATGATATCAAATGACCCAAATGGACCCAAACAGCAAACAAAAATAAAAAGCTGTCCTGTATTTGTTATCATAAAAGTTGTCTGAGAATCTAATGACTTTTTTACATTGCCTAAATGTAACACTGTCGGTATATACATGTATGAATTTTCAGAGTCGCTCAGTCGACACAGTAGTTTACAGGGAGAATCGGACTCAGAAAGTGAAGGTCTCATTCACACAATAACTAGTAAACTTGGCAGCATTTTTACCAGTGACAGCAGCGACGCTGATATCAGCGAGACTGACGATAATGACGATGGTTTTGATCCAGCTCTTGATAAGCCTATATTTCTCACTCCTAGCGGGCCTGTTAAATTCCGCTCTGGTTAGTTCAAGATGTTGTGTAGTGCTTGAGGCCTGTTGTTCATTGTTACCATTGTAGCTTAGACTCATATCTGTTGTATTAGTTTCAGTTTTATGTTAAAAGTTTGCATGCATAATGAAATTCTCCTTTTTCGGCTGTTATTTAATTGACAGTCATATACATGTACATGTATTTGAAGTTGAGATGTTTTATTTTTCGCTGTTTTGGTGTAGGGAGATAACTTCTATAACTTCGTATCTTTTTTTTGACAAGACACTTACAGAAAGGGCTCAACCTTCAATGAAAAGAAGGAGCAAATTCTTTCCTTTCAGAGTTGACCCCAATTGAAAAGGGAGGCAGAAATGAAGATGGCAGAATTACTTCCCCTGAAAGTGTATCCATTCACCAATCTTAGACTGTGTACTGATTGATACAGTATCAGCCATTATAAACTGAAATCCTGAAATTTATAACATAAAATTAACCTTTATTAGCGCAGATACTTTTTACTTGATTTAAGCCCTGAGAGTAGAATCTAGAGGTAAGAGGAAATTGACCCAAGTGACTCAATTGCAGGATATCTAACCAGTAACTGCATAACATGTCAACACTAATCCACATTTTGTCATCTTAGGGTTTACATATTCCCGAGGTAACTGTTCTGTTATATCCTCTAAGTCCTATTGACATGAATATATATGTCTTAGTTTACTGGTCTATGCTTCGATAGGCGGTAATATTGGAGGAGGAAATATCTGAGATTCCTGTTTCTATACAAAATATATTATTGTGATGGCTCATTAGAATCCACATTAATGAGATCTCTCAATATATGAGTCACAACATGAGAAAACCAACAAAGTGGTTGTGTGCCCAGTGCAGACTCTGATCAGTCTGGGCATCCCCCCAGTCTGATGAGAGTCTTTGCAATGCGCTTAAATTGTAGCTAAGGGTCTAAGCTACCTCCATGCGGACAGCAAAGACTCTGATCACACTGGGCAAATACCCAGGCTGATTTTAGTCTGTGCTGGGCACACTACCACTTTGTGTGTTTTTTTCGTGTCATGGCTCAATTATGATTGACATCATGTGAAAAGGAACCTTAGGGTGAATTATTCTCTTGTAGTGAAAAAGCATTGAATATCCACATCATATATTTTTTATTTCCTTGCAAACTTTTAGTATACCTAATATTTGATGTACTGACTTTAAGCTCTGAAAATATCACTTGTTGGATAAATATTCTTATGTAAAACTTCAGACTTTTTGTGTGGAAACCATATTTGGGTACTGACCATGCTAACATGATACTTTGCTTGTTATGTCTTGGCTGACGGGAACTTTAGTACACGTTTAATGTACTGAATTTAAGTTTTGAAAATATCACTGGCTGGATAAATATCCTTATGTAAACAATACCATACATGGTATTAGTACTACAGATTATTAGTGTGGAAACCGTATTTGGATACTGACCGTGCTGACACAATAGTTTACTTGTTGTGTCATGGCTGACGGGAACTCGGTGAAAATGTTGAAAAATTATTTTGGTTGCTTGTTGGCGTATTACATTTTGTTGATTTGTTTACATTGAGAATACTTTCTAAAACTTCAAAACTTTCCATCTTTTGTATGATTACAACTCTTTTCCAGATCGCTTTGCTTCTCTATTGCTTAATGGAGCACTTCATAGCTCTGAGTCATATCAGAGCTACATTCTTGCTGCTGCTGATCAAACTGCACAGATGCTCAGGCTGATCTGAGTCTTTGCTGTTCACACATTCTGTGAGGTACCTTTTCATGCTGTGGTAATCATATATTTTGCATAGAAATAAGACAGAATCACTCAGTTTTCATCCAAAATCACTCAGTTCTCATCCCAAAAGTAAGCTTAAAAGAGCTTTGTTTCTTAAGTAAACCTTTAGCATTCTGAATTCAGATATAAGCAGATGACATTTTAAAAATATGTCATTTGTTTTCATGGAAAGTACGGCTTGACATCTGAGTCCTGCAAGGGGACGACGTCAGTGCAACATCCAGCCCTACTTTCTGTGGAAAGTACGAGAATATGAGTCGTGACAAGAGAAAACCAACAAAGTGGCATGTGTTCCCAGTGAAGACTCAGATCAGCATGGGCATGGGCCCAGTCTAATCAGTGTCTTTGCTCTACACTTATAGGGTAGCCAACGATTTCACCTAGCTCCATGCGGACAGTGAAGACTGTGATCAGTCTGGGCGAATGCCCAGGCTGATCTGAGTCTTCACTGGCCGCACAGGCCACTTCGTTGGTTTTCTCGTATCATGGCTTATATAGTGTTTGTTATCTGCTGACTTTGCCTACAGTATGCTTCAGGTTAAAGCTTCTGCATGCCATTGCTGTCATGGTCTTCTTATCTTTTACTTCCATCCTTAAAAGGAGCCCTGGTAGCTCAGTAGGTTAAGCATGTGCCTGCTGATCTAGCAGTCCCGGGTTCAAGCCCCGCTGTAGGTGGGAATCTTTTCAATCATAAATGGGGTTCCATTGCACACAGCCTTTCATTATCACCCACCCATCGTCCTAATATGGCTGAAAAACTGTTTAAAAGGACATAAAATAGTAAGTCATCCATCCATCCTTAAATGTCAGTTCTTAAATTCAGATTTAATTCAGACTCAAGGCAGAGCTATAGAGAAGGGTGGGGTGGCTTCTAATTTTTGTCTTCATAGAACATAAGGTGGCTTCTTCTTAAAAACAGCCTCAGTGGGACAGTTCTAGGCCACAGCATATGTTTTATGTTACTACTGGTCCATCAACCATTGCAACATTTCATTCTGGCAGCAAGGTCAGACACTTTCAAAACTGTCAAGGACAAATATTCCAATAACGATCAAAGTTATTTTATCTTTTCTGTTTTTGTCTTTGGCAAAACTTTACTTTGTTTGATCACCTGTCACTAAACATGAATAAGAGCTGCCCATTTCCAAGCAAGCGAGAGGCTTACTCACAGCTCAACGCAAATGCTGATTGGCTTAAAAAATGAAAACAGTCTGTTAAATCTACCTGCAATGAATGTCAATCAGTAAATATAATCGGATATGACAGTAACATTTGAAATGAAAAGAAAACAGAAGTGCGGCGGATTGTTTGATGTGACAGCTTTGTCATATCTTTCCAGATCAGCTGGAAAGCCGTACATGCATTTGTTGAAGTTAAGTAGTAAATTATCCCAGAGCTGTGATCAAACCTTGGTCCCCATCCTCACCTATTCCTTAACAAAAACAGGGATAACAAAACACAGATTTGCTTTTTAATTTTAACAAATTAACAGAGAGACAGAAATGACTAAAAAAACAAACAAAAAAACATGGAAGTATATAAAGGATAAGAGTCAGCAGTCTGAATGCCCCTCCAATAAAAGACCCAGGCCCCTCTTTTCACCACCCCAACAATGGCTGGATTTGTCTAAATTCAAAGGTAGATAATTCCAATATGGAAACACAGGTGGATGAAGTGTAAGGTTATCACTGTTATGTTATTAGCTTTAAAGTTTACTTTAATTTCAGTTTGGTCTGAAATTTATGTTATCTTAAACTTTTTGTTGCTTCAGTTTTGTAGGTTGATATTACTTTTGCCTACGATTGTGTATTTTACTTTACAGCTGTGAAATGTTTATTTATCATTCTGCATTTTCTGTTCAGTATTGCCATATTTTTTGGTTATATGACAGGTTTTATTCTTTTCCAAATCAATCCCAAAAAATGTAGATCTGTCTTATAAGACAGATCTTGATTATCAGGATTGCTTTGGAAGGGAAAACCCCATCTTAAGGCAGAATTCTATAAGATTGATACACATATTTGGGGTCATTCTGGAGAGGAAAAAATCAGGGGTCTTATTTACAAAACAACTTAAGTGGTTGCTGTGTTGTTGCTAAGGCTGAATTTCTGTAAAGGAGATTCCCTACAACTATGAAATTCGCTCTGGAGGAACAGTCTGAAAAAGACTGTTCCTCCAGAGCAAATTTCATAGTTGTAGGGAATCTCCTTCATAGATATTTAGCCTTAGCAACAGCATAGCAACCACTTAAGTTGTTTTATAAATAAGACCTCTGGTTTATAGCCAAATGAATATGGCATATTTCACTTTACAGAAATTTACAAGATGTGAAATGTTTCTTTGTGCCCCTTGCTGCATTTTCTGTTCAATATTTTTGCCTTTATACTTAGCATGTTATGAATTGTGGTACACCACTGAAATTCAGTTTGATATTCATTCTCTTAACCTTTTAAACATCCCTTATTACGTTAACAATCCCTGCATGTTCCTGCATGCTGTATTGATGGCTGGATGCTTTGAGTTTTACCACCCTTTCCACTGTGAGTTATGCAAATTTGAGCTGATATAGGAATACTTAGATGATGGTGAGGATAGAATGACTGAAGGGCTAGAGTTTGATGAATGACATGGTTTTATGGCTCTTTCAGCAATATTTCAGTCATATCAAGCTAATGAAGGAGTGATCATGATAGCTGATGAGCAGTGGAACCCCATTTCTTGTTGAAAATATTTCCATCAATTTAGGATTCAGAGTTGAACTGCTAGCGTATGCCAGTGCTAAACCCACTTAGTTATCATGATTCCTCTTTATGACTAGGTTGTGTCCTGGAACTTACCATACTACTTTCATTATTATAGGTCTGTGGTCGGCTTACTGGATAATTGAGTTAGTAACCACATGTTATTTATGAATTGGCAAAGGGATGGGGGAGGAATTTACAGAAAGTGTTAAGGTGTAAGGTTTACACCTTAACGCTGTCTGTAAATTCCTCCTCCAACAAAAGAAACAACTTTAGCAGTTAGTATTTGCTTCTCATATATTGTATTTATTTGGCTGTTAGATGTTTTGTCCCTCTTCAAACAACCCAAAAACTGAAATCTGTTTTATCAAACTGATCTAGATTTTTGGATTGTTTTGAAAGGGCAAAACTGTTTTATAGCAGAACTGATATGACTGATTTACATATTTGGTGACATTTTGGAAGGGGAATATGGCTCCATCATGTATCAGAGTAAAATTCTGTGTATGCATCCCTTCTCTTTTATAGGAAAGGCTTTGGTAATGAGAATAGATTCTTTTCTTTGGTTTAAACAATTTACACAAATAGCATTTACAAGAAATATACCGAGAAACAGGACCTGATAACAAACGTTAACCACTTATACAATCATCTCCAGGAGATGATTCTTTTCTATATGAGTAGCTCTCTGAGAAGAAAATGCTTCAATGTTGAAGTGGTATCTCTGCTAGGTGTGACTCACTTAAAAAGAAAATTACATAACATACATCAGTTTACTGCTAATATTCACACCTCAGTCATTTCTGTAATTGTAACTGATCTCGTTTGAAATTGGTAAAATTCTTTTGTGATATTAACACTAAGGGATGGTTTATAAATCATGGCTGGTAAATGCACAATTCCATTTCCACCTCGAACCACTGCATACGGTATTGGACTCATACAGGTAATCAAATCGGGTTTAAGCTTCTTTTTTTTTCCCATTTGTAAAATTCTTTTATAATGTTTATTTTGGAAGTAATCAGTGACTACTTCGCACAGCCTTTTTCCCGAGCGTCGGCCTGTGTATTGCATGTAAGTGGTGACCTTCGCCGCTTGCCAGATTGATGACACGTGATATGCGCTAATTATCGAAGGCCTCTAGAAACATGACCACTGTTCACACCTTTGCAAGACAACTGACGCTATGATTGTCTGTGATAACTTTTGACACGCTGTTGATTAAAATTATGTAAACAACCCAATTAACTTTTATTGGTTATTTTCTATTCCAATGTCGTGAACACCGACAAAAACTGCCGAAAAATCTGCGATCTGTTAAAAAAAAAAAAAAAAAAAAATGGGTGACACAGGACAACTGTGTTATACCGATTTTCACGTAAAATCAGTCCGCGGTATAACGGCGCTCCAGTGTACTTGCAATGACTTTTCCTTTTTGTTCTTCATGCAAATCCAAATTACACCAACTCATCTTTTCATAGATCACTACAAATTAATATGCTTTATACATTAAAAGAGAATAGCATTGTTATCGTTAGGCTAAGATTTTCAGTATCTTGAATTTTTGATATCCATGAGTTGCAAGGCCCATAAAGGCTGTGAATTGGAGCTCTAGATAAAGGGGGCTATTTAGTCATAATTGAGGATAATTTTTCTTATTTGTCATTAAAACCATATGTTGTGACCTTCATCTGAACTTTCTGGATGAGACGGTTCAGATGAGGGGTCACAACATAATGCTTTTATGCAGAATTAACAAAAATTATTTCTAATTCTCACCAAATACTTCCTCTTATCTAGAGCTCTGTAAATGGCCAAACTAATGCCTGTAGCAACAGAGTTGAACTAGGAATGAACACACCTTTTGGTTGCTGTGTAGTTTATCATAATAAATCTTCATGAGTTTGTTGTCATGTAACTTCAGGTCCTGAAGGGTTGGATGAACCAGATGGGCAGGTCTCAGACCTGCCAGAGCCGGAGGTGTCTGACGAGGATGAGGGGCCATCATGTACCTACCTTATTCTCTCCTCCCAGGAGAAACTACATGTGAACATCACACCACAGGCCATAAGTGTTCTGAGAGATGTTCTAGAGGTAAACATAAATAACCCTTAAAGTGCCAAAAAAGCACATGATAAAATTTACTTCTGCAAAATTTAAAAAAGTGTTTGTTCAAGCTGTTTTATATTTGAGAATTCAAAGAGAAGAGTAAACATTGTAAACATGTAACCCTAAGGAGGCAGAAAAGCTGATGAAAAAATTTACATCTGCAATTTTACAAAAAAAGTTTCGTTCAGCTATTTTTTATTCACTGATGGGGGCAAATGCAGCTTATAGTATTAATATTATAGATTATGTTTGTTTTAAGATCTATACGTATCGTCAAACAGTCTTACATGTTGATATGATAAAAGAATCAGCTACCTTTAAGTTACATTTCCTTGTATGTTAACCCAATATTTCAACTGAATCTTTTATTAGCTCTACCGAAGTTCATTCTGTGGGGTATCTGTTTGGAGTCCATCTGTCTGTCCTTCGGTCTGTAGCTCTGTAAACTTTTTATTGCATCTCCTGTGAGATGACTTGGAAGAATTTTCTTAAAACTTGTTTTGGATGTTTCCCTTGGAGACTGGTATACAAAATTGCTGTATTCTTATGTTAAAGTGGAATGTGTTTTTTATTTCAGTCATTGTCACAGACCAAATCTAGTGGTTTACTAGCAGCAACTAAACTACCAGCGCTGGAAATTTACAATAAAGTGAGTACCCTCAGCAGGCACATGATGTAATGATGTCCATGCGACGTAATTACGTCAGTATGGGGGCATCAGTACGACATCATTTTGACTTTATGTGCCATTGGGCCATTTTTTTTATCAGGTTAAAACTAAGTTTTGCTCCACAATAATCCAAAATATTGCAACGTCTCAACCAGTTATTGTAACTATTTTAATTTGAAAAGTTTTTACTCTCCAGCAAGTCAGTCTAGTTGGCTTACAAACAAGACAAACTCTATCTATCCATTATTCATAACCCTCTCTCGAGTATTGTTTGGATTTTTGTGACCACACACAGTTAGTAAGAGACATAAAAGTGAGATAGTGCTCATATTTGCTTCCCTGGATGATGGAGAATTGAGTCATTAAAGGAATTTGTTCCTAGGTTGACCATTAAGCAGGGAGGCAAAATGAAATTGATAAGAGTTGCTTTCCGTGAAAGTGTACCCAATACTGGCATTTAACTGTCTTTATGAAACACAGTTTGATAAGAGATTTTATTCTAAATTTCTTTTCAGCTTGGTTTACATGCAGAAGTAGTTGTACATCGCAGTGTCAAGGTCAGTGAAGTATATTTCTCATACTGATTATCTGTTATATTGATACCTTACTCTTGAACACACAAACACATGCAACCTTGCATATTCATATTCACATGTACTGCATACTCTCAGACATGCATGTAAACAAGCATGTATGCACATGCATACACAGACACACACACACACACATAAAGCAGTGCTCCAGATAAGACTAACGACTTCATTAAGCAAACAATGCTTTGAACAGCCAACCTGGACTTTATGCTCAACATTGGCAGATATGCAGTGCAGATTTTATTATTTCTCCAAGAATGCTAGTAAAATTATGAATGATGGCTGTTATTTCTCTGTTTACTAAATGTTCTGTAGGCAAGAGCATCTTGTGACATTTCAAAAAAAAAAAAAGAAATTGACATATGAGACTTACTTGAAGAATTCTTTGAGGAAGAGAAAATTATTAGTAATGTGGTCTGTGTTTTCATAACAATAAAGACCTTTTTTCCATTGCAAAATCAGTGTTGTTTATATAATGATCTCTTGATTTTAAGTATTCACTAGGACTGGGAGGCGCCGTAGTGTAGTGGTTAGAGTGGCTCGGCTATTGTGCAGAAAGTCAGTGTAAGGTCATGAGTTGGCGGCTCACTGTCGCCATACGATGACTGGAAAACTCTCTCTGTCAACCCAGCAGTAAATGGGTACCTTTTTCGAATCAGGGAAGGATAAGACAGCAAAAGGAGAGGGATGGGCTCCGCCTTTCATCAGCTGTGCCCAAGATACAGTGGGTCTCTAACCCCCACTGCCCCGACGGCTATTAGGCTATGGGAAACCTTTACCTTTTTTTAGGACTGGGACGGGCAGAGATTTTGTACCCGGGTTCCTGAGTCCCTATTATCTGCGGGTACCCGTTACCTTAGCATTTTGGGCCTGTCCACAGTCAGAAAATATACCTTTAGATCAAATAATAAGTAAGGTATCAGTCATTTGCATATGATTATGCGCATGAGAAGGATATGCATTGGTTTTGTCGTGTCTCAGCTCATTAACAGTTAACATGCATTTATATTTAGGTTCATGAGGATTATGTACATGACTGTACAGTGTGTCACCCGGGAGACCCTCGCCAGGTGTCACCACCAGTGTTAGATGATATCAATATTATCACAGAAGAAGGTGAAGAAGAAGAAAAAGAAGAAGATGAAGAAACTCTGAGGTATTTGGGAAATAACTGATTGCAGTCCCGTGAAAAAACTGTTGAGTTTTCTGGTTTTGCTCTGTTTGATGACAATACGCTGATAAGCTAAGAAGCATCCTCTGCCATAGAATTCTTGTATGAAAATTGTAAAAACTAACATTCTGTAATGATTCTGGCTCTGCTTATTTCCAGCTAAATGTTTTGGGGCATTTATTTTCTTCAGTAAGGTCTTCATTTTGATCCTTTTATTACTTAAAATGACTGACAGGTAATGTTCTTTAACTGCAACTCAGAACATTTGGGTACATTCAGGAGTAAGTGAGAAAATTGAGGGCTACAAACATTTTGGTATCAAGTCAAGTCAAGTAAATTTTATTTCAAGTCGATGAATGTTATATGTATGTAATATGTAAAATATTTGTCATAAAAAACAGGCACTTTTGAATTTAATAGGGTTCTGTTATAATTCCTTTATTTGAAAATCTGTAATATACAGTATTTCTTTGGGTGTAAGATGGATGTTTTTTCCTTTCCAAAACAATCCCCAAAATCTAGATCTGTCTTGCAAGACAGCTCTAGATTTTAGGAATTGTTTTGAAAGGGAAAACCCAACATATAGCAGAATTTCATAAGACTGTTTTAGATATTTGGGGTCATTCTAGAGAGGGGAAACACGGTTTTATAACCAAATAAATACAGTAGGTCATTTGTGACAGTTATTGTTCATGTCTTAATACACAGCAGCCAAAGACGACCTTTGACCTTTGTAAATCAGACATTGGCAGATGCTGGTCACATGTTGATCAGTGCGGGAGCTTTTGTGTTTGAGGATGATGTGATGTCTGGATCTGAGCTTGATAGAGGTGGAGTGCAGTTACAGGTAAAGTATATGACTAAACATTTTAACTCTAAAACATAATTATTTTTGTTTTGCCTATGTCTAGCTGAAGCAAGACATAGATATTACATTTATGGCGGTGGTAGCAGCATTGGCGGCATAACTTTGTGTAAAGTTTTCTGGTTAAGCTGTGTTTTGTTACAATGCATATGCAAGAGAGACATAGCATTCTGTAGTTTGTTGATACTGTGAAAACAGTCTGTAGGTAAAATTTCAAATATGAAGTATGGGCATACACTTTGTAATTTCAACATTCCGTTTTGCTTTAATAGAACTTTAGTGCATGTGTACAGTTGACAGATTTTAAATGCTTAAGCATCTACATGTATGTATTTGGCACAGAGATATTGATAATTTCTGAAACTGATTCCTAATCTGTGTGTCTTAGATTCACCACAGCATTGATGGATTGGTTAAACACCTTTAAAATATTACATTTGCTGATCAGATCTACGTATTTACCAGCAGCTTGTTTAACTTTTTCCCATCATTTTAGATATCAGGGTTTGACCCTTCACCAACAATGTTGATGAATAGAGCCTGTCGGAAACTGGTGCCGCTTACGCCAAAACAGGTAAGTTGATATTAACAGAGTGCAAAAGCAAGAGAGCCTTCCTGTCATATAAGGTATTTTTTCTGGAAATTCAAACACCAGATTCAGTAACATAAATTCTTAGGCCAACGGTACAGACCCTGACCAGACTGCTCCTTCTTGAGGACTGCTCTTTCTTAAGGAGCAGTCTGGTCAGGGTCTGTGCTGTTGGCTATTTCATTATGCATCTTGTGAAACAACTACCAGATAGAATTTTTTTTTGATGTACAGTCTACTCCCGATATCTTGAGCATTGATATCTCAGAATATCTTCTTATAACAAAGAACATATTTCCTATATTTATTTACATTTCAACTCCTGTTATCTCAAACTACTGATATCTCAAAGTAAATTTTCCGGTACCAGAAAATTTACTTTGAGATATCAGTAGTTTGGGCTGAAATTTGATTTCGAGATATCCAGAGTTGACTGTACCATATTTATTTGGTTATGAGACAGGAGTGTGCAATTGGGCTGTAAGATAGGTTTTTCTGTTCAAAAACAATCCCAAAATGTAGATCTCTCCTGTAAGGTGCATCTAGATCTTTTATGTTGTTTTGGAAGAGAAAATCCCCTTCTTATGACCAAAGAAAATACGGGTATATATTAAGGGATACAGTGTGTGGTTGCTAAACTTACCTTAAGCTGAATCATTACACTATCAAAGGGTAGATGCAGAGCGTTAATACCCAATATAGCCAAGTCAACACACAAGCAAAGTCTGATTATGACTCAGAGATAAAAAAATTGGATCTCAAGGGCCATTTGCTGTTACGTGATCATATGTTGTTGACCTCATTATAGTTTAATTGATTTTACATATGAGCAGCGACACAAGAAAACCAGCAAGAGGGCCTCGGGGAAGATTGGCCTTGCCAACCGAGTTACTCTCAGTAAATAAAGACATTACTTACTTACTTACTTACTTAACAAAGTGGTTGTGTGCCCAGTGCAGACTGAGATCAGCCTGTGCTTCTGCCAAGTCTGATCAGAGTCTTCGCTGTCTGGATGGAGGTAGCTTAGACTCTTAGCTACCCTTTAAGTGCTTAGCGAAGAGCCTAATCAGGCTGGATGGATGACCAGGCTTATCTGAGTCTGCGCTCTTCACACAACCACTTTGTTGGTTTTGTCGTGTCATGGCTTATATATGTAATGCCTTATTCAGTGATTTTTTTACAAATCTCCTTCTTTGAGTCCCAGGACTCACAAGACCTAAAATCTTTGCATCCCAAGCTCAAGGGTTTGCATCTTTACTGGGATGCAAAAGCAATATTTTCTCTGCATCCCAAACTTAAAGGGCTTCACAGGACAAGCCCTATAAGTAAAAAATAACCACCGTCAAGCTCCTGTGGTCACAGGAATAAAATAAATCACCTGTTGTCTCATTGTCAGACAGCGTATTGGATTTGGAGACATCCGTTGTCATTTCGGATTTGGAAGTTTGATTGGTTGCATCATGATCTGCAACATCTGGACTTGCGTGTTTGTCTTGCCCAAGAAGACCAAATAATGTTTGCTGCTTTGAATCAAGTTTGATCTTGTTCTTGTTTTTCGGAGGCATGATTTCTTATTGACTCGGTGTATTGATAAAAGTTTGCACTTAGGTAAAAGACATCACCGTGGTCGATAATACTATGTTCCTCCGGTACTGGACAACTTCTATTGATTATTGGTATTACAGGTAGACTTCAGTATTTAGCGGGAGTAGGAAAAACTATGGTACTGTTTTTTACCAGTAATATAACAATCTGCTAATGCACCGTTGCTATATTCTTAAAACGAAAGTAGCTTTGTGAACGAAGCCGAAATCGGAAGTTGGACTACCGATCGGCTATTCTTATGCGTCCCGGAACGCAGCCATGGAAATATTTTGCATCCTCTGGGAAAATTATGCATCTAGGACGCAGGACGCAGGGGTAAAAAAATCACTGCTTATTTTACATGTACAGTATACGGGTACATCTTCATGTTTTGTTGCCACTTTTACAAAGAGAAACAACTTTTGTAACTTCCTGTTGTTCCTTTTGTAACTTCCTGTTGCTTTCCTGAATGAAGCAGCTTTTTTTTTAAATGGCGGCTATTCATATTGAAAAGAATATGCTCCAAGAGTTTAAACCCCATTAGAAAGGTACGCAGAAACGGAAACTGGCAGTTTGCTTCTTCTGGAAGTATAGACATTAGCTGCAATTGTGACAAATTATGTGGTAAGCCACGACACCAGAAACCAGCAAAGTGGCATGTGCGCCATGGGAAGATTCAGATCAGCCTGGGCAGCCACCCAGTCTATGCAGTCATTGTTGTTGACATGGAGGTAGCTTAGACCCTTGGCTACCCTTCAACTACAAAGCAAAGACTCTGATTAGGCTGGGTGGATGCCCAGGCTGAGCTGAGTCTTTGCTGGGCACATATGCCACTTAGTTTGTTTTATTATGTCACAGCTCATAGTGATTATGGTAGTATGAATATGTAACTATGTTTTTACCATATTTATCGTTTGATAGTCAGATGAAATGGAAAATGAGGTATGACACTACTGGGTTTAGCAGTTGAATATATATAGGCACATATTCATTATAATAATCTTGTTTTTATTATTGTATAGATACTTTAGGTTTGTACAGTTTTCGTACATTTATTTTGATAGTTTATTGATTTGTTTGATTTAATAGTATTATTTATGTATTCTGTAAATTCTGCATGCCTAAGAAATTGGTTCATTCATTCTCATGCATACAGCTTTGTGCTTCTTTGAAGAATCCAGTTGTTTGTATAAAGCTTTTGTTCTGATTGTCTTGGTGTTATTGTGTATGCAGTTTTATTTGAAATATAGTGAACTCTCGATATCTCAAAGTCAAAGTTGATTTCAAACTACTGATATCTCAAAGTAAATTTTCTTGTCCTAGAAAATTTACTGTGAGATACCAGTAGTTTTAGATATCAGGAGTTTGAAGTGTAAAAGAAAATAGGAAATATGTTTGCACTATATTTTTATGTAAAAGGGTACAGTGTGATATCAACATTTAAGATTAACAAGATTATCTTAATGTAAGTCTATAATTCTTGCATCTGTGTTTTACAGGCATATATTTCAGAAAAAAGCATAGTTAAAGTACATGTACGTACATGTGTATAACTTGTATTGCTACGGTCAGGTATTTGATTTCAAATCTTAGACTGACAAAAAAATTGGGACTTTGATACAGAGGTGTTGTTTAATGCAGTGTAATGTAATATGGGTCATAACATGCATAAAACATGTCTTTAGTATACATGTATAAGCAAAAAATCTGTAAGCCTTTTTCTTTGTCCTTGTTGCTATGTCTTACTAAGTAAGAAAACTTGCATTCAGCTATTAGCTTTGCAAACCGCAAGTGTAATTGCTGTTACAGACTGTCATACAAGTCTCATCATCTGTTTTTGTATGCTACAAATTACTACATTGTAAGATGTCAGTATCAACTACAATCATAAAAGAGTCATTTATATAGCAAACAAAATATAATGTTCTTCAGTGATGTCAGTATGTGAATAGTACTTAAGTTTCTGACATGAAGTCATTCATAATAGTCTCATTGTCTATTTCAGCATGCTACAAAATACTACATAGTATATGATGTTGATATGAACCACAGTCATAAGACACTCACCATCCAGTCTCCATTACAGGTGAGTAGTATCCCAGCGGGCACATGACATCAAAATGAGGTCATGCTAACGTGGATGCGGCGTCATTAAGTCGCATTGACATCAGTAGGACTTCATTTTGACGTCATATGTCTGCTGGGATATAATGCTAAAACCTCTTTGTAGCTCTACACTGTTGATAAAACACTGTAAAGTCTAATTGCATCTCTGACGGAAATCTAGCAGTATGATTGGATAAGGATGTTCATGTGGTGATCCTCTAAATCACGGAAAGATATATACAGGCCAACTTCGATATCTTGAATTCCAAGGGAATGGAGAACCCACTTCGAGTTTTTCGAAGTTCGAGATAGGCAAATTGTGACGTCAATAAAATTTTTGTTCCATACATGTACAATATCTTAACTTTCGTAGAGTCAGTATTTCTACAAAACGTGTGCAGCACGAATCAAATTGACACTAATTATGAGACGATTTGGGACAGCTTAAAGAATGTTACTAATAGCCCGCATCAAAGAGCGCCGCTCAATACTGTTCAATCAATTAAATTTCATAGGCACCTAATTGACCGAACTTTCCAATCGAACGCACCTGACCTGTGACGTATATGCGGTTCAAGGTCAGTTAACTTACACACAAAAACAGCTGATCAACAAAACAATTTCTGCATCGTTTCACGCAATCATTGGATAATTATTGGATAATTTGGGATAATTAATTGAACTGCGATCAATTAAAGACAACTGTTCGGTAAATCGTTCTTTTTCATTGTTATTGTTCGATGTTTGTACCAATTTGCTTAAAGACAAAAATATGCAGGTTTTTCATTACCGCAAAACATCTTCACAAAATGGCCGTCATTTTCTTTCCGTCATTTCGGCGATCTTTTTCTGAATACACATTTTGACGTCGACACAAACAGTGGTAAAACACATGGAAAGTGTCGGAGGGGAATCAAAAATCACTTTGATACAGCAGTGTTTTCGTTATAAGCGAGTTCGACACAACGGAGGTCAAAATGCAATATTATATAGGGGGAATGTTCGGGAATGGGAGATCACTTCGACACTAGCAGGGTTTTAGAGATAAGCAAGTTTGACACAAAGAAGTTGGCCTGTAGTTCTGGTCCTCCAAAGATCTCATTATGGCTGCCTAGCGCTGTGCCAAAACACTCTAATTATTTTGTTTACTGGATATTTCTACATGGAAAACTGATATTGCATATAAACCTTAACCATATCTATTGTTTATCATATGACTTCGCATCTTGGAGTGTAATAAAGCCATGCATTAAAAACGATAATCAACTAGTGGATTAAATATGCAAATTACATCATAACGTTATGCGTTAACATCCATAAAAAATGTGTTTTTTAATGGCGAAATGGTGATGTTTTAGTGCAAAATTTCCTAATAAAATGCAATAGATCAATAGAATCTTGCAATCGTGCTCCTGTATTATTTAATTTATGAAACTGGTTGGGGAAAACCGATAAGATGCTCAACATGGCCTCGCATCTTATCTTTTTCCCCAACTCGTTTAATAAATTCAATAATACATTAGCACTCATGTAAGATCCTCTATTTCGGCTCATGAAAGATGTCTCCTAGGCTCTACAGTTGGCTAGTGATGTCATTCTGAGCCTAACAAGACAAGTAAGCTACAAATGAGCCATGACAGGAGAAAACCAACAATGTGGTCGTGCATCCAGTGCAGACTTAGATCAGCCTGGGCATCCGCCCAGTCTGATCAGAGTCTTCGCTGGCCGCATGAAGGTAGCTCAGTCCCTTGGCTACCCTTTAAGCACTCAGCGAAGACTGATCAGACTGGGGGGATGCCCAGGCTGATTTGCATCTGCGCTGGGCGCACAACCACTTTGTTGGTTTTCTCATGTCGCGGCTCAAATGTCATTAGAAGCAAGCTTCTGCTCCTGTTTCCCCTTGTTCAACATCTTCAAAGTCTAGACTGATCTGAACTTGTTTATCTAATTGTTCTGATCAGTTGATGTTGTTTTGTGGTTGTATACCAAAGTTTCACTCCAAAATGTCTGACTCTTGATACTTGCTGAATTCTTGTTATGCCCCCGCCATGAAATGGTGGAAGGGCATATAGATTTTACCCTGTCCGTGTGTGCGTATGTGTGTGTGTGTGTGTGTTTGTGTGTTACCAAAATTGTGTCCGGACCATAACTTCGCCCTGAATGGTAGGATTTGAAAACTTTTTGGCACAAATGATCAGCATGACAAGATGATGTGTCATGTGCAAAAACCATGTCACTCGCTTGAAGGTCAAGGTCACTTTGGGCACGTAAACTTTGTGCATAGGCTATAGTGAATAATGTTCTTGTCCGGCCCATAACTTCACCCTGAATGGTAGGATTTGAAAACTTTTTGGCACAAATGATCAGCATGACAAGACAATGTGTCGCGTGCAAAAACCATGTTGCTCGCTTGAAGGTCAAGGTGACTTTGGGCATGTAAACTTTGTGCATAGGCTATAGTGAATAATGTTCTTGTCCGACCCATAACTTCGCCCTGAATGGTAGGATTTGAAAACTTTTTGGCTCAAATGATCAGCATGACAAGACGATGTGTTATGTGCAAAAACCATGTCACTCGCTTGAAGGTTAAGGTCACTTTGGGCATGTAAACTTTGTGCATAGGCTATATTGAATAATGTTCGTGTACGGCCCATAACATTGTCCTGCATGGTGGGATTTCAAAATTATTTGGTATAAATAATTATTATGACAAGACAATGTGTCGCGTGCAAGAATCATGCAACTGGCTCAAAGGTCAAGGTCACAGTCTGCACTTAACTATGTGTATTGGCCACTGTGAGTCATTTCATGTCCTGGCTATAACCTCGTGCTGCATGGTGGGATTTCAAAATTGTTTGGCCTAATGGCAAAGCATGAGAAGACAATGTGTCGCTTGTAAGAACCATACTGCTTGCTTGAGGGTCAAGGTCACATTACACACGTAAACTTTGTGTATAGGCTAAGTGAAAACATTTTCGTGTCTGACCCAAACCTTTGTCCTGCACGGTGGGATTTCAATTTTTTTTTGCATAGATAATTATCATGCTAAGACGATGTGTTGTTAGCTAGAACCATGTCCCTTGCTCAAAGGTGAAGTTCACAGTTTGCACTTAAACTTTGTGGATAGGCAGCAGTGAGAACCTGTTCATATCCTGCCCATAATTTTGTCCTGCACAGTGTGATTTCACATTCATTTGGCAAGGCGATTTGGCAAGGACTATGTCACTAGCTTAGGCGTCAAGGTCACAGTGGGCATTTAACCTAGGTGAATAGGTTTTAATGAAAACATGTTCGTGTCATATCTTGTCCAAGGTTTGACTGCTAAGTAAATGCAAGTCCTTTTGACCGATATTTCTTGTCCCTTGATTTTTCCCTGTATATTACAGTCTAACCTGTACTTACGGCCACCTGTATTAAGCGTGCACCTGCCGTAAATGGCCAGTTGGCATTCCCCCCAAACGATTTTCCATGTAAATGAACCTGTAATCAGCAAGCACCTGTTTAACGCGGCCACCGGCCGCAAAATTTTATCCGGAATCGCTCGAAAACCTGCCTTAGCGGCCATGTATTTTTTTTGGCCGTATCAATTTTTCCGACTACTTTACGCTGGTATACTGATTCAGAGCGCCTGACACGTTTTTCCACCAATTTCGGTGTTTAGTATGACCGATATCGCTTTTTACAGCAAATCGAACGCACTTTAACTGGCTCCCGATATTTTGATACTGTAGCAAAAAGACTATTCAATTACACCGGTAAGCAGTAGAGTCTTGGAAAACCCATTGAATTCGGTCAGATCAAAGGTGAATTAACTATCGGCGGCATTTGTTTGAACTGTACACGTAAGTTCCCACCTCACTAAATGGATAATTAATGATGTTTACCGACTAGTACAGGTGAGAAAAACCTGTTTTAGAAAATATTTAGAACAATGCAATCACACAATCACTTTGGCCATCGAAGCTGATCGTAGCTGGTGAGGTGCGAAAGCTCATTAATTCAGCGCAGTCATCAAAGGCAATTTGTTTGTTTGACGGTCCTATTCATTAAGAGTCATTAACAGATTTTAATTTACAGTGTGCATGTACAGAACCCCTGAACCAAACCAATGAAAATGTTTATCTTTTTAGTGGGTGAGGGAGGCGGGGGCTGGATCTAAACTTAGATTCTGTTGGCAGTTAAAACAAGTGGAAGCTTTTCAAAAGCTTTCGAAGACAGTGATCAGCCTTCATTTTGTATTAACAATCAATCAGTGTCCATTTCATTAGTAGTGTCTTAAATATCATAAGTTTCTGATTTTAAGTTTCTCATAATGGCCAGTACCAGTAATTAAAGGAAAGTTTTGACTTCAGAAGAGAGAGTTCAGGTCATAAAACTGTTGAGTACCTGATGAGTACCCTTGGTCGGGATGAAACAGTTTTTTTTGGAGTAAATCGAACCTGTATTAAGCAAGCACCTGTCTTAAGCAAGCGATTTTGCCATATCCCTTGGCTGCTTGCTTAAGACAGGTTAGACTGTATACAATCTGCCTCTATAAAGCTAGTTATCCTACAAGTGCCAGTACTTTAATCAAGGCGCTGTCTTACTGAAGGCACTAGGTGGGGGCATCAGTGTCCTATGGACACATTTCTAGTTATATTTTTGTTTTTATCACTTTAAGCGCCAGTGCCAAAAATATTAGAATTTTGCAAACAGCGTAGATCTAGATAAGGCAGCTCATCATGAGCTGCCTCATCTAGATCTACACTCTTTGCCTTCTAGTTTTTGTATTCTCAATATGATATAGCTTGGATGAACATTTTTTTTAAATTTTGCAGATGTGAATTTTGTTGTCTGCTTTTTGGTGCTTAAAGGGTTATTTTCTTATTTAACCAGTTAAAGAACAGCCTGACAATGGCAGTAGACTTGTTTGTGAAAAAGACAGAACTCCACACCTTCAAGAGGAACAACAAGTCAGTGGCCGCGGAGGAGTTTACTAAGTTGGGGACAGTTGAGCCACGTAGTCTGTATCATGTTCCACTGTATGCAGCATACCATTGTGCCATATATGTCTGCCCTACCGGGCTTCCGTAAGTACTATAGATGGATGACTTGTGATTTTCTGACCTTGTCAACAGTATTTCTGTTATACCTGGACAATGGGAGGGTGATAAGGAAAGGTTTTGTGCAATGGAACCTTGTGTATGGTTGGTTTGAACATTGACATGAACCACCAGTGCTGTACCCACTGAGCCACCGAGGCTGCTCTTCATAAGTTCCCATAAGAGCAAACTCAATCCTGTAAGAGTAGACCCCATTTTAAAATGGCTAAGTCATTCAGTAAAGCAAACAGAAAGTCACAAAAGTTGTTTCCCTTAGTAAAAATGGCAGAAAAACATGGAGGTTACCAATGCATTGTATGATACATGTATATGGATTTGTTTCAAAGATGATCATTTCGATTAGAGATTTGATTAGAGATTGGAATTTCCTGGAAGATTTCCTTATATCTGCTGCTGAGTGTGCAGAGGATTCAGTTACTAATTTTACTTCTCTTGTAAGGGCTAGGGACTAGCTTCCCTGATCACAGGTCCTGAGGAATGATTTTCCTTGGATGTATCACCAGTAAACAATTCTGATTCTGATTCTGATCTGAAAGAATTTGTGTATGTTCAGACAGGGAGCTTTCAGGGAAAAGAATTAGCTCTCATAGCAACCTCCTTTGGAGAAGCTAATCACCCACAATGGAAGCAAATACTATTCTGTTAAAGTTGTTTTCCTTGTAAAATACACAGTTCCGATAATAGCTGCTAAGCGCCGCCTACTTAGTTACTGTTACTACGTCTCACAAGCTTTGGACAAAGATGGCGGTAAAACAAATGACAAATGCAAGTGTCTGCTAAATGTTGGCGATCTATGGCGAAGAATCAGCCTCCTCATGACCTACACATGGAGTTGGCGCATCATGAATTTCCGATTCATTCTGTTCTTGCAGAGCAGGATAAGTTTATTGAAAGAGGTGTCAGTTTGTTTTCTTTAAACAGGTATACATCCCTCCTTTAACTGTAAGGTAAAATCACGGACTTATGTACAATAGTGACCACGTGCGATTTGTTTGTGAGACTATGTCACGTGCTAAGTTGTCGTTGCATTGGCCAGGTATACGCTATCACGTGATTTTGAGTGACATTCTGGGCGTATCTCGGAACTGTGTATTGCAGCCAGACAGTGGCAGTGTATCATACATGTACACTTTCCCCAGTTTTACAAAGAGGAACAACTCTCATAACTTCTTGGATGCTACCTTGGGAAGCAAAACCCTTCTGAAACCAGGAGATGATTGTATAAGTTTTGATGCTTGTTATCAAATCCTGTTCACCATTTTGTACTCTGTAAATGTTATGCATGTAATTTACGTGAAATAAATATTGTTTAAACCAAAACCCTTCTGAAATGGAGTCCAAGGGGAGCAAATTCTTTTCTTTAAGAGTAAAAAGTATGCAAAGACCAGGAACTGAAACAATCAAAATCCAAATCCAGCCCTCAAACCATAGTTGGAAACAACTAAGATTACAAATAATCAAGATACAGAGAACATATGGCCAACCGAGTGAGCAGCTTGTTCCCAAAAGGTGGCCACTCAGCAACCCAAACCGAACCAAAAATAATAATAACATACATAAGGTAAAACATCACAGAAACTCTGACACCAAAAACAGGCAACAAAGAACCACAACAGAACTACCGCCTTGGAACGGTCAGTAATGAATTACTGGACTAGAGTCTACTACAATTGAGAAGGGAGACAGAAATGAAAATTGAAGAGTTACTTCCCCAGAAAATTAAAGTAATTACGCTAAATATTCAGACAGACAGGTCTGAGCAAACATTGTAGACCCAGAAGGAGCAGTTTGATCAGGTTTTCAATGTTTGCCATTCACTAAGCATTGTTTGGATGCATTAACTTTATCTCTTTTCTAAGAATTTTTTTAGCAGTAATTGTCCAACTTTTGGGTGTCTGAAATTTTAGGGTCATTGCAATGTACCAATTTTACCTGAAGCCCCTGGCATCATTATGTATAGTGCTTTGGTCACTCTGATGGATTGAAGACAAATTTATAGAATTTTGGTTGCAGACATAGCCATTTGACCTCTGAGGATTATTTTGCATTTTTATTTCGATATTTGGAGTCATTCAGGAGTAGGGAAAACAACATCATATTGCCAATTAATTATGGCGTATCTGTGTTTTGTTTCAGATATGAGAAGATATCATATCCAATATGGTGGCCTGACCTTGTACAGAACAAGGATAGAAGCAGATTTTTCACATGTCTCTCTGACACAGACAACAAACTTTTCCATATGAAGGTATATTGGGACATTCTTAACTCATTAATGCCTTGCAGCCCATAAAAGGGTTCTTAGTAACAAACTATAATGTGAATGCGTTAAGCTGGTAATACTTATATTTTTTTTGATGTTTATGTTTTGAATCGATGAATTACTAGCTATGATAGCTGGATTCAGCTGTTATGATTCAAGTGAAACAAAGACATTGTTTTCTGAGTGCTCTCACTTTATAGTTCAGTTCCTTGTAAGGTGGTGAGTGAGATTTGTGACAAGGAATTTGTTTGGTTGAGAAACAAAGGGAGAAGACTGGACAGATAGGTCTGAGCAAACAATGCAGACCCAAGTCAGACTGCTGTTCAAGGAGCAGTCTGATCAAGGTCTATTATGTTTTCCTTTCTATCTGCACCATTTAGATGCCTTCTGTTATTCTGTTCTGTCCCATAACCTTACAAGGTCATTTGGGCACCACAGATCCCTTTCCACTTTGCCTTACCAGAGTGAAAAACAAAGCTGTTAATTTGTTTTAGACAATAACAATAATTGTTTTAGTGCATCAACCAATGACAGCAGGCATCTTATGTTCTGTACAAAATAAACAGTTGAACAGGCTAGTGCAAGCCATTTTAGCCATGGTCTATGTGTGAGACTATACTGCACAAAGGCAATTTGTTTTGGAGACAAATTTAAATAAAATGATAACAACAGAAAATGTGTCAATGGTGCAGTGGGCTCATCTAGAATGAAGACTGAAACAGTTACTATATTTTGTTGATATTCAGGTGTGTTGTGAGGAAGGAGAGCCATTAAAACCAAGTCAGATGATCACAAGAACTATTCCATATTTCACGCTCAATCTACATCCTCCAGTCATCATACATAATTATCTCCCATATGATCTACAATTTGCATTGGAGGTAAGAACATATTATTTTTTCAGGTTATTCTTTACTTTTCTCTCAACAATTCCAACAAATAAACAGTAAGTCCATTTTTGAGTGCAGTATAGTCATCAGTCATCAAACTTTGGTTAAAAATATATTGCATTCATCAAATTTAAGTACAAAATACAGAAAAATGGGCATGGATTTGAATGAAAGCCCGTGGTTTATGAAGACCATCTCCTGATCATCAAACTTTGCATAATATTATGCATTCTTCCAGAGATGATCTTTTATACTGCAATACCATTTTATAATATTGACCTTCATTCACAGTTTGATGCTTTTGCCATTTTTATGCCAGCTGTGGTATTGAGGTCCATTTCTTGTAACAATTAAGCTGACTCATTCTTGCGCCTTAAGATGCTTGGCAACACTATGGTACCATTTTATGACCTTGGCCTATATTTCAGGGCCTGATGATTTTTTTATTTATTTGTGTCACTAATGACTGTCATTTTTTTGTGTCATCCTAGCATTTAGCTCCATTTCTGGTTAATAGGAAGACTGACTTTCATGGACCATGGCATGTACTGGCTCCTAAGATGAACTCCATCCCTGCAATACCATTGTATCAACTCTGCAATACCATTGTATGACCTTGGCCTATTTGTCATGCTGTTTTGAATTTATAAATTTGTATCACAATCCAGTTTAAGTCTATTCTCAGCTGTTTACATTCAATCTACAATTTGAAATCTATGAAAAGTACAAACTTAATACTTTTCATATCTGCTGTGGAAATGTAAAATGGTGCAACTGTATGTTTTGTTTCTCTAAACTTCAATTTCCTACCATTTTTTCCAGGGCTCATCCTCACCAAGTAGTCTGACACATGGAGAGAGTACACCACTGTACACTGTTGATGTGGATAAGATTCATAAACTGAACCTCTTTGTAAGTTACTGTTTATTGTCTCATGAGCTGTATAGTAACAGTATTTCTTCTAACAAATGCAACAGGGGCATAGCAAGTCACCAGTCCTATGAATTGCATTTTAAAGACAAAAATAGGCTGTAAATACATGGAAAACATTTTGGTACTGTAAAGCCAATCTTGGTTCAGTTTGGTCAACTTTTCTCAGAAAAGGGGAGTGGGGGCGGGGTGTTCATTATAGAGGGGCAATTATTAGAAGAAATAAACTGTATATGAACCTTGTTATAACATAGTTTGTTGTGACACAGTTTTGACCAGGACAAATAAGATACCATCAACATTAAATGTTTCTTCTTGCATAAACAATTTTTAGTTTGAACATAGCAGCAAAATGCTCATGCTAGCTAAAATTAATTGAATCTGTTGAAATGCTTCCATTACATTCAGTGGTCATAAGGGTGTGAAAAGCTTCAGTAAAATTGGATGTCTAGCTCACAAGTACATTTGTACATATATACATGTATAACTTTTAACTATGTTAAGTGCAAAAAGAAGATTGCAAAACTTAAGTCTTCAAAATTTAAAAAAATAGGCATTTTGTCCAAGCTATATCATAGTGAGTAATTACCGGTAAACACTAGAGAGCAAACAGTGTAGATTTATATGAAGTGGCTCATTATGAGCAGTCTCACCTGGACCTAAGCTGTTTGCAGTTCAAATATTTTCATTGTCACCCGACGTAGGCGGAGGGGGACTATAGAAATGACCCTCGTCCGTCCGTGTGTCAGTCCGTCCGTCTTTCCGTCCTTCCGTCCGTCCGAAATCTTGTCCCCGCAACTCCTCCTACGTCTTTCATCGGATTGATTTGAAATTTTACAGATTGTATTCTTATGATATGAAGATGTGCATGTGGTTTTTTCTTTTTGTTTCGGCCATTTTTGATGGAGTTACGGCCCTTGCTGACTCAGACCTTGTCCCCGCAACTCCTGTCACATCTTTTATCAGATTGACTTGAAATTGTGCAGAATGTTTCATCATGATCTGAAGATGTGCATGTGATTTTGGAATATCAATTATCGTATATTTTACAAAGTTATGGCCCTTTGTCGTTTTTGGTATTTTTCCAACTTTTGAACCGTTTGACTGAGAGAGCTGAAATTTGGTATGCTATTAGCATTTGGTAAATTGAGTATTCTGATGATTGTTAGGATATGCTAAATTTATTAGTGACAGAGTTATTCCCCTTCCATAGATAATAGACATTCACTTAAAGGTAAAGGGATAACTCAAGAACTATTCATATTAATGGGCTGAATTTTCATAAATGCATTGTTCTTTTTCATCAGATTCATATTAGGAGGATTATGGCCCTTGTTATTTTGTTATTGGGTATACAGTCTTATGTTTTGGGCATTCTGTAAGGGCCTAAAGTTTCAGTAGCCTGATTTTACACATATACGCCCAGTTCTGAACTCAAGTATTTTATAACCTCATAGAGGCCCAGTAATTGGGGTATATGTCTCTGCTTATGCTTCAATCATTATTTGCTTACCAGGTTCTGTTATACACATATTTTCTGGTTTTGCACATAAATGCCCCTTTCTAAACTTAAGTATTTTATAACTTCATAGAGGCCCAGTAATTGTGCTTCAGTTATTATTTGCTGACCAGGTTCTGTAATACACATATTTTCTGTTTTTGGCCACATAGTTACTCTGAAACTGAATAAAGGGCTGCAGTTTGTGACACATTTCAAACGTCGGGTGACACTTGGCCGATGGCCTTTTATTCCTGGTATATTTAGGAGGCGTTAAAGTTGCTTTGCTTGTATTTTAGGTGGCTGACTACCTGGCCTGTGATTGGAAGGGAACATTAGAAATCACCAAGGATATGGAAGAGTTCAAGGCCATCATCATGGATACCGATGTTGACCCCGACAACAATAATAAACATTTAAGTCTGAGTGTGCACTTTAATCTCACAGAAACGTGTAATTTATACATATATTCTCCATACTGGATAGTGAATAAGACTGATCTTACATTCCAAATTAGGGTAAGATACAGCATTTGTAAAATTTAAGGCATATGGATACATATTGGTGTGTGTGTGTGTGTGAAGGGTGTGGGGCTTGGAAGCAACTGTGCCAGCTTTATTTTTGTCTACATTTCTAATGAAAGGAAGGAAAGCATATGCTCCTAGCAAATTCTGTCCTTTATGAAACTACCCCAGTTTGAAGGGTTTTTTTGTCCAGGG
The DNA here is from genome assembly GCA_963989385.1 of Ctena decussata. Classification (NCBI taxonomy): domain Eukaryota; kingdom Metazoa; phylum Mollusca; class Bivalvia; order Lucinida; family Lucinidae; genus Ctena; species Ctena decussata. The sequence continues at coordinate 99,540,068 of OZ022502.1, read as the reverse complement.
AAGGAAACAGGAAGTCGTTAAAGTTGTCTCCCTTTCTAAAAAATGGTGGAAACTGATGGAGGTGTTCCCATAAACCCTTTTTACCTGGAGTTACAAAATCTGAAGAAGATTTTGCTATTCCAGATAAAAAGGGTTTGATAATAATATGGAATAGTTTTTCCTGGTCCTTTGCCAAAACATTGTTTGTGGTCCCTAATTAGATGGATGGATGACTTGCAGTTTTACATCCTTTTTCAACAGTATTTCAGTCATCAGGATTATGAGAAGGTGATAAAGAAAGAATGTGTACAATAGAACTCTGTTTACTGCTGAAGATTTCCACCTCCAGTGGGAACATACTGTAATGACCCTAAAATTTCGGACCCCCTAAAGTCAGACAACTATTGTACAAAAAGTTTAAGAGAGTGGATTTTACACACGTTAATGCATCCAAATGATGCTTAGTGAATGGCAAACATTGTAGACCCTTATCAAACTGCTCCTTGAGGAGTAGTTTTATCTGGGTCTACAACGTTTGCTCAGACCTGTCTATCGAAACATTTAGGGTCACCAGGCCCCTCATTTGATCTGCCTACTGAGGTGCACAATGTTGAAAATGTGAAAAAATGTTTTTTCTGAGGAAAAAATATAACAAAAATTGTATTATAAATGTGATTCAGTTGTTATAGTGCTTGGCTTTGATACAGATGCTCTCAAATGATTATTGACTCATACGATTTATAAGAATAGAAGAGTCCATGAGGCATAAGTGGTTTAATAAAGTAAGCAGTGACACAACAAAACCAACAAAGTGGCATGTGCACCCAGTGAAGACTCAGATCAGCCTGGGCATCTGCTCAGTCAAATCAGAGTCTTCATTGTTGGTATGGATGTAGCTTAGACTCCTAGCTAGGCTTCAAGCACACAGCGAAGACTCTGATCAGACTGGGCAGATGCCCAGGCTGATCTGAGTTTTCGCTGGGCACATATGTCACTTTGTTGGATTTTGTCAGGCCACAGCACATGTTGTGGTAAATGCAACCCAGTACATATATTTCATTGATACATGTACTACATTAGCCACTTTGTGCATTTTGAAATATTGAATTATGACTTCTGCAGTACATGCATACTGTTGTTTGTATTTGTACAGGGTTCAATGTCTGACACAGTGTTGGAGTGTGGACCCACAAACTACCCTCAGCTGTTTAGGTACAAGAAAAATAAGAGAAAAAAGGTGAGTTATTGGGGTATGAAATTCCTGTTTTAAGAGGCGTACTTTAGGTACATTTATTTCATAATCCCACAAAATACCTATTTCTTTGTAAAGCATAAGGAAGCTAAACCCCCACTTTCCAGTCTCTGTTGAATTTTTCACCCTCAGGGAAATTCAGCTGTAATTTGTTGTGCCTCACATGCAGTAGAATGTTTTTGCAAACCATGTAGCCCCAGATGAGATTGTTTCTCTGGATGGTCTGATTAAGATCTTTACGATTTAACATTCAGTTTCTATTTTGTCACTTACCGACTCAAAGAATGAATGGACCAGACAGTTTAGTGGAACAATAAGCCTCTGTTTTTCTTCAGTGTGCATGGGTCTTGATAACAAGTTTTAGCTAGAGCTGATTTGAAGTTAATTAGAGAAGAGGAATAAAGCCCACATGACCATCTTATATCAGCTCTTCTGTTTCAGGCCAAGTTGAAAGTGTTAGATTCTCATTGGTCTCATTCATTTTCCTTGGATACCATTGGTAACTACGGAGTGGTAGAGTGCTGTGATACTCAGAGAAAATGCAAATATACTGTAAGTACCAGATTTTACCAAGGTGACTACCTACATGTCTAGGGGAAGCAACTCTGTGCCATCAGCCAGCCATCCATTCAGCCATCCATTCATCCATCCATCAAGCTTTCTATACTCGCTACCCAATATGTAGACTTTTCTCTTTACTCTCTTTGCAGTTTCACAAGAGCTATGACCCTTTTGCCATTCATATGATTCATGTGTTTCTACCTAGTTATATATGAGAAATCACAACAGTTACTGCTTTTATTATCATTATGGATTTATGCAAGCTTGGAATATTTTAGTTAAAGATTTATACATCATATGTACAATACTGTTTCTCCTGTTTTAGTTTATGGTGCAGTGTCAGATGTCCAAGTTGAAGTTGACCAAAATAATAACTGTCACACCGTTCTTCCTGGTTGTCAACCAGTCAAGTAAAGCTCTTCGGTATATGGAGGAAAATAAACATACTGATCTCTGGTTTGATCTTGCCATTGGACAGGTGAGTATTTTGCAGATATAACATAACTCAGCCTCCAATCTTTCACATTTACGAAAACTCTAGCCACCTTCCAAACTAGTTTTTTACGGTGTATCAACAGAATTAAAATGGGTTTTATCTCGTATTCCTAGGGTGTCCGAGGCAGAGCTGTAGATAAGAGGGAGTATTTTTGTTAATTTTGCATAAAAACATATGTTGTGACCCCTTATCTGAACCGTCTCCATGAGACGGTTCAGATGAGGGGTCACATGAGACGGTTCAGATGAGGGGTGACAACATATGGTTTCAATGAGAAATAAAAAAAATTATCAGTCAGTTATCATCAAATACCCCTCTTATCTAGAGCTCTGCTGAGGGCATGGTATTCTGTGTTCTCAAGCCTGCAATTATGCACCTTGGTATGCAGTAGAGTTATTTTTGAGGAAGAAGGAGAGATATGCGTAGAAAAGTGGAGCCATTTCTCAGATCATCGTCATTAAGAAGAAGCTGAATGAATGTAGTTGTACATATATAAAGAAAACAGTTTAATGTCCCGTCATTGTTTCATTGAGATATTTAAAAATGGACAGGGAAACATTTTGTCTCAGTCACTAGCAGAACAAAATCAGATGTATTTGGTTTGCAACAATAAGCAGAATAAATTCTGGTTATCCCAGATAGTAGCAGTGTTCTCCCCAGAAATTTCAGAAGGCATGTGGCTTTTAGCACAGAAATCAGATTTTGACTTATTGATCAATTTTTTAAATACTTAATATAGCAATGTTTTGTCAAAATTAGCCTAACTTAACATTATAAATGATTTATTGATGACCATTAATGCATCTAAAACAACTTCACTGGCTAAGGAATGAAAATAATAGCACTTTAATAAATTTCATTGGAAATTAAGGCATGAATGTTGCAAAGGTAATTTGAGGAGGAATGGTATGCGGAGATCTCTGAGTAGTGTAGGTTTCCCTTTCTGACAACAAACGACAGGTAGTGTAGGTTTCCCTTTCTGACAACATACAACAGGTAGTGTAGGTTTCCCTTTCTGACTACAAACAACAGGTAGTGTAGGTTTCCCTTTCTGACAACATACAACAGGTAGTGTAGGTTTCCCTTTCTGACAACAAACAACAGGTAGGATGCAGCATTCCATGAAAGTCTTGTTTTAGAATAAAGGTTTCATTTCTACAAAATGCAAGAAAATGAACTTATCATATGACGTACATGAGAGTGTAATAAAGCCATGCATTAAAAACAATAATCCACTAGTGCATTAAATATGCAAATTATGTCGTAACGTTATGCGTTGACGTCCATAAGACTAATGGCCAAATTGTGATGTTTTAGTGCAAAATTTGCTAATAAACTGTATTTTAGTGTCATATGATAAATAGAATCTTGCATTCGTGCTCCTGTATTATTGAATTTATTAAACTCATTGGGGAAAACTGATAAGATGCTCGGCATAGCCTAGCATCTTATCTTTTCCCCCAACTCGTTTAATAAATTCAGTAATACATGAGCACTCATGTAAGATCCTCTATTTGTCTATTGCTATGTTTATTTTCAGTGTTCACCATTCTGGCCAGTGACAGACTCTTACAACATGCTTGTCAAGTATGAGAGGAGCAACGTCATCTCGCAGCATTTCCCCTTCAAACACTCTCACAATACAGTTCTACGCATGAAAAATGGAGTAAGTAGCCGTCTGTATACTGCAGCATTTACCATAGTATTTACATTATACAGCGAATTCTCGATATCTCAGTGTCGAAGTTCATTCCAAACTACTGATATCTCAAAGTAAATTTTACTATATTAGTTGTTTGATATAACAGGAGTTGAAATATAAGTAAAAATAGAAAATTGTGTCCAAACTATATCCTTTGATGTAAGAGGGTTCTTTGAGATATTAGTGTTCAAGATAACACAAGTCAACTGTACCATTGTGAAAAGAGGTGACGACTTTGGTCAGTGAATGGAACAATAGGCTTTGTTTCATAAGACCAGGGGTTTGAATCCCACAAGCCTCACCACATTCACCTCTGTCAGCCTGCTCTTGATTTGAATCGGGAAATATTACAAGCCAGTTATTGAAGAATTTTTATATGTTTCATACGCTGTGCCCAAGATACATTGGGCCTCTAATAATCTACTGCCCTTGTGGTCACAAGGCTATGTTTGGGACACCCCCATCGTCTATACGATAATGATGTGAGGAAAGTGTATTGTGTTTGTAAGGTCTGTATTTTGTAATTAGTCTTATTAGGTTTATTGCTTGATAAAGTAATAAATTACATAGGAAATACCATGTGTTTGCATTTTGTAAGGAGTGATTTAACTGCATTGATATACTATCATGTTTTCCGAATACTTTTTCAAAGGGTGACTTCATGTCATCTTGCTTGGATTACAAACACTTAAAAAAGGGAGTCTTCTCTTAAGGGAAATGGAGAAGGGAAGTAAAAAAGAAAATAATAGAGTTGCTTCCCCTGAAGATGTAGACATTCACCTGAAAACTTTCCCTGAAACATTTGTTCTGCAACTCCCTAACTGGTGTTACTAATTACAGTTCCCTTTCTTTTTGTAGACAGCATTATGTGTATCTGTTGCTGGGGGCTGTCAGTCCCCGATCACAGTGACATTCCAGGATTACGACCACGGTGACGCCCCGGTGAGGGTAGAAAATTTCTGTGATGATGTCTTCATTAAAATACACCAAAAGTAAGTTACATACTGTATTTGAGCTATTAATTGCACTGTAAGCTATACATTTTCAAAATGGCAGCAGAAACATGAAGCAAACTTTTCTCCGAATAAGGGCACATTTCAAGGAATTATTAGGTATAAAAGCAATCAGAAATTAATGGTACAAGCCACAAGATAAGTCACAAAAGGATGATGAAGCTTAAAAGATGTTGTAGTCTCTTCTAAACAAGTGAAGAAAGCAACAAATCAGTTAAAATATGTGCCTTTGCAATCAAATAGCTCAGAAATACCCATAGTGTGGGCTTATTAGGGTATGTGTGGTAGTTAGTTGGAATACAGTATGTAGTATTGTGTAAATCACAATTTATAATATTTATATTATGGGGTTGTTTGGAGGCAGGGAAATCCTGTCTTGTAACTGAATAAGAAAATATATATCAACAACTCGTGTTTGTTCAGAGTTTTTGTTGTATACTGTAAATTTTGTTGAAAGTTCAGAAATCATGTAGGCAAACAATGCAGGTGCATATGGCAAGCCAAATGGACACTGTGTCTTCTGGGTTTTAAACATAAAACCAAGTGTCAAATTTCCATTCCTGGGTTTCAGAATTTCCATCATAGGTTTTAAAAACTTTTCAATCCATAGTTTAAAAAATAATTCAAACCTGAGTCCAGTTGTTCAAAACTAATGACATAATTAGTTGACAAGACCTTAAATTTTCAAATGTATGGTATGTAAAAACTGTGCCAATTTTTTTACCCAAAAATGTGAGGATTTTTTGCAGTGTGAAGTTCCTCAAATTTTTTCTGCGAAAAATACGAGCACACCTGATTTTATGCATTTAATGAAATCATTTGTGATTTTTAGATGTGAGTTTTTTTTTCTGTTTGAATTTTAGATATTTACTCTTATGTTCACATATATATTTGTTAGAGTAAAATGGTAGGCATATGCTTTTGCAGCATATATTGAAGTCTTGTTCTCTCTATCTCCTGTTTTCAGGAACCAAAGCCAAACCACAATCCTGTCTTCCAACCAGACAGTGCTTTATACCTGGGACGATCCCTCTAGTGAGAGGACTCTTATGTGGAATGTTTATGGTAGAAGCAAGCCAAATTATCCTGCTGCAATTAATAAGGTTACATATTTAAAATGTGAATTCGTACACTTCAGGGGCAGCAACACTGCTTTTGTCTCACATGCAAGTTGCAAAAGTAAGACATACGAATTACTTTTCCGGTGTTGGTGGCGGAGGCTTATACTTTTGTCGAGTTTTCAGGCTTAGATCTGGCCCTGAGGTTATAAAACTTGAGCACATTCTCAAACACAGAATATAGCACACTGATTGGCTGCTTCCGAGCACATGCTTGGAAGCAGCCAATCAGTGTGCTTTATTTCGAGTTTGAGATTATTCTCAAGTTTTATAACCTCGAACCCTGTTTTGTCTTGATTCCCTGAAAGGCAAGACACCACATCCCATGGAATTCGTGTTCCTTCTTTGCCTGCCTCTTCAATAGTGGTTCAGAAAATCTTTACTTTAAAGCAAGACCCACTTGGAGAAGAAATGTATCTACCAGGGAAGCAAATACTGCTCATTTAAAGATTTCTTCCTTGCAACAGTGTTAGCCAATTTTTAAGCGGTATTATACCCTGGTTGTGTTTCTGTCAGTTCAACAGAAGATTTCATTTTGAAAAATCATTAGGTAACATTTACTGGAAGAAGATGCTTGTTTCGGGTGACTGCAAGCAGGTTAAGGGTAGGTTCCTGCACTAATGATGACAGTTTTGTACAAAAATATTTTTGTCTTTTTCTACATAGTATTTAAAGAATTTTCTTTTCTGAATCTTTGCTGACCAGAAAGCTGCCTGATTTTGCTAACATTTGGTATTCTTCTTTTGTTAATTTTCTTTGCGTAAAATGATTTTGTCATATGTCCATAAGTTTGTGACTTCTGATGTCATTCTCCTCAAGTCAAGTTTTCTCTAGTCATGAGCTCTCCTGGAGGTCCCAGCATGGCAAATGGGTAATTACTATTCCAAAATGCAATGCAGCATGACGTCAGTCGGGTTAAATCAGCAAAATTATGATACATTTGAAATTCCAGGAATCAACCTTTAAACCGTATCTTTATCTGTAATGTGCCTTTTACATGTATATACAGTCAGCTCTCATTATCTTAAAGTTCAAGGAACCAGACAGTTTAGTGACATGTCAAAAGTTTGAAATACAGGAGTTGAAACATAAAGAATCTATGGGAGATATCTTTCATAAAGTTACTTTGGCATAAGAGGGTGTTTCGAGATATCAACAGTTGAGATAATGAGAGACAGATGTATTTTGTTCTCCACAGGATGGCTATGGTCAGGTGAATCTCAAACTGAAGTCTCTGAAGTCCTCAGGAACCTTTGACTATGTGGACGCTCCAGAGACTACAGACTCAAGTCCAGAAGGTAATAGTTTGGGGCCTGGTTGTTCAAAACTAGCAACATCATTAGTTAAAGAGATGTTACATTTTCAAACAAATGATATGCAAATTGTCAAAACCCTGTCTTGTGCATTTGCAGTGCAAGAGCTTCTCACAATTTTTTCAGCAAAAATTATTAGCACACTTGATTGTATCTGTAATATAAGATTTAACAAAATCATTTTACCAATGGCTTGATTAGCTAGCAACCCTTTGAACTACTGGGCCCTGTTTGTAAAATCTGCTATATTATATTGACTAGAGTAACGATCGGAGTAACAACCATTTCTTTCTAATAGCACATGGTTCATTGTAACATGGGTTTAAAACTAACACGAAATTCCATGGATAGAAATGGCCATTACCATTTTAGACAATGCATTTATGTTTGTCTGATTTTCAAATAATTTTGAAATTTACCTGAGCCTCAGCTTATATGACCATGTATCTGGCAAAATGCACCTCGCCACCTAATATTTAACTTCACTTGCTTAAGTGCTTCTGATCCAGCCCATCCCTGCCAATACTAATCCACCCAAGTCCAGTTTAAGATCTCTTGGGGCTCAGTGCTCCCAACTTTGAATAATGAAATTATAAGCTCAGAACCTGCTCAAAGAATGCTCTTTTAATGGAATTCACCATATTGATTGATTGATTGATTGATTTATTTCAATATCACAGATCAGCATTACATGATAAAACAATGGGATATTAAATATACATGTAAAACATACACATTTAAAATATCTCACATTTGAATGTACCATGGCTTGCCAATCAATACCAATTCTATTCTATTCTATTCTATCCCATAACCTTACTAGGTCGTTGGGGCACCACAGCTGACTTCAAAACAATCCCTTTCCACCTTGTCCTGTCTTCAGCTGCCCTAGTTGAGCTGGCAAAATACATTCCAGTCCACTCCTTGATATTGTCTTCCCACCTCTTCTTCTGTCTACCTCTTCTTCTTTTTCCTTTCACTGTGCCCTGAAGAATTGTCTTTGCTAAACCAGAAGACCTTGAGACGTGGCCAAACCACCTTAGTTTCCGTTTCTTAACTAGCGTCAGGAGTTCATCATATTCTCCAATGGCTGCTTGGATCTTCCTGCGAACCTCCTCATTGGTTATATGGTCCTTGTACGAAATGTTCAGTAACCTTCGGTAGCATCTCATCTCAAAGGCCTGCGTTCTTTTCTCTAACTCTGCTGTCAAGGTCCATGATTCACAGGCATACAGAAATATGGAAATGACAAGGGAGCGCATAAGTGTCACTTTTGATCCAAGAGATATGTTGTTATCTCTCCAAATTGGTTTCAGCTTGGCAAGAGCTGAAGTGGCTTGTGCTATCCTTGAGAGAACCTCCTGTTTTGAGCCATCATCTGAGACAACTGCTCCAAGGTATTTGAAGCTGCTTACAGTACCCAGCTTTTGCCCCTTTACCTTTATCTCCCTCTGGATGCCATCTGCGCAGATGGCGCAGATGGCATCAATACCAAGGATAACACAAAAAAGAGAAAGTGATTTCTCTTATTTCCATTGTGGTCCTTATATTGGATGCCATGATAGCTGTTGCTAATAAATCTGTCTTGTCAAACCCTGAAAGGATTATGTAGCTGAAACTTCTATGTAGATTATTTCTAATTTTGTTATTTAGATGATTCAGATGAAACAGATGGTCTGATGGGCAAGCTCGATGAATCTCTGATTGGTAAAACTCGCAGTGATAAGCTGGTCATACACTGGGTGTCATACCTAGATCATCAACAGAGGGTACTCTTGTTTACACAGGATGAAAGAATTGCTAAAGGAGCAAGGAAGGTAATAATAACAATAATATGCAGCTGATCTTTTGTGCTGATAATTACTTTCAGATGCATTGTTTTTATGAGTTTGTATTAATATTTGACTATATAATGTGATACTTATTTGTATCAGTTATTCAAGTGCATATACATATACAAGACATATCAGTATACATGAAAGGAGAAGTCACCATTGTCATTATCTTATGATTTATTTGCTTTGCATGCATGAAGTGCTTATAGCATGAACAGAAAAATTATTGTCAGAATCCTAAGCTCCAGATTATCCAATGTGTTCTGGATAATTTATATTGTTGCAAATACTTCAGCAAGGTACGATATAGGCATTTAATTTTCCATTGGTCAGTCAGTCATTCTGTCCATCTATCCACAGTTATGTTGACCCTAGCATTTAAGTCCATTTCCTTCAAATGTAAGTACATACATGTATATTCATCAAACATTGCATACAGTTAGGGTATATCTGTACTCAGAATTGTCATATTGGCGGTTATATTGTTGCTGTTTATTTTAGCGTGATGTGTCAGCTGAACCATAAAACACAATTTCCAGTCTTAGAACTGACAATTTAACTTTCCAAACGACAATTTTTAGTAATGTTATCCCAATTCTAATGTACTTTTTTTCACGTTTTCACCTTTCAAAGTATAATACTCGGCACCAAAAGAAGACACTTCGGCAGCATAAAAACCTAGTGTCAGCCAATGAGAAACAGTGTTTGTTAATGATGTTGGGTTTGCAATAGCATATCACAGAATTTGCAAAAGTATGTTTTTTAGGTAATCCAATCAGCTATTTCATTGTATTTGTAAGTGCATTAGAATTTCTTCACCTTCAAATCTCTATTGTAGTGGAATCAAAAGGCAGGTGCAACATAGCATTCTGCAGAATTCTTGATATCTGCATGTTTCATCATAGATACTACACAAGAACAGTGTTCCTTCTCAAATCGGGTCTTTTTAATAGGAAAGAATTTGTTTGTAGGGGGACTAACTCTTTCCTTTAAGAGTTGACCTACATTGAGAAGGGAGATAAAAATGAAAATGGCAGAATTACGTCCCCTGAAAGTATACCCATTCACTGTAATTTTTTAGCACGGAGCATGCAGGTTATATTTCTGGAGTATATATATGGTTCATTTTGAGACCAGTATAATCAAGAGAAACACTGCTTTGCATGATAATTCTTTAATTTGCATAAACCATTTTATATTTGAGCGGAGTTTTGACAAAACATGCCAAAAGGCTTGTAAACTGGCCAGGGCAAGTTCATTGTGCTCAGGCAGTTACCATAATTACTGGGTATAGATTTGAAAGTTACATTGCCAATTACATAACTAGAAAGCTCATGTTCACAGTCTGGTTTTCATGAAATGAACATATGCCCTTAAAGATAGTTGTTGTCAAAACTTACCTCATTGTATTTTTAAAATACGATCAACTTCAAATAATAGGTCACATGACTGTGTTTGCCTTTCTGTATTTTGTTGCAATTTTTTGTGCTGTTTCATCTGTTTTTATATTCCCCATACAACATATTTTTCACAGTCATGTATACATAGATGATCTTTTTTGTGCTGACTTTTAGGGACAACAAAGTTATTAAGCTTAAAAGAGTCTTCCTTGTTCTTCATAATTCTGTACTATGTAAATGATAAATAAGCACAAGTGGTGTTTTTAAAAGCATACAGTGAATTGATAGAAACACATCAGGTTATTTCTAAGAGAACTTAGATTTTTAAAACAAACTTAATAGGCTTTATATTTACTTTTTGGATCTGGGTTATTTGAAGTTGGTTGCATTTCAGTAGTAATTGTTTTTTTCAAAACTGGTGAAATCAGTGAATTTTAAAACTGGTAAAATTTATGTTTGGGTTTACAAATGAGTTGCAGTTAAAGAAAACTGAGAAATGAGATTTGAGCCTCATTAAAAAGGGGGCAACTCACTTTATACATACCATAGCTAGGTCTTGCATGGAAAGGTTGCCAAAAAAGCAACAAAAGAATAGCAGACAGTGTTAATCTAGATAAGGTGGCTTAGTATGAATCATCTCATCTAAACCTACTTTGGTTGCAAGGCTTGCAAGTTTGAAGCATGAGTACCCTTGCCTGCCCCTGTATAGTAATAATTCAGCCATAAAATGGGATCTTTCACTGCCAGAATGAACCCAAAATGTTTGAAACAGTCTTCCTGATTTCTGATTTGAGAGGTTTTTATCTCTTCCAAAGCAAATGAGATGGTTTTAGATATTTGAGATTGTTTTGGAAGGGAGAAAACCCCAGACTTGCTATCAGATACATGTAAATGCAGTACTCTTGCAGCTGTGGATATACATATTTCACCAGTTTTGAAATAGCTATTCTGCTATTTTAGTTTGATAATCTGGTTCCGTGGTTTATTTATTCCTGTCTGTCTTTTATTTTGCTGCGTGACAAGGTACATGTACAGGGCATGGACATTCCATATGAACGAGGTGTCATGAAGGTAATGGTGTGCTTTACACTTGTAATCATTTACACACATATTTCATCCAGTACTACTAATTCCGAAATCTATTGACTTTTTCACCTAAGCTCATTCACAAATCTATAACGGTTTGGTTGTCAAAATTTGACCAGCGGCATCGATTTCAAAGAGATTAGATTGCGGTCGGAAGCTGTTTGAACCGACCGCTCTTATTTTTGTTCGTGATCATTGGAAGGTTTGGTGAGAGGGGAAGTCCTATATTCTGTCCAGCTATTGCCGTCGAAGATGTCAATCAATCAGAATGTAAGAGTAGGCGGTACGACTTTCGCTCAGAAGAAAAATATTTGCTGTATTTTAGACATTATTGTGTAAGTCAGTGCTCGAAATTTTAGAGTTTGACAATCTTATGTAAGTGACTGTATTCAGGCGTATGCGCATTCTGCTTACGCATGTTCAGTCCAAGTGGCCCTGACAAGACTGCGCGTGTGCGCAAGCTATCCTAGACATGCGTAGTTTGATATAAAACTGGGCATGTGCACAGGTATAAGAAAAAGAAAAAAGGATTTACTATTTTCAGTTAGAATGAAACTCTCGATGGAGCGTAACATTATATAATTTACCACAGTAGATGGGAGGTATAGCATGTGCGAACAAGGAAGACAAGATCAGCCTGCGCATCCGAATAATCAATTGGTCAGTCCTGGAGAAAGTGTTCGCAAATACTCGGTAGAAGATCGGTTGGGTTCTGAGGTCTTTTATTCCTTGTAAATTTCAATACGGGACGATGTTTCGTAAGTGAAGGAAATTGTACTGGAAACTGAGGTTGGTGCTCTCAGTTTGAACAAGCGTTCAAACAGTTTTTGTTAGGACGGCTACGGCACAGAAATTTTCTTTTGCGATCTCAGTTTCTCAACTGTCGTTCTGCATGTTCTTTTGCGAACGTGCGCATTCCGCTAAAAATAAACAAGTAAAAAATATTCAAGCTCCTGCAAATATAGCCAAAATCGACTCGTAAAAAAGCATATTAGCGCACACAAAATAACTCGTGAAGTTCTCACAGAACTCCTGAAAGTTGGTAACTAACAGAAATTTCGGTTTGGCCACTTTCAGGAGTTTTGTGTGAACTTCATCAGTTTCTCTTTAACAAAGCTGAAATTACATGTCATGGCTGAACAGGTTTTCATTTTGGATTTCCAGGTGGGAATGAAACTGCGCGTTTACCAGTTGTGCGAAAGCTTCATATGCAGGAATGAGAAGAAAAGGATACTTGAATTATTTCCTGTTACCGTACTTATAGCAACCAACGTACGAGTTGTTTGCCGAAGGGGCAAACAACGGAGTGTCGGTTGCTTTCTGTTACGCGTGTTTCTGTTCTATTCTTTTCTATTATGTCCAATACCTAGAAAGATTGAAATTTTTGCTGTCATTGAAGTTCCGGTCGGATCTTGTTTGGGTAGGTAAGGAAGTAAAGTAAGTAATGTCTTTATTTAGTGAGGGTAACTCGGTTGGCGCGGCCAATCTTCCCCGAGGCCCTCAAGAACATTTTGAAATTGAAATTGGGACACTGGCATAAGCATTGGATATAAGGGAAAACAAATTCACTGGCAGTACTTAAATTCTATTGGTCTACGTTTACATTCTTTCGTAGAAGTATCATCGTAAGCTTGGTTAGTATTACTATTGTTTTTATTTATTTTTATTTTTTTTCTCTAAAGAAATTGACCTTTTGCTACGTAAATTATTTCAACCAATCCACAATTACGCTAGACTGTAATTTGTCACCATGCATTTTAATTAACAAAATCCTAGAGACCACGTCGGCAATGAATCCGTACAAAAATCGCACAGCCACCGGCTGCCTTTGCTAGAAAGCCGTGCGTTGAAGGGAATACGGGCAGGATATGGGCTCCGTAGACTCAGCAGGCCAGAAGTGAATGACGCATTAACAATGCCAGCATGTGCATTCAAGCGACACATTTGAGCTTCGGTATATGCCAGTGCTTGCTTCTCACTAAGTGCCCTGCTGAACAAAGTCTTCTCTGTTTCGAAAGCGAGTAAACTTCAACGAGTACATCGACCGTATCATCGATCATATTGCTAAAGCTTATGGAATCTTCTGGTAAAGAAATGGATACACTTTCAAGAGAAACAACCCTGCCATTTTTAGTTTTGTCTCCCTTCTCATTTAGGGTAACTCGAAAAGGAAAGAATTAGCTCCAAGAGAAGCAACTTCTATCCTTTAAGGTAGACCCTTTTCGGGATGGGTTTTGTCTGCTAGGGAAACAACAAAAGATGTTTCTCTGAAAAAAACATGGACCCCTTCGCCTTAACCGGTTTCGTCGTATTCCATTATTCGAACGCCACGAACTTGGCCAGAAGATAACGGTAAGAATGAGGGTTTTTACGGCCCTTCTGCAGTAGTTCACTCCTCTCGGGCAAGTTGGTGTATGTTTGTCCGTTCGAACGGACAGCTTACCTGAGGAAGGCCTACGATGCTCTGAAAAAGGTGAAAACTACTTATGGCATGTGCGTATAGAGACGGCACAGATCTATCTGCGTATCAGACTTTGCATAAACAATATGTGAATCCTGCGGAATCTGTAAAAGTGAAAATGCTGATCATTCGGCTAATACTGTACACAGAAGGCTCAAGTTTCCTTTTCACGCGACAAATATAAAGATGAATAAGTGTGACTGTCATTGCCAGTGGAGATTTTGAGCCTGTGTAATTCAACACAAGTGGGCTGACCAAAAAAGATTACAAAGAATTGATCATAATAAAACAGATCATTTTATGTCAGCGGTCAAAAGCATGTGCATTCATGTTGTTATCAATGATAGGATTAGTCAAAGCTGGTGAAAATAGAATTTGTTCAAATTAAGATATCAAATTAATTAACATTAAACTGTCAGTGACAGGATTAACAGCTATCTCATGTTCTTTCCACCATGGAAAGGAGGGATTTAACAGTAATGTTGGTCAACATTTAACCTATCTCATCTGAGCGTTCCATTTTTGGGACATAGGCAAACAGTGCAGGCCCAGATCAGATGCCACAGAACGCGGCGTCTGATCAGAGCCTTCAGCGTATGCTTTTTATACCAAATATGAATTTGAATAATGTAGAAAATTTTGAACCATGCAGTCGTAAAACTTAAAACGGACCTGTTCAAGTTAAAAAGGGGAGGAGTGCGAGGTAAGGATATTCGAAATTTTAGAATTCTGCCATTAAGGTAAATTGATGAATTTCCAGCGAGATGATTTGGAATAACATACTTTGCCCGTCGTCAAAGGGGGTCTAACATTACTTGTAAGTGAAAGAATTAGTTCCTGAGGTGCAAATTCTTTCCTGTAAGATGAAACTTCTTTTGGGGTGACCACAGTTTACAGAAAAAATACAACCCATGGTTTTCCCGCATTTTACGGCTACCATAAAACGATTTGATATTATAGCAAAATAAATAAATAAAACGAGCCTGTAAGACTTTAAGCAAGCTATAGGCCCAAATTCTCGAAGGGGCTACGCGCATTCATTTGAAAATTAATAAATCGGGCACTTCGGCCTTTTCTTTTGTGCCGACTTAAATTTAATATATTCATAGACTTGGTATCATTAAACAGGTCAAAGCTGAAGGCAAAGTCATTTGAGTGCTTGCCTAACACTCGCTTCCGCGCACTCTTATCGGGTTCACAAATTACAGGTTGTGGCTTTTTTATTTGTACACAAATTGAAGCACACACTATCTCAGAACATGCAGAATGTGAATAAGATATGAATAAGGTACAAGAATTTGTTACAGTGCCTCCATAGCCGAAATGCTTGCTTAAATTATTCAGTTGCGCGCTAAAGTAGGCGGTAGTTTGCAAGGCGAATCAGGCAAGTGGGCGTTGCTAGTATTGCAACAGCTGGTGATAAATGACAGGCGTGCAGTGATTCCCACTGATATGATGAAAGGAAATTTCTCTTGTGGGTTCTGTCTGAAGTGTTTCTTTGAAGACAAGTTTACCGTTGCGCACGGGGGAAAATATTGTGTGGGCAAGGATAAAAAAGTCAATAGATTTCGGAATGGGTAGTATTTGTGTAAAACAATTGTAGTGGAAGGCTCACTGCTAGCACCTTGCTTGTATAGTGATGTGGTTATTCAGATGGGCTAGTGTTGCAAGCTTGGTACCCCAATTTTTGTCGCACTTGCTTTAGCAAGGTGCAATATAGGCATCCGTTTTTCCGTCTGTCTGTCAGTCCGTCCGTCCGTCCGTCCGTCCATCCGCTCACAGTTTACGTCGACCCTAGCATTTTAGTCCATTCTAAACACTTATTCTCTGAAACCACTGCATCCATGGTTCTCAAATTTCACGTGCAGCATGATCAGGCAGCAGGGCTTCAGATTGGTAAAATTCAGACGGGTCAAAAATCCAAGATGGCTGCTGTTACTAAAAATAGCAAAACCAATAAAATCAAGTTTTTCTCCACAACCACTTCGTATATTTGGCTGTAATTTTGTATGAAGCATAAGTACTAGTTGGACCTTGGTATTCAGAATTATCAAAATGAAAAAAACCTGTAGCGGAACTAGGTCACAGTGACCTTACGTCGACCCTACATGTAGAATATTTTACATCGACCCTAGCATTTAAGTCCATTCAAATGCTTTATTCTCTGAAACCACTGCATCCATGGTTCTCAAATTTCACATGCAGCATGATCAGACTGCAGGGCTTCAGAATGATAAAATTCAGGCAGGTCAAGAATCAAAGATGGTCGCTGTTACTAAAAATAGCAAAACCAACAAAATCAAGTTTTTAGCTCACCTGAGCACGAAGTGCTCAAGGTGAGGTATTGTGATCGGTCTTTGTCCGTCGTCCGTCGTCCGTTGTCCGGCGTCAACTTTTGCTTTAAACAACTTCTCCTCCAAAACTGCTGGACGGATTTTGACATGATTCCACAGAAATGTTCCTTGGGGGACTCTCTACCAAAATTGCTCAAACGTTTCCGCTCCGCTGAACAATATGGCCGCCAGAGCTAAAAATAGAAAAACCTTTAAACGACTTCTCCTCAAAAACTGTTGGGCAGATTTCGAAATAATTTTACAGAAATGTTCCTTAGGAAGCCCTCTACCAAAATTGCTCAAACGGTTCCGCTCCGCTGAACAAAATGGCCGCCAGAGCTAAAAATAGAAAAACCTTTAAAGGACTTCTTCTCCAAAACTGCTGGGCAGATTTTGAAATAATTTCACAGAAATGTTTCTTAGGAGACCCTCTACCAAAATTGCTCAAACGGTTCCGCTCTGCTGAACAAAATGGCCGCCAGAGCTAAAAATAGAAAAACCTTTAAACGACTTCGCCTCCAAAACTGCTGGGCAGATTTTGAAATAATTTCACAGAAATGTTCCTTAGGAGACCCTCTACCAAAATTGCTCAAACGATTCCGCTCTGCTTAACAAAATGGCCGCCAGAGCTAAAAATAGAAAAACCTTTAAACGACCTTGCCTCCAAAACTGCTGGGCAGATTTTGAAATAATTTCACAGAAATGTTCCTTAGGAGACCCCCTACCAAAACCGCTAAAATGGTTCCACTCCGCTGAACAAAATGGCCGCCAGAGCTAAAAATAGAAATAAAACTTAGAATGACCCAGAGGGCACAGTTACAATCCAATCATCATGAAACTTGGTCAGAATGTTTATCTTAATGAAATCTGGACCAACTTTGAAACTGGGTCATGTGGGGTCAAAAACTAGGTCACTAGGTCAAATCTTAGAAAAACCTTGTGCACTATCTATGGGGCACAGTTATGATCCAATAGTTATGAAACTTTGTCAGAATGTATATCTTAATGAAATCTAGACGGAGTTTGAATGTGATTTTTTGGGGGTCAGAATCTAGGTCACTAGGTCAAATCTTAGAAAAATGTTGTGTACACTCTTGAGAGCACAGTTATGATATAACCTACATGAAACTTTGTCAGAATGTTTATTTTTATGAAATCTAGACCTAATTTGAAACTGGGCCATGTCAGGTCAAAAACTAGGTCACTAGGTCAGTTCTCAGAAAAACCATGTGAACGCTTTAGAGGACTCAATTTTGTTCTAATCTTCATGAAAGTTTGTCAAAATGTTTATCTCCAACAAATCTGGACCAAGGGTGCAACTTGGTCATGTTGGGTCAAAAACTAGGTCACTAGGTCAAACCTTAGAAAAACATTGTTTACGCTATAGAGGGCACAGTTTTGATCCGATATTCATGAAACTTTGTCAGAATGTTTATATCCAAGACATCTAGACCAGGTTTGAAACTGGGTCATGAGGGTCAAAAACAAGGTCATTAGGTTAAATCTTATAAAAACCTAAGGTACACAATAAAGGGATCATTTTCCATTGAATCTTTGTGAAACTCTGTCGTACGTATGGATGTCTCTGAGGTTAAGTTCACTGGATACTCAGGTGAGCGATCCAGGGCCATCATGGCCCTCTTGTTTCCAGAACCACTTTGTATATTTGGCTGTAATTTTGTATGAAGCATAAGTGGGACCTTGGTATTCAGAATTATCAAAATGAAAAAGATCTGTAGCTGAATTAGGTCACAGTGACCTTACGTCGACCCTAGAATAATTTACGTCGACCCTAGCATTTAAGTCCATTCAAATGACTTATTCTCTGAAACCACTGCATCCATGGTTCTCAAATTTCACATGCAGCATGATCAGACTGCAGGGCTTCAGAATGACAAAATTCAGGTGGATTGAGAATCCAAGATGGTCACCGTTACTAAAAATAGCAAAACCAGTAAAATCCACTTTTTAGCTCACCTGAGCCGAAGGCTCAAAGGTGAGCTTTTAGTATGGCAATGCTCCGTCGTCCGTCGTCTGTCCACCATTTTCAAAGGTCTTCTTCTCCAAAACCACTGGGCCGATCAAAGCCAAATTTTATATGGAGCCTCCATGGGTTGGGGGAACGAAAGTTTGTTCGGGGTATCTGGGTCACATGACCAAGATGGCCGCCATGCCCATATATGGTAAAAACCCTTCAAAAATCTTCTTCTCCAGAACCAAAAGGCCTATGACCTTGAAACTTGGTATGTAGTATCGGGCATGCGGGCCCATCATAGTTTGTACAAATGATGACCTTGCGTTGACCTTGACCTAATTTACGGCGTGGTCAACTTTGGTACGTTAGGCTTTTGAATGGGAAAACGCTTAAACAGTGGATTTCTCAGAAACTATTTAAGTCTAAGGTACAATACGTGGTATATATGGTCAACTAAATGACCAGATGAAGTTATTATGTCACTAAAGGTCAAGGTCATTCCGTCGGACCAGCCATCGTCAAGATTTTCAAACATCTTCTACACTGAAACCACTGGGCCGATCAAAGCCAAATTGTATATGGATCCTCCGTGGGTTGAGGAAACGAAAGATTGTTCGGGGTATCTGGGTCACATGACCAAGATGGCCACCACGCCCATATTTGGTAAAAACCCTTCAAAAATCTTCTTCTCCAGAACCAAAAGGCCTATGACCTTGAAACTTGGTATGTAGCATTGGGCATGCGGGCTTATCATAGTTTATACAAATGATGACCTTGCGGTGACCTTGACCTAATTTACGGCACGGTCAACTTTGGTATGTAATGCTTTTATATGGGAAAACGCTTAAACAGTGGATTTCTCAGAAACTGTTTAAGTTTAAGGTACAGTACTTGGTATACATGGTCGACTAAATGACCAGATGAAGTTATTATGTCACTAAAGGTCAAGGTCATTCCGACGAACCATCCGACGTCAAAATTTTCAAACATCTTCTACTCTGAAACCACTCGGCCGATTGAAGCCAAATTTCATATGGAGTCTCAGTGGGATGGAAGAACAAGAGTTTATACCCGGGGTCTGGGTCACATATCCAAAATGGCCGCCATGCCCATATATGGTAAAAACCCTTCAAAAATCTTCTTCTCCAGAACCAAAAGGCCTATGACCTTGAAACTTGGTATGTAGCATCGGGCATGCGGGCCCAACATAGTTTATACAAATGATGACCTTGCGTTGATCATGACCTAATTTACGACATGGTCAACTTTGGTATGTTAGGCTTTTATATGGGAAAACGCTTATACAGTGGATTTCTCAGAAACTATCTAAGTCTAAGGTACAATACGTGGTGTATATATGGTTGATTAAATGACCAGATGAAGGTCAGGGTCATTTTGTCGGTCTGTCCGTCATCAAAATTTTCAAAACATCTTCTCCTATGAAACCACTGGTCTTATTGAAGCCAAATTTTATGTGGAGTCTCCATGGGTTGGGGGAACGAAAGTTTGTTCCCGGGGTCTTGACCAAGATGACTGCCATGCCCGTACATAATAAAAACCCTTCAAAGTCTTCTTCTTCAGAACTTAAAGGCCTATGACCTTGAAACTTGGTATGTAGCTTTGGGCACTCAAGCCCATCATAGTTTATACAAATGATGATCGTGCGTTGACCTTGACCTAATTTATGACACTGTCAACTTTGGTACATTACATAGGCTTTTATATGAGAAAATGCTTAAACAGTGGATTTTTCAGAAACTATTTAAGTCTAAGGTACAATATTTGGTATACGTATATGGTTGACTAAATGACCAGATGAAGCTGTTTTGTCGTTAAAGGTCAAAGTCATTCTTTGACTTTTGTACAAGGTCATTGAGATTCTCTCACCAGTCAACATTTTTAAACATCTTCTTAGAGGTCACTGGGGTCAATTGAAGCCATATTTCATTTGGAGCTTCACTGGCTTAAAGGAACCATAGTTTGTTCAAATGGTCTTGGTCACTTGACCAAGATGGCCACCATGCCCCTATATGGTGAAAACTCTTCAAACGTCTTTTTCTCAAGAACCGAAAGGCCTATAACCTTGAAACTGGGTATGTAGCATTGGGCACTCAGGCCCATCATAGTTTATACAAATGATTACTGTATTTCATATGGAGCTTTAATACTGGGTCAAAAGAATCAAAGTTTGTTCAGATGGTCATGGTCACAGGAACATGGTGGCCGCCACGCCCATATATGATAAAAACCCTTCAGAAATCTTTGTCCAGAACCAAAGGCCCAGTGACCTTGTGGCTTGGTATATAGAATTGGGACTCAACTTTAATCCCCAAGGGGTGGGAGGGGTTATCTGCCCCTGCCCTGGGGCTATATACATGTATAAAAGTATTAAAATATATACCAGGACCCAGTGTCAGGTGAGCTACAGGACCACTGGTCCTCTGGTTTCTCCAGAACCACTCAGTATATTCATTGAGTTCTTAATGTGATGGCACACAGCAGGTGCGACATGGCGTTCCGCAGAATTCTTGTCTGATTTACATCCTGTCCAACCACAAAAGTCTAAAAATTTCAACAACCACAGTGAATACAATAATTGCCCTAAATCTAGAATGGTTTGATCTTACAATGCTGTAATGAGCTCAAAGGATGCAGATGGAATGACAATAGTGTAGAGCAGGAGAAGTCTTATCAGGGTCTGCACTGTTTGCTGCTCAGACTTAACTCTCCCAATACACAGAATTTTAACTGGTAAAGGCCTGATTCAGAAGAAATAATGTGTATAGTATAGCTCATAAGCACAGACTAGAGTTTCGGCTCATTTAATTGATTTGAAAATGTTTTTATGCCCCCGCCACGAAGTGGGGAGGGGCATTTAGTTTTTCCCTTGTCCGTCCATACGTACGTCCATCCGTACGTACGTCCGTCCGTCACACTTTGTAGTACTGTTCTTGTCTCCGCAACTCCTCCTACAGTATTCGATGCAGGAAGTTGAAACTTGCAACACAGTTCAGACATGCATTGAACATGTGCATAAAGGAAACATAACTTTGCTTAAGATCTTTATTGCAGAATTATGTCCCCTTGAATAATATACATATTATGACCATATTTCACATTTGAGTACTGTTCTTGTCTCCGCAACTCTTCCTACACTATTTGATATAGGGAGTTGAAACTTGCAACACAGTTCAGACATGCATTGAACATGTGCATAAAGGAAACAGAACTTTGATTAAGGTCTTGATTGCAGAATTATGTCCCCTTGAATAATATACATATTATAACCATATTTCACATTTGAGTACTGTTCTTGTCTCCGCAACTCCTCCTACAGTATTTAATGTAGGGAGTTGAAACTTGCAACACAGTTCAGACATGCATTGAACATGTGCATAAAGGAAACAGAACTTTGATTAAGGTCTTTATTGCAGAATTATGTTCCCTTGAATAATATAAATATTTTGACCATATTTCACATTTGTAGTACTGTGCTTGTCTCTGCAACTCCTCCAATTGTATTTGATGTAGGGATTTGAAACTTGTAACACAGTTCAGACATGCATTGAACATATGCATAAAGGAAACAGAACTTTGATCCAGGTCATTATGGCAGAATTACATCCCCTTGAATGACATGCATGAATAATATAAATATTTTGACCATATTTCACCCATATGTAGTACTGTTCTTGTCTCTGCAACTCCTCCAATAGTATTTGATGTAGGGATTTGAAACTTGCAACACAGGTCAGACATGCATTGAACATGTGCATAAAGGAAACAGGAACTTTCAGTCAGGTCTTTATTGCAGAATTATGTCTCCTTGTCTCCTTGAATAACATACATATTTTGACCATATTTCCATAGCTTAAATACAATCTCACCTTTTATCGTCGCTCTAGCGGCCTCATTTATTAACCAATTTTGGTATTACATCACAGCTTTATTGGATATTATTGGGTATGACAGTACCTCGAACAACGTTGCGTTTCAGGTTGGTAGGATGAAGGTCAAGGTCACAGTTGCTATTTTCAGAAAAACTAGGGCATTGCTCCAGGGCTTTCATTTATTGATCGATTTTGATGTAACTTCACATAAATGTTAAGTTTAACAATATCTTGAATAAATTACCGTTTCAGCACGGCAGGTCCAAGGTCAAGGTCACAGCTGCTATTTTTAGAAAAAAACTTTATCATACTCTACTCCTCTATTCATGGACAATTTTGATGTATCTTCACTCAAATGTTTAGTGTGACAATATCTTGGACAAGTTCGTGATCCAGAATTTCAGGGTAAAGGTCAAGGTCACATTTGCTGTTTTTAGAAAATACACTGTCATCCCTCTAGAATATATTTAGCTTGACAATATCTGGGACAAATTTACATTTCAGCATTGTAGGTCCAAGGTCAAGGTCACAGATGCTATTATAGGTACATGTAAATCTTTGTCATGGTTCTAGCGCCTTTATTTATTAACTGATTTTGATAGAACTTCACACAAATATTAAGTATGACAATATCTTGGACAAATTAACCTTTCAGGGTTGTAGTTCCAAGGTCAAGGTCACAGTTGCTATTTTTAAGAAAAACTCAGTCATCCCTCTAGCACCTTTATTTTTTGACAGATTTTGATGTAACTTCACACAAATATGTTTTAACACATTACTCATCTAGTGAGGCATATGGCGGAGGCATTCATCACTTTTAGTGATTGTCTAGTTTTTTTCATCACTTCAAAAGTCGGTGTCGGTAAATACATGTATTTTATTCCAGTTCTGGTGTTATCAAAGAACATAAACATACTTAAGTATTGCAAAACTAAAGGGTATTTTATTCTAAGAACAATCATGTCAGAACTGCAAGGAGCTGAGTCTTAATATTTTTCATGTAAAAATCATCTCATATAATAAACTGTATCGATGTGAATTTTTACAAGATCTGACACTGGTTACAAATTCGCCACCCCCATGGGCTTTCAGCAAAATTAAAGGGTTGCTTTAAAACATCTTCTGAAAAAAATACATGGACCTAAAGTTTGATATTTTGGCTAAATGATATATTTATTCACTCTAAATTGCATACACATACTGTAATATAATGACATAGGATTTGACAGTTTAAAAATTGACATTTTGCATGGAGCTATATGATGTGGTGTGATGCGAATCCCTTTATGATTAAAATTTTATAGGAAGCATCAAACTAAGAAGTAGATTCAGTTTTGCAGAAATAATTCTCATTCAATAACCAAAATGAATGCCATGGCAGCCGTCTTGAAAATCTATTTATACTCCCGACGAAGTATGTGGGGGGTATATAGTTTTTGTCTTTCCATCTGTTCTTCTGATTGTTCCTTTGTCAATTTGTTGTTCCATCCTTTCATTAACTTTACATGAAAGTTTTGTATTAAACCTTTTATGATTGTTCACATCTCTGTAACCTCATGTCAGAATTTCGTATTTGGTTTATGATATCTCTATAGCAGTACCTTTGATATAAACTAAGCCCCAGGGTCAGGCCCCAAAATGGGACCAGGAGTCAATAATTAGGACTTTGGCATTTTCATTATGTTAAAGTTTTGGGTTAAACCTTTTTGATTGCTCATATCTCTGTAAATGCATTGAAGATTTCTTCCATTTTTATCCCCCGACCGAAAGGTTCGGGGGATATAGCGATTAGCCTGGCGTCCGTCCGTCCGTCCGTCTGTCCGTCCGTCCGTAAACACTTTCTTGTCCGCTCTATATCTTGAATACCCTTTGGAATATTTTCATGATACTTCACAGTTATGTAGAACAGGTCATGACGATGTGTCGCGTACAAGAATGGTAACTCTTGCTATTGTACTTTTTGAATTATCTCCCCTTTGGTGATTTTTTGGCAGATTCGTGTCCGCTCTGTAACTTGAATACTCTTTGGAATATTTTCATGATACTTCACAGAAATGTAGAACAGGTCATGACGATGTGTCGCGAACAAGAATGACAACTCTTGCTTTCTTACTTTTTGAGTTATTTCCCCTTGATAGTTTTAGGTGTGATTTTTTGGCAGATTCGTGTCCACTCTATAACAAGAATACCCTTTGGAATATTCTCATGATACTTCACAGATATGTAGAACAGGTCATGACGGTGTGTCGCGAAAAAGAATGACAACTCTTGCTTTCTTACTTTTTGAGTTATTTCCCCTTGATCATTTTAGGTATGATTTCGTGACCGCTCTATAACTTGAATACCTTATGGAATATTTTCATGATACTTCACAGATATGTAGAACAGGTCATGACGATGTGTCGAGAACAAGAATGACAACTCCTGCTTTCTTACTTTTTGAGTTATTTCCCCTTGATGGTTTTAGGTCTGATTTCGTGTCCGTCCGCTCTATAACTAGAATACCCTTTGGAATATTCTCATGATACTTCACAGATATGTAAAACAGGTCATGACGGTGTGTCGCGAAAAAGAATGACAACTCTTGCTTTCTTAATTTTTTAGTTATTTCCCCTTGATCATTTTAGGTATGATTTCGTGTCCGCTGTATAACTTGAATACCTTTTGGAATATTTTCATGATACTTCACAGATATGTAGAACAGGTCATGACGATGTGTCGCGAACAAGAATGACAACTCCTGCTTTCTTACTTTTTGAGTTATTTCCCCTTGATGGTTTAAGGTGTGATTTCGTGTCCGCTCTATAACTTGAATACCTTTTGGAATATTTTCATGATACTACACAGATATGTAGAACAGGTCATGATGATGTGTGGCGAATAAGAATGACAACTCTTGCTTTCTTACTTTTGGAGTTATTTCCCTTTGATGATTTTAGGTGTCCGCTCCATAGCTTGAATACCTTTTGAAATATTTTCATGCTACTTCACAGATATGCAGAACAGGTCATGACAATTTGTCTCATACATGAATGATAACTCTTTCTTTTAGACTCAGTGAATTATTTCCCTTTGGTAGTTTGAGCTGCTGTTTGAGTCTCTGCTCCATAACTGTATAACCCTGGCCAGCTCCAGAATTTGAATAACCGTGTACCTTTTAGAATATTGATGATCATGCTGTGATATCTTATCAGTGAGTGTTCCTAACTCTCTCTTACCCCTCCACATTCCCGTGATCCCTCCCGCACCCCCCCCCCCCCCCTCCCAAAAAAAAAAAAAAAAAAAAAAAAAAAATTTCCCAGATTTGGATTCTTTGTCCAAATTCACTTACTAGAGAGCTCAAAATTAGATTTGTAGGGCTTGTACTTTAGAAGTTATTCACACATTTTGAAAGTTGAATGTATCGTATGCTATACATTTGTGTATATGGTGGCTGTTTGAGATATTACCTCTTTTTAGCAGTCAAGCATACTGTTTTAGTCTGAGTGTTAGATAATCATGCATCTGTTAACAGTTAATGTCAATCAGAAGCATAAAAGAACGACAATATATTACTAATATGTGTTTTGAAGTGCACCCTTTTTACCAAGCCCCATGGGGGTCTTCGGTCGGGGGATTTGCCATCTCCTCTGATGGCTATTTTTGGTTCATGGTAAAGCATTGTTTTCAATATGGATTGCTAAGCTGTTGGGTCAGGCTCATGTGTGGAGCTAGGAGTCAGTAATTAGGACTTATTCCTTTGTTGTTATTTTTGTACCCCACCACCAACGTGTATTATGTTTTCACATTGGCCGTCCGTGTGTCCGTCCGTCC
The DNA here is from genome assembly GCA_963989385.1 of Ctena decussata. Classification (NCBI taxonomy): domain Eukaryota; kingdom Metazoa; phylum Mollusca; class Bivalvia; order Lucinida; family Lucinidae; genus Ctena; species Ctena decussata. The sequence goes on along the minus strand of OZ022502.1, from coordinate 99,513,841 downwards.
GTAGTACATACGTCCACCTGTCCGTCCGCACTTCGTTTCCGTTCGATAACTTAAGTATTTATCAACGGATTTCCTTCAAATTTTGCATATGCATTTGTACCAAAAATGTCTCGCTTGGGATTGTTAATGGGCAAATTTCGTTAATTTCTGACAGAGTTATGGCACTTGTCAATGTACAACAAATGGTTTTTGGCCTCTAGTTCCTTTATTACTTGGAGTAACATGATGAAACTTCACAAACATAAACAAAGTAACAAAAGCTTTTTATGAGCGCAGAAATTTTATCATCAGGGGTTATCTGCCCCTGCCCTGGGACTATATACATGTTTAAAATCATGAAAAATTCCATATAAAATCAGAGTTTGAAGCAATTTTTCTGAAACCTTCAGCAAATGATCCAAGTGATGAAAGCCTCCAGTGATGCTCAAATTTACCCCATGGGAGTTATTTCCCCCTGCCCCCGATCTATATACATGCATAAATCTGGAAAAATCGATGTGTGAGAAAGGTTTGCAGTGGCGGGGTATCACGCAGTCGTTTGCGATGCTTTTATTATTTTTTGGATATAGTTCTACTATACTAGAATAGACCCAAATGATGCATGACTAGGTTTATTTCATACTAGTTCACATCATATGGATGCTGCTGCTGACCTAAGGTCAAGGTCACAGACTTAGAATTTTGTACAGGACATATCATTTGCACTGAAGTTTTGTGTTAAAGTATGCTTTCATTAGGTTGTGGCACTGGTCGAGGGTATACGTGAGCCCCTGCTTACTTGCTCTAGTTTAATTTAAACAATATTTTATTTCCATATAAACATATTCAATAGTACAATACATGAAATTATTGGGATTAGGCAGCAAGTTAGATCTCATAGACACCTTCTCCTAGTTTTGGCCTCTTTCTCTGGAACCAGTGATTGGATGAATTCAAAACAGTTTGGGCAGCATCAGTCAGAATTGTTGGTTCGAATTTATACAATAACACTCAAGGACATCATCATGGAACTCTACTGATGTAGAAAACCATATTATAATATCAGTACTGTATTTATCATAATAAATACCCCTGCTCTGGTAAAAGCCCACTGCCTCTATACCAAAAACAATGTCATATGAAATTGCATGAATTCCTGTTTGCTTCTTTGGTTCAGGTAGCTCTTTTAAATGGGGTTTGCTCGTAAAGAAAAGAATTTGCTCCTTTTACAGTTGATCCGTACTGGGAATAGGGGGTTCAGATGATGTTACGTCATCGCGTAATTTACTAGTTGTGCGCTAAAAATGCCCCCTTTTTACCACGTTGTATTGTTGTAGTTTACAAGAATTTTGCCATTATTTTTATGCAGAGAAATGGAAACAGCCTTCTTTTTTAATTATAGGGCATTTTCAGTGCCAAACATTCTATTTTACACGTAAAATAACGTTTGGTAACCACTGACCACCGTCGATTTTCACTTAACGTCATTCTGACGTGGCCGCATTTTTCCGATTGTTTACAACATAGTGGGGTGTCTTGAAACGGTTTCCGCGGCAACGTGTAAGCGTGATTAGTCAGACTGACCAATCAAATAAATTCTGAGATAGTGACCTTTACAAGACTGATTGCCTCGGTAAAATTCGATCATTAACAAGAAAGTTAGTGCAATTTGACTGAAATAAGCCGAATTTTAACAAGTAAATAACTGTTTTGCAAAACCGAGGCACTCAGATTCGATTTCTCAGACCTATAATCTTCAAAAACCATTCCACCTCTATGCCATGAGCTATTTTATATGCCGCGGAAATCATTGTTTGGAGACATGGTATCGACGATATTAATGACGTTTCTCCACCCGCCGTTACGCTAAATTTGACGTCAGGATTTTTCATCACTTGATCGAGGGCTCCCCCGAAACTATGATTATGCAGTCGATATTTATTGTGTTAAGCAAATTTAATTGAGTCAGTTTTTATCTAAATTATTGTGTTTTGCTATTTTCCATACATTTTTAAATACAAAACAAAGGAAAGCGAAAGTTAAAGTATCTGCAAAATTTATTATTTTACCGTAAACCAACTTTGGTCGGCATTAATCAGAATTATTTGGCATTTTCCCTGCATGAAAATTATGTGAACACATACATATCAACATAAATTCAATTGTCATAAAATTCATATTCTCATATCATTTTCTGTCACAATTCAAAAGATTTTATTCCAAGTATATCAAAAGTATCGCAGTCGACAATTAAAGATCAGCATACATTTAAGGAGTACTCCGTAGCTCAGTGGATTTAGCAGAGCTAGCGCGGTTTGATTCTCGCTGTAGACAAAACTCTTTTCGACCGTGAACAGGGTTCCATTGCACACATCCTTTCATATGACTGAATGCTCTTGAAAAGGTCGTAAAATGCGTCATTTCATCAGTGCCTTTGTGTTGGTCAAACAGTGCAAAGCCAAGATGAATATCAGCTTGGAGTTTTTTTCTTTTGTCAGTCCTGAATGAAGTTGTTATTTAAATTTGTATATTTATTTTAAGACGAGATACATTTTGGTACCATCAATTTCTGTTATCGCACTAAGTCTGCTGCGGCCGCTGCTAAAGTTGGACTATGCACCTTAAAGTCTCCATAGTACTTTCTACTCACAGTGATAGAACGTCTAAATCAACCTTCAAGTTTGGTGATAAATGAGAATTTGGGTTTATGAGCATATATATTGAATCACATAGCTGTTGCAAAGAGTAAGGGAAACAATGTGTTTCGATAACCAAATTTACTGCTACAGATGCGGATTTCCATATTCAACTTTTTCAATGTCTCTAATCCTCAAAAAAGGCTGAAATAATAATAATAAAAATGATGGGAAAACAGCTCCACAAAGTACTAGTTCCTTTCCTGGTTCCCCGTCGAACTATGCAATATTATGAAAAAGCGCGCCAGGTTTGTACGCTGTATTTTTACCGTTTATTGGAAGATCATTTTAGTTGCAAATTTATAGTACCCGAACGATTTTAAATGAAACTTAACAATGTTTTATTTGTTTAAACTATATCAGGGTCATGTACAAAAATGAATCTTTAGTAAGAAGCTTGCAGCCATAACTCACAATAAAAGATTATACAAATAAAGGGTCTTTAAGTTACTTACTGATCAGCTGACAAACATTGTCAACTGGTCAGCCAAAAATAAATCATGAACGGAACGTTCTGTGGTCAGTGAAAATATTTCAAGGATTTGTATCAGGTGTTCTTTACTAAGAATAAATCTTGAAAGGTCTTCAGGAAGCAAGGCAGACATTAAAGAAACGGGTAGGCCTAAAAGAGACTTGATTTCATTGAGTCAGTTCAAGTGCAGTAATTTACTGTTGCAACACTGCCAATGTCCCCCTAGCCCCCCGGCTTCAGCGGCATTATTTTCGAACTGACTCAGAATGAGCCCAATGATTCCATTATGTAATATTCACTATGCATGGTGAAGTATGGTGACACTTTTTATATGGCTGCCACACTGCACTTAACATTAGTTGCACTGAACTTCAATTTAACCGTTTTCTAGCTGTCAAATGACCACCCTAAAGGAATGGGAAAAAAACATGTTCTGCATTATTATAGTAAACCCGGGGATACGTTTCTAAGTACGGTGGTTGTGGGAAGGGGGAGGAGGGGGATGGTTGCGGTCGGGCGATGGTGCCCGGTAAATTTCAGTGCCGAGGCCTCCAACTATTGTATATGGATAATAGAAGAGTAAGGGTCTACTGTGTTTGCAGTAGATGTGGGTGGGGTAATTTGGATATTTCTTCTCTCGCCTGTCATATCTTTTCTTTCTCTCCCTCTCTGGGAGACAGCTCGACACAAATTGAAATACTGTTTCAAAGAGTTGTTAAACCCCATCCTACCAACAAATTAACCAAGTACGGGGAGACTGATGCTTTATGTTATTTGCTATTTATTACGGTCCCGAATGATCAAAGAGCTGTTCTTTACTCATGTATGACAACACATAAACACGCTTGGATGAGCTATATATTTTACAAGAATATGTTATATTTACTGACAGATGTGCGTGATATTTTGCAATATAAGCATATCTTACAGATGTATTAAATTTCACGAATGAGGTAGTGACTTGTATCTGTTGCGAGAGGTGGTAAGCGAGACATGCATTTTGGGCTTTACCTTCTTTTTCATAGAAATGCAGATTTTACAGAAAGTTTGACCAACAAAAAAGCCCCCAAATTACCTTGGAAACAAGTGATTCAATTAAAATGCGAGCAAATGTTCCAGCTTTAACTAGGTACTGAGGCACACACTAGATCATTTGTGAACTTGCTTTATCCTCTTTTCTCGTAATGTCATCTCTTTCAGTTTGGCCGGCAAACACTGTTTTCGTGGCCATTTCGGACAAGTAAATGGCATCCTGGTTACCATGGAGACAGCTGAACCACTAAATAATGCTTGCAAATTGTAAAACTTGTATAACTGAATTGTGTTAAACTACCTTTAGGATTTGTGACTGTTTCTATTTTTTTTAGCTCGCCTGAGCACGAAGTGCTCAGGGTGAGCTTTTAGGATACCGTGATGTCCGTCGTATGTCCGGACGTCCGTCAACTTTTGCTTGTGTACACTCTAGAGGGCACAGTTTCGATCCAATCTTCATGAAACTTTGTCAGAATGTTAGTCTTTATAAAATCTAGGACAAGTTCGAAACTGGGTCATGTCGGGTCAAAAACTAGGTCACTAGGTCAAATCTTAGAAAAACCTTGTGTACGCTCTAGAGGGCACAGTTCTCATCCAAAGTTCATGAAGCTTTGTCAGAATGTTTATCCTAATAATATCTAGGACAAGTTCAAAACTGGGTCAGGTCGGGTCTAAAACTAGGTCACTAGGTCAAATCATAGAAAAACCTTGTGTACGCTCTAGAGGACACAGTTTTGATCCAATCTTTATGAAACTTTGTCAGAATGTTTATCTCCATAAACTCTAGGCCAAGTTTGAAACTGGGTCATGTCGAGTCAAAAACTAGGTCACTAGGTCAAATCTTAGAAAAACCTTGTGTACGCTCTAGAAGGCACAGTTTTGATCCAAAGTTCATGAAACATAATCAGAAAGTTTATCCTTATAATATCTAGGATAAGTTTGAAACTGGGTCATGTCGGGTCAAAAACTAGGTCACTAGGTCAAATCATAGAAAAAACCTTGTGTATGCTCTAGAGGACATAGTTTTGATCCAATCGTTATGAAACATTGTCAGAATGTTTATCTCTATAAACTCTAGGCCAAGTTCGAAACTGGGTCTTGTTGGGTCAAAAACTAGGTCACTAGGTCAAATCATAGAAAAAACTTGTGTTAGCTCTAGAAGGCA